>VZTR01001427.1:165451-285582 GCA_013400775.1 Chaetops frenatus | reverse complement strand
CCGCGGCACCCCCCGCCCGCCCGCGCCGCCCGCCTCCTACCCCAGCCTGCGCCTCAACACCGGGCAGAAGGTGGTGCGCTTCGGAGACGAGGTACCGGGCGGGGGAAGGGGCGCCGGGGGGTCCGGGCGTGAGGGCGCTCCCCATCCCCGGCACGGCCACACGGGCGGGGCGGCCGCGACCTCCCCCGGGCCGCGGGGCTGCCCGGGATCGCGGGCGTTCCGCGCCGTCGGCGGCGGGGCGCGGGGCCCCGGTGATGAGCTTTATTCCTTTCCCCGCTCCCTGGCTGGGCGACAGGGCGGGATGTTCGCCGCGCGAGAGGCACTGGCTCACACCGTAAAAGCAGGGAAGGCACCGGCGGTAGCGCTGAAGTGGCTTTTGCAGAAAGGACACTTGGAGAAGAGGACGGTCTCAGCTCCCCCGACGGCGGGGCATGACCGTGGCTGGCGCTGGACGTAGTCCCTTGCTGAAAACGGGCTGTAGGGAATGTTTACACTGAATTAAATCTCTTCCTTTTCGTTTCTAGCTTTAGACACGGTTAAAAATACAACACTGAAAACATTCCAGCTCTTGGCATGTTTGACACCTTAAAAAAATGCAGCCTGTTCCATGTCACATGCCAGGAAAAACAAGGGTGTGGAAAGATAGATGGCAAAAACTATGGATTTTGAACCTTCTGAGAGCCATCCATCCAATGGTGTAGCGTGGCAGCCCTTCTGGAAATCCACAGTATAAGAGTACCCGGTCCGGAACAGTGGGTCGTGTTACCGAGTGTGAGCCCTTGAAGAGGAAGGTCTAACAGTGCTTGAAGAGACCTGACAGTACTCTTCAGATACTGTGTCTCTTATTCTGTGTGTGGATTCCCTTTGCTTTCTATTCTTTTACATTTCTATGCTATTCTTTTGTTCTCGTATGATCACAGAGCTGGTTTCTTTCGCTATGTCCATAGAATAACTTTAAATGACCTATTCTTAATTAAGTTATGTGGCTTCTAGCAGAAAAAAAAAATAAACTGCTTCTGCATTTGTTATCATCAATCCAGTTTAAAGAGAGCAGTGCTACTTTTAGGCTCCTCTCTGAAATCCCTTGCAATGGGATTTCTAAGAAGCATGTGGGGCACACTGATACTGGGCATCATGGTTCCCGACTAGCTTTGTGCCAGGAGACTGCTGCTTGTGTTTCCCTGTCAGGGAGGTGTGATGCTGTGCTGCACACACATCGTATCTAAAGCTAGAGAGCATAGGATGTAGCTCAGTTTTGTCTAGTCCGTGATACCCAAAATTCTAGATAGGTATTTGATAGTAATGGTGAAAAAGAGGTGTAGAAGGACACAAGACAACAAATTTGGTTGTGCAAACAGCATTTGAAAAGAAACTTAAATCTGAAGTTAGTTGTGAAAGAATTTAAAGAGTATGGAAAATAAATATGTTCTGTTTTCCCAGCCTCAGAGAGCTCTACTGTGCCTTCTGCTTTGAATTATGTGGATCTGGAAGGAAAGCAAGCATGTTGTAGGCTGCTGTGTTGCACTGTATGGAAATAATAGTTTCCTAAAGCATCTAGAGAGTCCATCTGAAACTGGGCAAATTGTTTCCTTTCCCCTATTCTCCCCAAATACAGTTACAATATGCATAATGTTAGCGTTTCTGTAGCCATTTACCAAAGAATGCATGGTTCATCCAAATACTTGATACAAAGTGTTTAATTTTGGAAGCATCTGCCTCAACTGACTTCCTCTTTGACTTCTAAGCAGAAGTTAATATAAATTGTTTCTCTGAAGAAAAGAGATTCCGCTAATTTTGGCATTCTCCATTTCCATTTTAGTTCTTCCAACTGTACTGTTGAGCCTTGGAGCTTTTCCTGGCTCTTCATCTGATAGCTTCCTCTCCCCTGGCTCCCTTGCTGGCATTCGACCTGATTGTTGGCCATTTGCCCTGGCTGACAAATTGTTCCTCCTTGTCTTGCTGTAGCAGAGCCGCTGCCGCCGGTCCCTTGCCAGCTCAGTTCAGCTTTCGGGGCTTGCGGGCGCTTGGCCTGCAGGGCTCCGTTATCTCTGTCTGCTGCTCGGGCGGCTCAGGGAGCTGTGCCCCCCTGCTGGCTCTGTGCGACTCCGCTGCTGCTGCTGCACGCACCGTGCTCACCCAGCCCTGGCTCAGGGCAGTGAGACTGCTCCTGGCTGCTCTCCCTGGCTGTTGGTGTGTGGCACCCCGGGGCAAGGAAACAGAGAGCAGCCTCAGAATCACCTGTGGATGTTGCAGCGCCTTCAGTGAGAGTGTCTTGGTCTGATGATGTTCTTGCTGATACACCTGCTCCAAAAGTTTCATGTTTCCAGACACAGCTCATCTTCCCTGTTAACTGATGTTGAAATCTGTAGTGATCTACCTGTGCTTGCTTAAGCCTGGAAATTTAATCTCTTTCACCTCATGTTCTTTGGAGGACTTGGTAGAAAGCAAACCAAGGATGAATACTGAAGATACTGATTTACTGGTCCAGGCCTCTCACTATTTCAGTCCCATTTTCATGCATATGACCATTATGATGAGGTGGTCCAGAGGATATATGTAGTGGACTTGTATCTCTGGACAGTTGCTTCCCTCTTTCTCACCCCCACCATTTCCTGTATACCTCTTCTAACACCAAATTTATCTCCTGAACTGATAGCCCAGAACTGTAAGTTCTCAAACTATAAACATCTCTTACGTTTTCAAAGCACCTTTGAGTATGTTGGCTGTGTGGGAAGGGTGTTAGAGAAGATAGACGTGCAGTAACAGGACCGTGGCATCCTGTAGCCATGATCCACTCATTTTATAGTGCTAGAGCACTGCAGCACCATGTGTGACTCTTAGCAAATGCTAGAGTCACTGCTCCTTCTCTTCCATCTTATCCCCATTGCAGCATCACCAGTCGTGGAGTTGGTAGCAGAAGCCCTGCAGGCATTGTGAACACAGTTTTGAAAGAGAATTAGGCTAACAGGGTCTTTTCACACCCCCACGAAATAAGTTTTGTCCTGTTTACTGAAGACTGACTTGCTATCATTGCACATGAGCCCAGCACCAGGAGACTGTTGCTTCACCATAATTTTCTGTGTCTAGACAGCCCAGGCCTCCTGACCAAGGGCTTTTGGACACTGCAGCAGAGCTTCCTCTTTCCAACAAGCCTCCAATTGCTGGCATTTCTCCATTTATAGTCTCTTCATTCTAATGCTCATAGCGGTAGAAATTAAGGTTAACTGAGCAGAGAGAAATCTGGAAGTACAAGATGAGATTGAGCATGAATGTAATATAGATTCAAAAATATATATTTTTGAAATATGCCATAAACCATGAGGGGAATGGGTGGAAAACCAGCAGTATGTGAGACGCTACCAGCCTTTGCCCTCTGTAGTAGCCAAACTTTGATAATGCAGCTGATTTGATGTCAGTTATTGCCACTGGGTTCTCTCTGGTTCCATGAAAGATAATTTAGATATTCAGTTTACAAGAAGTTCTCACTGTTCTCTTAATACTGTCCCTCTTTATCCATAAGCATTTGACATACACATGAAGTCAAAGGTCTGATCTGTCCTTATTTTTTAGTTCTGTTTTTTTTCTTTAAATTGATATTCAGTATTTGAGCAGTAAAAGAGTTAGACATGAAATAACTTAACTTTCCATTGGAAAAGTGCCATATGCTTTAGGAAGTGGTAAACATTTTATGTAGAGGAAAGACAGGTAAGAGAGTTTGGTTGGCATCATTCATTGTGTTTTAATAGGGAAGCTTGACTTACCTGCCTTCAGGCAGAGATGGTATTTGTTTTGCTTAGCCTTAAGAACCTTGGCACCAAGCAAAGAATCAACCCTTTTACCTCTCTACTTAAAATTGCTTTAAAGAAATAAATAATCAATACAGCAAAAACTTTTAAGCTGTGCCTGTTAGAGATCTGTGCTTTTTAAATACCCAAAAATGAAAGGCAGCTTTTGAGTGCAGTAAAACTTCAATAACCATCAAGTCCTGTGCTAATAATGCTTCTGAAATGCATTTATTGGTGGGTTTGTGTCTTGCCCAGCTACTGTCAGCTGTGCTGAACAATGCTCGTGTCAGATACACAGGCATGCTTCTACCAGTGTCTTCCATTTTGAAATTCAGATGTTGTTTTGCAGCAAGCTGCCTACATATAGCAAATGTAATTTGTAATTCTTTTTTATGTATTTTGCAGCTGGTTGTTGAAGTCAAGTGTATGACCAGATTTTTGCCTCTCTTTCTCTTTCTTACTTGTCTTTTTCAGCTTTGAAATACATTGCATGGGGCCTCATTTCTTACAAATAGGTTATTTTTTTAACCCTAGTGAACAAAAGTTTGTTTATTTGCCTTCTTTCTGGAAGAAGGGATTGTGTGCTGAAAACAAAAGCTGATCAGATATGGATTTTTTCTAATCTATGTTGATGATAAATAGCCTTGAAGCCTTTTTCTCTAGCATTTCCATTCATAATTCACTTTTGTTATTATTGAAATAGTTGATTCTTTTGCTCCCAGTTTCTTCAAGCGTGTAAGAACTTGTTTATTCTACAAAAAACCAAAGTTACTTCTCATATTTATTTGGTGATAAACATGAATCAGGCAGCTTAGATTGAATGACACAGTTCAGTAGTATCCTATTTTCTCACTTGGTCCTCTGCATGTCCTCTGGGTGAGGGCACAAGAGGTGGAGGCCACAAACTTCCTTCCCTTCCCTGACAGTGGACAAAACTTGTCAACCATCTCCTTCATCCTAGCCCCAAGTACACTTCAAATAACCACAGACATCAATTGCTTGAAGGTTTGTATCCTCCAACCATGTCTTATCCTCTTTTATTCTTTGCTGTATCCCATGGAAGATCTTTTGAATGTGCACAGAGCTCCTCAAGAGTTACTCAAGATACAATGAGCCATCCTTTTAAGTAGGAAAAAAGAGATCCTTTTATTTTAGGAAACTACTGCCTAACAAGTGTCTACTACATCCATCTTATATAACCTATGAAATTCTTAGATTCCATCTCTGACCAGAACTTTTGACAACTGTTACCAAAATAAATTCATTTCAGGAACTTTTTGCTTGCCTGTGCTGGAGGTTGAGGTTTCAAGTTGTGGTGCCAACAAGGGCAGTGATGGTTGAGAAGACATCAGCTTTTATGAAATGGGAGGCTGACTTGCTCTGTCCTGCAGGGAATGATGTATCCTGCTGCATGACAGCCTCATACCTTCACTCTGCCTTCCCCACACTGCTTTTTTATCCCTCCATGGTGGGCCTTTTGTCATCAGGGCTTGCTCAGAGCAGCAGTGCCATTGCTGAGTTGAGGGTGTGCAGGGAGCATTATGTAGAGGTTTCCCTCCCAGTGCTCTCCTTTCTTGCCTCAAATACACCAAAATAAAGAACTGGATGTCTTGGATCCAGAAGGAGGATGAACTTGGCTCATTGCCAGATGTAAAACTGGTCCCCAGCTGGTTTGCTTGTCCTGTAAGTGGCAAGAAGACAGAGCTTCCTTTAAACTCCTGAGATAAAACCCATTGACAGCTATGCCTGCACATCTGGAGCTTTAAGGTGCTGTGACTGCACATGGCAGAGTTACAGTGTTCTCTGGACTTCACTTCTGTCCTTTACTGCTGTGGTTGAAGTCAAGCCCTGATTTATCCAGACCTCATGCAGACAGAAGGGTTATAGTCCTCTCTTGTGTGTGAGACTCAATCCAATGGTTTCCTTCTCCAATCTCTCTTCCCTTCTGGGCCATGATTCCTGTCTCATGCGTGTTTCAGAAATGAAGTGCCAATACCATTCCAGAGGCAAAGGAGATTATTGTCCTAGAAGGAGTTTGAAATAATTAGACACACCTGCTGTGAGGCATCACACATTGAGTGATGTGGCATTCCCATGCAGACAGCAGCACACCACAGTGCAAATGCTGAGAGATACTAAAAAGCAGATTTTTGCTCCCTTTTTTCCTTTAAATGTTAATACATCTGGGTATCTGTTTCCTGGATTGAGAGAACCTGGTATTACATTTGTGTTCTTGGCAAAAATTTCCTGTACCAAATTTCCTTTTGGTCACAATATGTGATCGAGCAGAGCCCAGACCTTTCCTCTTAGATGAGCTCTATCAGCCCAATTCTTTTTAAGAGCTTGGGATCACCCTCATGTATACCACAAATACTTTGCTGCTAGAAACCTGGTATTTCACAGAGGAGTAATAGTTGGAGTATGACATGTTTTTATGTTAAGGAAATGGTTTTAGACACTTCTAATTGAGATCTCATAGCTCTTGGCCATAAAGATCTGCCTACGGTGAAATAAGAGATGGCAGATCAGGAGAATGTTGTCAGATGTCTGAGAAATGTATTCCTAGAAAGGCAGAGATCAGAAATAAGAAGAAAAGAGCAGCCATAGTGAAATGTGGGGTTCCTGTGTTGTGTTAAAACATGGTTAAGTTCTGTTATTCTCTGAACAACAGGGATGTGGAAGTCCTGCATGGTTACTCCTGGCCTTTCCCTTTCCATACAGTGTTCCCACTCCTGTTCCTTCCCTGGTGTCCACAAGCAGTGATCTGCTCAGTATGGAGTGTGCAGCTCGCTGCCTCTACATGTGGGACCATCCAATCTACCAATGAGTCCCAGCCACGACTAGGAGTAGAAATGCAATAATTCTGTTGCAATTCTTAACAAATATGAACAACAATAACCTTTCTTTTCTCAGCGTGGGCCACGTGTATTTCTGGAGGGTGTACCATATATGAAGAGATTGTTAAATTTCCCATTTGGGGATCATTTTCAGAAATTCAGCTTCTCAGAAGAGTGGATCTCAGATTTTGTGCTGAGGGTGCCGTGTGGCTCCTTCAGCACCACTGACTGTTTGTTTCAGCGCGGCTGTCGCTGTCGCGGTGCGCTGATGTGTCCTGTCGGGGCTGGATCCAGCTGTGGCTTGGCCCAGTGGCCACACAGCTGTTTCACTGCCCCACGACTGCCTGGTTGTGCACGTGCTCCTTGGTCTGCCAAAGGGAGGAAATGGGACTTTATTTCCCTGAGGCTCCCTTCTCCTTTTGTTGTTTCTGTCCCTGTGCGTTGCTAGTGGCCGCCAAAGAAATGCCTTGTAGAAAACTGGAGATATAATTTTAAAGCTATTTGTGGAAAAGCATTTCAGGAGGTTTAGACCAGGTTAAACCTTCATATGTTTTGTAGATTAAATTGGTATAGTAATGATACCCTTCCCATCAGAGGACCTGCTTTTAGTCAGTCTTAAAATGTAATCAGTGCCATCTTTAAGTAGTGTTTTCACTTTTTAGTCAGTTCTGTAGCAGTGGTTTTATAGTTCCAGCAGTGTAACATAATGTCATTTGTGTGATGCTTCTGAGAAGATGAAGCTGCCCTTCTGATTTTTAGTCATTCTTGAATTTTATTTCAGGACATAACTTGGCAAGATGAACACTCAGCTCCGTTCTCCTGGGAAACAAAGGTAAATACACAGCATTTTTTAAATGTTGCTTTGTCATTTTACACTGTTCCTTCTGCATTTATTGTCTTAATTTTGATACTTGATAGATTAATGTCACCTTTATTTTATGCAAGCTGTATAAAGTGACCATGCTGCAAATCAAACAGGACTGGTATGCTTTAATTTACATCAAGAGAAACACAAAATGTACTTCATGAACTAATGTTCTGGCTTTGAGTGCAGATGTAAAATCAATTCATTACACATTATTTGATTTTCTGTTGCAAACTTTTTAATCAGCTTTCCATTTTTAGTAAGACCAGTGTCTCAGATGCTCTATAAACATAGCTGCATTTCACTTTTGAAGTCAGGAGTAAAGTAGCTAGAAAATTGCCTGAGAAAGGTGCAGGTATCTAGTAACTTCATGGATTCTTTCTGAAAGCCTGTCTGGCACTTCATCCTTTTATTATGAACTAGAATGTGATCTTAGGACAAATGTAGTGAAACTTGTTATCCTAGGGCCATGCTAGAAGCATTATGTTATTTCCTCTCCAAAAGGCTCCGTAAAAAAACCCCATATTTTTCTGTGGTGGGTTGGTTTGGGGTTTCTTTTACATGTCATTTTACCTCTGGTATTTTGTTAAAGCATTATTTATGATGAGATTCTCATATGGTTAACACAGAGCCAGAGTTCTCCATCTTTCTGAACCTGCAGTGTTAGGAAACCTAGTTGTGCCATATGTATGGTGGGAAATCAAGTTTAGTTCTTCTTGTTGAAGAAATTCTGGGAACAAAACCATAGCTCATTGTCTTTCTCAACTGGATATGGCAAGCATGTTAATTTAATCACACATTTCAGGCTTTGTGTTTTCTGCCTTGATCTGCCGGAGAAAGCTACTACTGCCCTCTTCCCCATTTCTTTCTTTCTTTTTTTTTTTGCCCTTGAACTATATAGATAATCATGTATGACCTTATGAATATAATCTTAGCCTAATGCAGAGTAATTATTTGAAAATGCCAGTGAATACCAAATTAATCCAGTTGACCTGAGACTTAGCCCTCCCTGCTCAAGGTCACCACTGCCTGTAGCTGCACCCCATCTGTGCTTTGCAGGAGCTGATTAACCTATAACTTGATGTGACTCCTAGGTCCTGGCAGCCTGCAGTGCTGCAGTGTAAGAGAAACCGATGCCAGTCTTCACTTGCCTTAAAACTCCCTTAAAAGCTGTGAGGGTTCAGGAACCTGTGGAGGATTTCCTGCAGTGGAAGTCTGGTTGCTCAGGCAAGCCCTCCTGTCTTTCAGGACTCTTAGAAGAAGCTTTTAGTATAAAAATGAAGAGGTTTTTAACATGGGTATACTTGGGTGAAGCTGCCAAGAAAGGAAAAAATGTCAGAAAAGTGTTGACCTCATTGACAGTGAGGTGAAATAAATAATGTGTTGGAGACAGCAGTGTTGTCTTTCCCTCACTTACTGGTCCAAACACAAAACCTCAGGTTTGGGAATGTGGCAGCTGTAATTGTATTTTTAAGCCCTGTCTTGGTAAGATTTTTTAAGTTCTGAATACTTGAACTTCCTAGAGATACTGCTTCATGTAATGCACCAACTAGCAATCCACAGTGAGATACATCTGCAACTTGAATGGATTTTCTTTTTAATTGATAGTCCTCTTTTCTTTTTAATGCTTGTATGTGTGAAAACACTTGTATGAAGTGTTTTTAAACCCAGCCTGTGGTTTATCACTTGCTGATGAAGGGTATTTCTACTGTCCCCCTGGTGTTTCAAAATGAGGGACCAAAGTGGATAAATGCATTAGGTTCATCCTTTACTGTAATGAACTGGGAACACAGAATGACATGGGAATGCTCATGTGGTCACTGAAGAGAAGTGAGGGGGGGGGAGAGGTTGCTTTAGAAGTAATTGTCGTGGCTGATCAAGCTGTGTTTCCCTCTTTCCCCTCTCTCTCCTTGCTGACCAGAAATGAAAGCTGTGCCACAGCTGTAGGCTGAAAAGTTGTATGATCTTTTCCTTTAGCAGAAGTCTAGAAAATCCATTTTGTCTGCCTTTATGGGGTATGGGTTGGTTGATTCCTATGGATTCTTCCTTTTGCTTTTTCCCCAGCACCTCATATTGTATCAGTCTTTCAACCAAATCCTTCCACTGCTGAGTCTTCCTTTTCTAAAGTGGAGATCTTGCTTTCTGCTCCCTCTTTGATCTTCCCTAACCAGTGCTTTTATGAGGTAATATTGGAAGGCAATTTTTTAATGAGGTACCAGCTGAGGAAAAGTTTGCCTTACTCAAGTGGTCCTATGTGAGGAAACCTGAATGAGCTGTTCAAGGAGGTTGACCTGTTTTAATGTGTGTTCAATGTCGTGTGAGCCAGATCTGTTCCCACTGTTATTTAAGGCTGTCAGGCTCTCTCCATTCCATGAGCTCTACCCATGGTTGGTTATTCTTTCCACAGTACTCTTCTCCCTGACCTCCCTTTAATGTAGAGCTTTTTGTTTGGTTTAGGGTTTTAGCACGTTATTGCCTGAATGTGCATGAATGTGCTCTGGCTTGCCCAAGGAAGCAAATGTGGGTTTTGCAGAGCAGACAAAAGCAGAGATGTAAATCAGTAAAACCAATAGGCTTTTTATTTTTGGGGTTTTTTTTTAACATTGATATTCAGAAAAATTAAGCATCAAAATGAGTATTTTCTGTAACTAACATCAGGGAAACTGAGAGGGTAGTGAGAAGTGTAGAGAAGAGGGGAGGGCATGTTCTCCCACGTTGAAGCCTCTCACTTTTAAAAACAGCGCCCATGGGAATTCTAGTTGATAAGGCATGGACAAATTTTTCTCACTGTAGCTAGTGCAATGGATTCCCTACTTCCATGGCAGTCAAACTTACCCAGAGAACAGTGTACTGAATTGCTGTTGTTTTGTGCAGACCATTGTTGAAGGGCTTGATCACTTCTGTCCCAAGTAAACTTTCTGTATTCTCATTCTAAACACAAATGTGTGATATGACTGCAGTCATTTATATCACAGCAAACACTTGCATGAGTATCTCCACTGTTTTTAGATGAGTATTTCTTGTCTCACCTTTTTATTTTTAAATCCTCAAACAAGGCAGACAAAGTAGAAATACAATGTAAATTGCTGAGCTAGCTGTTAGACAGCATTTAAAATAATATTTTTAGTAGATAACGATAACACCTCTCAGAAGGAAAACTTGGGAAGCAGCGAGTTCTCTTGGCACTGCAAATGGGCTGACATTTTAAAACTAAAGATTGAATTGGAGGGGGTGATTTGGTTCATGGGTGGAGCCCTCATGGACATAACATTTCTTGAAATGTGGGTTACATTTTTAACTGGAGCTTTGGCCAGGTTTACGAATTCAGGGTATTCTATTTATGGCTTCAGGTTTACGTGAGATGAAAGATGACATTTTGGCTGAGTTTAGCCTTTGAGGTTTCTTGGTTTGTTTGAAGTAAGAATTCAGTGAAACTCAGCACGAACCTCAAGATATAAATGGAAAACAAAAATCATGCCTGAGCTTGGAAGTAAAATTTCTCTGCAACTCTTCCTGAACTCAAAACTTTATGGGTTTTAGATTTGGGGATTTTTAAATTAATTTAGTAGTGGGCAGAAAATATTTCATTCTGCCACCTCAGTTAACACATGGAATGCACTGAGTAGCATGGGAATAAATTGCAGTTTACTTCTGATTCACGCTATTGAAGGAAATAGCTTTTATTCCAAATGCTTTAAATTGACACATACATATTAAAAGATTTATTTTTCTTGATATAGGTAGAATAGTTGCCAGCTCTCTTCTATTTTCAAGAGGCCCTCCAGTATTTGCTAAAAAAGAGAAGCTTTGGAGGTGTGTTTAAAATAAAGAAACAAACAACAAAAAAACCAAACCACCACCAAAATGAGGAATCAACAAGCTTCAATCCCTTCAGTAATCTGATTGGTGCTTCCCTGTCTGAATTCCCTAATTGTATTGCTACAGAAGTGATCTAATCCCAGCAACGATTTAGAAGAAAACAACTGTGTTCCACTTGTGATAAACATGGTTTACCAACTGTTTCCTTTATCTAAAATTGAGGCAGTCTTCACTATACTTCTTTGTATGAGTCCTAGTTGGTGTTTTGTTTTAAATGGGAAAACTGTGGCAGAAGAGAATTTTTTCCTTCCTTCCTTAGCGGCATGATATTACAATTGTTGGTTACAAACTATAATTTGGTGTGATTATTTTTACCAAGCTGGCATAAATGGCAGTGCTTCCTTGGAAGGAGAGTGATCCCTGAGCTTTTGAGATTAGCTTTTCCTTTTTGTTTTAGACTACGTATGTTTAAAACACAATGCTGTAAAACTTCTGTTGACTGTTAATTCTCCAGCAAAAAAAACCCCACCAAATGCAACTTGTGGTAATAGAAGCTATGTTCAAGGTTTATTTTATTCTGTATGGACCAGTGTAAGGATTCAGTTATCTGCATCAATCCTTGCTGGTTTTGAGCATAAAACCAGGCACTGTCAGTATGAGCTTGCTCAAGCTAGCCAGTAACAGTGGCAGACTCCATTGGGTTCATATCAGCAGAGTATATAATGGAATTTCCTCCAAAGGTCCATGCTGTGTAACTTTGGCATTGTCTTTATGGACTAAAATTACCTAGATTGGTTTTGAGTGCTTTGCTCAATTTTTTTGCCCTTGCAATTTGCCTCTGCTGACCTAAAGATTTCTTTCTGACTCTGAAAAGATCCTGAAAACACCCATAGTGTGCACAGGAATCAAAGCAAAAACTGCAGCTACTTTGGGCCCTTTATTTATTTTGGTTTATTTTATTTGGTTTTTTAGAAAAGTCATTTTCTAAATCTTTCAAAGTTGGCTTTCTTACCTCTGCATTTATCAGGGTGTGCTTAAAACAAGTTGCTTTTGACAGTGTTTCTGTAGTCTTTGTCTCAACAATTTGGATTTTTCAGCCTGCCAAGCAAAACAATTTGTTTTGGCTGTATTTGCGTGACTGCTTAGTAAAATACTACACATTCCTGAGGAGTGAATAAGATGCTTTAAAAGTTCCTGGGTTCTTTGTGGTCATCTTGTTTTTAATATGTACTTATGAACTGAGGCCTGATTTCATACAGCATTATTAAATCATGACATTCTCAGTGTCTGAGAATTATTCTTTTAGCCTACATTGTTTCCCATGAGTATATACAGCCACTATTACAATTTAGTGGATTATCACTGAAGTTTGGTCTGAATTTTTTAATCCAGTAAAAAACCCTCCTAAATATCTCCATATGATCTTTTTAAGGAAAGATGGACATGCAACCTCCTAAAACCTGCAATTTATAATATTATTTATGATAAAGACAAGAGATCAAGACAGGGCATCCTTTATTTGAACCCTTGCAGTGGTTTGGGACCAGAGGGATAAGACTGAAAAGAACACAGACTTCTAAGTTTGCTCTACCTCAAAATACTGTTTTGTGCATGCTTTCACATGCACTCTCTACCCCCTCTCTCTTAATGTGTTGAGAAAGACTTGCTCATGCAATATCTTGAAAATACTACTGCTGTTAATAGCTTTTATTTGAATTCCAGTAATTTCTAGAAATTACAGTTGGGACTGTACTAGTCTGTCTGTAAACTCTTGAGACTTTCTGGGCTGAACAATTCCCAGAAATATCAGTTGGACAGATGGTAGGAAAAAGAAAATATTTTTATTTTATTTGTCAGATGGGGAATTATATGTACAGAAACTGCAGCTCATGTAAAGTAATACAAAATCAATGAAAGCAGCAGGGGACTGAAACCCTCTCTCCAGAATCCCGAACTGTGCCTAGAAGACAATTCCCTTTTGACCATGAAATCACACCCCACTGTTCAGTGTTTGCCTCCCCAGGGTTGCACTGGTGGAGTGCCACAGGTGCAGTTCTGCTGCTGAGTGCTGCATGTGCAGGTGCAGCTCACAGCAACTCTGGCCCAGCCTGGGCAAGGAAACCTTTACAGGTGAGCTGCTACCCTCAGTGTGGCTGGGGCCGGGAGAGATGTGCATGAAGATACTCCTTGGCTGGCAAATCTAAAGGAAGAGGACATTTTTTGGGGAGGGAGGGGGAGGTTACTGTCTTTTGAATATTGTTTCCTTCCTTCTCCTGCTGACGCAACCAATTGCCAATTTGCAATCTGATGTAAGGAATTGAGAGCAGAACTCTAATTAAAATCACATTTGTAGTGTCTAGTGACTCATTAGAGTGTACAGTACTACTCATTACTGAGATGTCAGCATAGGGTGTTTCACGCATGAGCCTTTTCCATCTCTGTGAAATTATCTTCCTATTTAAGCTGCTGCTCTGTTGTTTGGTTTGTTTCTTCCTTGTGGGGGAGGGTGTTTTATTGCCAATTTTTTGACTGGAAAGATATTGCCTATTAATCATTTCCTTTCGTCAGCTACATTTCTTAGGGGTTTAGATGCATTAAACAACCTCAAAAGTCAAATAGAAGCATTACATATTTCAAGGAAAACAGAGTATCTTGTGACTGGTTCACAGAAGTTCTTGGCTTCTGGAATTAAATGCTAGAAGCAGAATTATCTGTGTGACCTCTGGGAGCTGTATTTACATCATGCTGAGACACTGTGCTTTCAGAACCTGTCGGGGTAGTCTTGTCTTCTTTGCCTTCCTTGTGAGAGAATGAAAACTCCTGAAGAAGAATTTTCATTTGGATTATTCCGTGTCAGGCTATGAACTGTTTGATCTCCAAAGCATACTGTGACACAGATATGCCATCTCAAATATCAGGTGGTCCTGTCTTCTGAAACGGGTACACCCTGTGGTCTCTGTACAAAAGGGCAAAAGAGGACATCCTCTCCAGAACATGCACCCATGAGCAGGTTGGAAAGGTGCAACTGCCTGAAGTGCTGCTGCAGTGCCACTCTCTTCTCTACACTAGGAGGGATGTGCCATTTCCAAACCACATCTCTGAGTTGGTATTTTGACCCGTAAAAGAGAACATAAAATATCACCACAGTCAGTGGTTTTAGCTCCACAGCCTAAGAACTTCTCAGAAGGCCTGGCTTTGCTTGTCTGGCTGCTGTTGAAATGCAGAGCCATCTCGTTGGTTTACTTTTGCTAATTTCTGTTCCAACAGACAATTTTTGTTCTAACATGCTTCCCTTCCTTTGGTGTTTTTCCTGGATTTTATTTCCAACAGTGTCCTGGGGGCTGTGATGGTCTCTCTGCACTCTGGGCACCGATCTTCCCTCTCCCTTGGGGTGGGGGGTGAAGGAATCATTCTTCTGAAAGTGACTGCTGCTGTGGTGGCCTTCAGCTACTCTCATCTCCAGTGTGAGCCCCAGGACAGGCTGTTCAGAAGACAGCAGACTGCTGAAGGACAAAAAATAGCACTGTTTTAGTTCCTACATGACAAGTTTAACATGACTTTCAAGTCTTCCAAGATGGGGTTTTTTTTTTTCAACCTGTTTTTAATTTTTAGAGTCTGTCTTTTGTTTTTTCTCTTGGCTACTGGGGAATTGCAGGTCTATATTATATAGTGTTGTGGGGTTTTTAAGCTGGGATTTTATCAATTCTAAAGTCTTAAAGCATCTTAACTTCAGGGTGGTAAATCACTATTCAGTAGTACTGCCAAATGAGCTTAGGGAAATAAATCCCTATATTTTAATGTAGAGAATGGCAGCCACTGTAAATAATCCTCAATACCATTGCATCTATGATTTGTTTGTGCAAAATTTATCTATGGATAAATGTCCTGCTCTTAATTTTACGTCATGATTTGTTTAAAAAATATGAATCAGAATACTAAGGTTTTCCCTTGTAGTTTTTTGTGGGCAGAGTGAGGTGTTGAGTTGTTTGGTAAGACTTATGTGTATCCTTACACTCACCTTATTCTAGCTGAGCTAATAATTACTTGCAGCTTGTTTATGTTCTACATCTTTTGATAGCACAGTATATTCTTCATGAAAACACAGAGCTTGGTACTTTCTTGCCTACAGCCTTGGAAAAATGATGGATCTAATTCTTTAGAAAGGTCAGATCTAAGTCCATGAATCAAATTATGTGTAGTCAGCTGCTGACTGTTTAAAAAAAAATGTTTTATAAATAATCAGTTGCTGGGTTAACAGTTGTTCTTTGATGAGAAGTTTCTGAATATTAAGTGCTAGGCGTGTGAGTCCTGCTAGATCTAGAGTTCCTTTGAACTTAACATGCACAATATTGTAGGACTCAAGATCAAACACTTAATTGAAAATGATATGCAATTAGGACTTGTTTTAGACTGAAGCCCATAGATACTATTGCAGTTTTATTCAGGAAAGTCTGGGTAATGAAGTAGAACCGTGAAGAAACATCACAGATTTGTAATGAGCGTCCAAAGTATCTTTTAACCATTTGTAGCAAAAGCTACAAGTCCTCTCAGTTTTTTCAAACCCAGTTGGGCCCACGATGACAACAGCATAGCTTTAACAATAAAGATTTTTTTTTTCCTGGCATTATTTGTTCCTTTTTACAAACACAAGTCTAGGCATTAGATTGTTCTCTCCTAGCACTTGCTATGGTGCTGTGCTCCTACATATGCTTACATGTTGCTCAGAGTGACTTAAGGCCTAACTTTTATTAGCCTGAAGAGTGTCTAGCTAGTTGAGAATCATTTTACTGAAGTGGTGGTAAGTAAAATGAACATTTTGAAGTACTGTTCACTCTTCTGTGACTCAGAAACTTTTTTTCATGCATTAACTGTGGTCACTTTCTTCCTTGGCCCAGGGTTACCTCTCAGAAATGGGTACAGCTATCTCTGCACTGCAAATGAAAACAAACCCAGGGGTTTGGAATAGGTGAAGAACTGCTCCTGCTGGAGTTGTTTCTCTTCCTTCCTAGGGGCATTATAATTATAAAACAACTTACCTACACATACCCATTACAGCTAATCCTTTATCTTGGAAGTAGATGGAATTGTAGCCAACTATTTCAGAGATTATAATGGAAGATTGCCTTTTGAGCTACACTCTAATGCTTTTTTTGCTTAAAATTTTCATGTTAAACATCTCTGACTTTCAAAATGCATCTGCAGCTGTTGTTATGTTTTAGTGCTGCTATTCTAATGTTTCAGTGCTCTGCATGCTGTGCACTGCTGCCTTAGATGGCACTGAGTAACTCCAATACAGTTGCTTTCTCTGACTCCCCTGCAGTAGGTCTGGGACTTTTATGTTTGCTTGCAGTTCAGACTTTTAAAAATCATTATTTTTATGAACCTACTAAGATAGACATTTATGGAGAAAAGAAGTTAGCTTTGCTGTGGTATCTGTTGTGAGAGCTGTCTTGCAGTGAGCAGAGGTGTTATCTATATGCACCAGGGTCACAAAGTCAAAACTGTTTCTACGTGAAGGGCTTTGAAATACTGTGTTTCTGTCCCTGAACAGAGTCAGATGGAGTTCAGCGTTGCATCTCTCTCCATACAAGATCAAGGTGGTGCCCAGCTGCAAAACGAACAGAGGCAGCCTGTTAAAGCAGCACCTGGTGTCCAAGTCCCTAAATCTTCTCAGGCCAATAAGACCCCTGGCTCTGAGGGGTTGATAGCATCCAGGAAGGAAGAGGAGTCGTCCTTCTGGAAGATAAATGCAGAGCGCTCGAAGTTTGAAGGAAACAAGTCTGAGTTCCAGTCCCTGACCCCCAGCCAGATCAAGTCCATGGAGAAAGGAGAGAAGCCCCTTCCCTCATTTTACAGACAAGAGTCTGCTCCAAAGGAGATGACCAAAGCTGAGAAGCCCAGCATAACTAAACCAGAGAAGTCTGTCGCCCCCAGCCTACCTTCTGTATCTCTCGAATGGGAGAAACCTCGACCTACTCAACTCCCTACTAGTTCTCTAGATGACTTCTTTCTTCCTGACCCACCACAGGATCTGGCATCTTCTAGGACAAGCAAGGAAGATACTGATGGCACTATACTTACAGACCCACAAATGCCTGGACAGGTAAGTACTGCTGTACCCACTGTCTTTACATTTAAAATCTGTAGGGCACATTTAAACCTGACACGGCCACTCTGAAAGATTAGAGACTCCACAAAGCATTAAGGCATAGCTAAGCTTGATGCTTTTTATCTGTCAGATGTGAAGAAGTCTATTTAACCTGTTATTTAACAGTCTGTTTAACATGTTAACTTCAATTAAGTGCTTTTTAACACATAGGATAAAGGCATCATTTAAATCTAACACCAGAAATGCTGACAAGGCACCAAGTAGCTAATTGACAGCAAGCTACCTAGCAAGTTGCTGTATCAAATAAAAGAGGTTGTGGGGTTTTGTTTGAAAAGGAGAAGCACTTAATGGAAAGAATAAACTTTTAAACTTGAAAAGTAGATGAGCTAGGGTCTAGGATACTTTACTGGTACACACAGCATAGTGGTGAACGGTGAACTAGTTTCTCAGCTGTTCTAAGCAGTACCCTGACAGCCACTTCCCAGTGCTTTGTCCCAGGCAGCTGGGCTGCTTTCAAATGTGTTTTCTCCTAAAGTCCAAAATAGAAATAGAATGAGCTTCCAGAATTAGCTTTCACGATGTTTTTTTTAATGAAAAAACCCAAACAACCCAACAACAAAAAATAACCTTAAGCAGCTCAATAGCCAATTGAAGCTGTTTAAAAAAGCAGATGCTGATCTGTGAGAAAAGAAAGGGAACAGCAGGATATGATATAGTGAGTGAAAAAAAAGAGATCAAAAGCTTGAAAACTGAAGTAGAGAAGAGGAGTGGTACTTCAAGCAGAGCTGTGCAGTTCTGTTTGAAATCTGTGGCATCACTCTGGTGATAGCCTGACACGTTACTGTACACCTTCAGCACATCACACAGCTTTTTCTCTACTATATTTTCCTAACTATGATTGTTTGAATTCCAGACAAGATGATGTAAAGCCAGAAAGATGGAGGGTGAGGTCACTAGTTGCAGGAGAAGTAAGTGGCAGCACTTAGGAGAGAACAATACTTAAGCCACTCCAGTATTTGAAGCCCTGTGTTTAGTTATCATTTCCTGAAGCTGATGGATAATGCTTCCTGAGCTGTCTAGCTACGATTTGTGAACATGGTAGACCTTTAATTTTAGTTAAAGGCTTTATCATGTTTTCTTACACTTTAACAGTTTTAATTCCTTTGTGAATGTTTTCAAGATAACTGAAATAGTTTGAAAAACCTGTTTTTTCTCTCTGTGGAGAAACAACCCTCCCATGTCAAAATGGGAACAGAGGAGCAGAGAACTTCATTTATGATAAGAATTTTCTTCCTTTCTCCTTTTCTGGATTATCTTCCCTGTTCTGGAAAGCCATGCTCTAGGAAGAGAATCCAGAGACTCAGCTGTGCCTCTTGAATACTGTCCCTAAACACTAAAATCACTTTAAATGTCCTGGCTAACACTGCAGGAGTGAGTATGTGTTTGATAGCCTAGTATATAACTTGTCATCAAAGTTTAATCTGTGTATTTTTCTGGAAACAACTGGCTCTAATTGCAACAGACAATATGTTGAATTAGTGATGCCTGCCTTCTGTGTTTGTTTCATTCTCTGCAATTCCTTCTGTAATCTAAAAAGCTGATCTTTATTAATTTTTTCCATGAAGAAAAAAATTAACATTTTGCCTGCAGACCACAAGAATAATTTTATTTTTATCTGGAATTGCCTTTTTGGGCATTTGTGAGTATTTTTCCATGTCATGTCTAGCATTTTATGGTGTAGGTACTTAGGTATCCTAGAGCATGGTGAAGACCTTGAAATATTGTCAGGTAACATTTTAAACTTTTATCTTTTAGATAGGCAGTCAAATATTGAGTTTGTAATACCATAATTAATAACTACATTGTATTTTCCTTTTTTTTTACCTTGCAGACTAGTACAAGCAATGTTATCTTGAAGACTGGCTTTGATTTTCTAGACAACTGGTAAAAGATACTTCAAAACAGATCAAAACAAATTTGGGGAAGGAGTGGAATACCTTTTTCCTTGTATGTTAATTTACTAGAGTTTGTGTCTTTTTCTAGAAGTAACTTTCAAATTCTTAAATGTTGCCTTTGTATAAACTTTTGTAATACCGTATGCGTTTTTGTTTTTTAAACAGTGATAGAAGTGTGGTTTCATTTGGATATTTTTTTAATATCTGTTAAAATTTTTAGTAGCTACTGTATTGAAAGGATGGGAGAAGTTACTGTACACATGTTAAAGAAACACAAATGAGAGTCTCTGCATCCTAGAAATGGAAGCTACAGGACCAGATTGCTGTTTTCAGTGGAAACCTTGCTAGCATGCCTTTTAAGAAATAGTGTTGCATGTGCAGTGGTTCCAAGTAAGAAACAATTCCATACTTCAGATAGCTAGCAAAAAAACAGTATGAAAAGCAAGCATCCAGAATTGCATTGATTTGTAGATTTCGTTTAGTTTGGAGGTATCTTTTGTACCACTTACTGAAAACACTTTTCTTCTGAAGAAGGCAAAGGCATTGCCAAAACGATGGATCCAAAAAAGCACTGTGTTTGTACCCTACAAATCTGCTAAAGTAAATTAAGAGGGTTAGAAAAATGACCTGGGGAAATGGTGTTTCTGGTCTTTGGATTGAAGACTTGGGGGTGGGTAGAAGGGAGTGGGACAACACCTAATGAATTGGAAAAATTCTTCAGGGAACACAATTTCACTGCCTCCTTCCTAGAGCATAACTTTGTAATATTAGTGCTGTAACTACAGCACTGAGAATTTCTGGAGTGTAGATCACCTTTGTGTCAGTAAACCACTATGTTTATGGGAGGTCATAGCAGTGTGAGGCTTTTTTGTTTTTTAAGCAGCTTATCGTCTCAAGGACTCATCAACTTTGGTGCTTTTTCCTCCCTGTGGGTACATCCTCTTTAGTGTTCAACATCTGGGTTACATATATTCCTAAGGTGCAGAGAGGCATCTCAAGGTGGCCCTTGGCAGTCTTGCCTCTAGTTCTGCTTTTGAATGATCTTTGGTGTTTAAAATGTAGAGAACAAGAGTAGCTGTCGTTTGGATCTGTTGTCTCTGAAATGCAGCATGATTTACACACTGATTCTCACTGTGTTTACCTCACCTCGAAGCCTTAATTCCCCCACTCACAGCCAGTGACTGGTCTGCTCCAATGCCAAAGGTTTGACTTTTCCCTTTACCTCAGCGATAGTCCCATAGCATTTGTTTGGGGTAGAAGGCAAAACACAGGGCTCTAATGGGTCCCCGCCAAGGCTGTAAGAAGGTCACCATCTCCTAAGCCATAGTTGTGCTAGGCTTCTCATGGATTAACACTTGACATTTGGTTCAGTGCCAGGGGCAGTTAAATGTGCAGAATTGGATGCTGCAGGATTTTTTTCTGCTTGTCACAGGAAGAGCTTGCAATGTCCTGGAAGAATCCTTGCCTCTAATTGGTGTGCTGCTTGCTCTAAACAAGCAGAGTATGCTGATAGAGCACTAAAATTTACTTGTTGAACAAGGAAAATGCTGTAACTATATGCCCCCCTCTTGCCACNAAAAAAGAAAAAAAAAGAACCACCAAGGCCAAAACCTCCACTTTTTCTAGTGTTTCCTTAAAAGGTTCCTTAGCTTAATTGTAAGATTGCCACAGAGTAGAAGTCATTGCATAGTATACTCTTATTTATAGGCTTCTGAAAGCTTCTTTACATTCTTCCTGAGAAGCACGAACTCCTGTAGTTTGTGGATATTATCTCTGCATTCAGCAGTTCAGAAAGTATTTGTTGTTACCATCCTGGACTTGACTTTTTCTTTTGTAGCATTTGCTACAGGCATCCAGAATTAATAAAGCTTAGAACAACTTTAACACAAATTCTTTAGGTGTATGATTAATATTGACTTGCACCTTCCTTTTAAAGCTAACAAATGTTAATCTTGGGTTTACCGTTACCAGTGAATCTAATTTTCTGTACATTCAGCTGCTGAAAAGTTGTAAATCCAAAATGGAGGTGCACATTCTAATCTTATTCTGATTTGGGGAGGTCTGAAAACAAAGTCTCCTACTGTGGAGGAGTGTTACTTTAAATCTCTGGTAATACCTTAAAGCTTCTTAGGGAAGAACCTGGGCTGCCTGTCTCTTCCATCGGCTAACTCAACCCTAATACACATTGGGACCAGCTGGTAGAACATGCTGCAGAACTTTTTACTTATCCTGGTAGGTTTTTCCTGTGCTTTGACAAGAGTTGATGCTCCTTCTTTCTTGAATATGTTTTTATTAAACATTCTTACAAAATAAATTGTATTTGATCACATTTTATATTAACAATGTTTTAATAAAGTCACTTTAAATAGAACTGTCAAGGTTTTTGTGCTGCTTTGTGTGTTGTCCTTAATACTCTGCTTTCCTCAGTGCCATTGGAGTTGTTTGGGGCAACTTGAATCTGCCTGAGAGATAGCCAAGAATGATTTGATCCAGAATTTAGAAACTGAATTTTTTAGATCAGAAAAAAAATATCAACATGCTTCAGCTGTATTTTCAAGCCTTTAAGTGAGGCTTATATGGGGAAGTACCCATGCTTTATCATTTCATCTGACAGTTGCGGACAGGATGAGATTTGGGAAAGACTAAAATCTATTTATACTTCACTGTAATAGATTTAAACCTAACACACACACGCTCTCCCACCAGTATCTCCAGGTAATCCAAAGCAGTATCTGGATCATTATTGCAGAAGCAATTTGAAAACTGTATGTCGTGGTTTAGCCCCAGCTATCAATTAAACACCACACAGCTGTTCCTTCACTTCCCCCAGACAGGATGGAGGAGAGAGTGGGTTATGTGTGGGCTTTGAAAGCATCTCACAAAAAGGAAGGTGCCAGCAGAGGCCACTGGATAGTCTCACTTCCAGCCTTTTGTCCTATGCAGCAAGTTCTCAAAGTGTAAGGGAATCAAATGGGCAGCTACAAGGATAGTTTTTCTTCTTCATGCTCACATCTGCTTCTTCCAGAAATGTATTTGGAAAAACAATTTGGTTTATACTCGAGCTGAATTTCCAACAGCTAAAAAGGCATTTGAAGAAGAATTTGGTTTGGAAAGACTCCACAACCAAGTAAGGGTGGTATTCCAACTATATTTAGGATCTGGCCTACACATAATTTGCTTCAATCTTGTCTGAGCTCCCTCTCAGCTTTTAAATGTTCTCTCTACTAAAGGCAAATCCACAGCATCTGGGCACTCTCAGCACATGGAGTCAGCAGGTCTGATATATGAGTGAAGACTTGTAAGGGCAGAGGAGAAAAGATGCTGTGGCTGCCTGCTGAAGAATAGTGATTGACTGATTGATTGATTTAGTGGTGACTTTAGTGGTAGTTGCTGAGGTTGGGACAGCCTTTGAGGTAATGGTTGTGGGTGCTGCTGCAGCACCCTGCAGGCAGTCCTGCTGATCACTCAGCAGCAGCATTCCCCAAAGACCTTGCAAATCATGTCCCTGGGATATAAGCCCAACTTTGTAGGCATTATTTACAGCCAGACCCCTGGGCTTTGCTGTCCAAGTTTGCCTATCACTCACTTAAATCAGTATGTTTATATTACTCTGAGATCAAAACCATAATGTGGTGACAGGACCTGAGGGAATGGCCTGAAGTTGTGTCAGGGGAGGTTTAGGTTGGATATTAGGAAAAAGTTCTTCACCCAGAGGGTGGCTGGGCACATGGCTGTGAAACTTGGACCTTATACAGAATCAAGATACAGGGCTAAATGCCCTTGGCAAGTCAGAATTTGACTGGGATGCCAGCAAATCCAAAATCATATAGCTGCCCTGAAAATAGCTTACTGTAATTGTCCTGTAGTGCTTGTCTCCAAAATGAACAAGGGTGATGCCCTAAGTTTTAACTTTTATATTTTCCAGATCAGTACTGCTTTAATGTATAACTCTAAAACTCCATAGCCTGTCAGCTACAGTCCTACCGTTTTATTCAGATGAAACAACTTTTCTCTAGGCCCGAACTTCAAGGACACCCTGTTTTTCCAAGCCCAGAAATGTAAACAACCGAGAACAACAGCAAAGAGAAAGGGATGGTGAACTGGAGAATGGGACAGCAGTACCCGAAGCTGTAATTGGACAATTGGCTTCTGATATGCAGATGGACCAAACTTATATCTGTCCTAAAAGCACATGTTGGACGTCCATCTTGGGTGTAGCCTTGGCCAGGCTCTAGTGCTGCCTAGGGTGTACCCTGTGAAGGCTTTTCAATAAATACCTACTTTATTCTTTTAACTATGTCTAGCTTCTGTTCTAGGTAGCCTCTCAAGGCATTAAGGGAATAAAAAAGAAAATTAAATTCATAGGGAAAGGAAAGATTCTTCTGTGATTTTTGGAGGGTTCAGCTTCAGTGACCAACCAGAGGTTTACACAAGGGCCTGACCTGAGCCCTAGCTTCTCTTCTTACCAGAAGGTCAGGTGGCAGTGACCCTGAAGTTCAGTGGGTCATTTGTCTCCTGAGCTTGTTCTCTGAAGCCCAATAACCAGAGTTGAAGGCAGTCTTTGAAAATCTCCCACTTGCAGTAAGTGCAAATTATCTCAGGAGAGATGTTTTTGTTGCTCTGAAATGCTGGCTGCTATGAAAAGGTGCAGTGGCATCCTGACGGAGATGGGAGAAGATGAAAAGGTGATGGAAGTACAAACAAAATTCAGCTGGGAGGAGAAAACTCACCACGTGACATTTCCAAGCTGTATGAGCTGAAGCACTGGCTCCACTTAGCTTGGTGGCAAAATTAATTTTGACTGTAGGAAGCCCGGGCTTTATTACAGCTGTTTGTTATTACAGTTCTGACTGAACATCCTGCTCTCCTTGACACATTTTTCAGACCTTACGTCTGCCAAGAAAGAAACTTCTGGTGTGTGCCTATAAGCTTGTGCTTAAGAAACCCTGCTCTGGCCTGAGTGCTGTACTGATCCCTTTGGGTTCCACCCATTTGGCTGCAGCTCAGTTGCTCCAAGGCAAGAATACTGCGAATGTTTGTGGCCAGTAATTAAAGCCCTTTTTAATAACTTCTCCGTCCTGGAGAAACAGAGTTGCTGCCAGTAAGTCAGAGCACGTAGGAGGGCACCTTTGAGCTCCCAGCAGGCTGGCAGCAGTGCAGGCAGCGACTGCTGGAGGGGCTGGGGTGCTGGGAGCTGCTGCCCGGGGCTGTGCCACTGCTTCTTAGCCCTCCAGCACATCTACGGCCTGCAGTGTGAGACACACTGAGCTGGCTCCAGAAACTGAGTCTGGCCAAAGTCACTGTGAAAGCACCCACAGATGAGGGCTTCTTGGCCCACCGTCCTGCCAGCACAGAGTGCTGCTTCTTGTTTCTCCTCTTTTCCATCCTCTCCGGCTCCCATCTCACCAACAGAATGGTTTAGCAGATACTAAGAGTCATGCACTGCCTTATTAGCAAGAAAATGTAAAGTTGCAAGACATTTTAGTAACATAGCTAGACATCACGGCCTTGCTTTCTTTGGGACACCCCTGATGTGTTAAACTTCATGCAGATCTTGTCTGCTTTTCCTCCAGAAACCACTAAAAGGAATTGAGAAAGGGGAAAAAAATCCCAGATTAAATAATTCTGAATGTCCAATCTTTGGTCAAATTGTACTGTATCTTTACCACCAGCCTTGACCCAAGCCTTGAGTCAAACAGCTGACTTTGGCACCAAATCATTTGACTCTGGAAAACCCACAACAGTCACAGGGAAGCTTCTCATCACTAAGGTTTCACAAGTAACATTTCAGGAGCACTGGTGACTAGGAACAAGCTTAGCAAAAAGCAAAGTACCTTCCTGTATGTTCTTTGCACCAGCTGGTTCAAAACCAGCCCCAGCTGGGAGCAAGCAAATCTTGCTTATGACTTAGATGAACCAACTTCTCTCCTCCAGCCACGTGCAGTTCCTTGTCACTGATGTGTCCGGCACCTCTCTGCCAGGAATGACATTTTCCCCTCCACTTCCCAGCATGGCATGAATGTGCCAAAGCATGGAGCCAGGTCCCTCAGGCCTACAGCCAGTGGTGGAGACCTCTCCCTGCCCCGTCACTGGTCTAGGTCACTCCTGGCAGACAGCTGTCCCTTCTGGGCTATCAGGGCTCTCCAGGGCTCAAGGGGTAGGTTGTTGTTAATGGGTGGAGCAAGAACCAGGGGCTAGCAAGGTGGGCACTAGCTTGTCAGCCTCCAGTCCAGCCTGCTCCAGCACTGGGCTTGCCCTTTTAAAGGCAGCTTTTCCCCACAGGCTGGCTTCCCAGCAGCAGGAATTGTAGCAGCAGCTTAGCCAAAGGCCCCGTGCCAGGATGGGACACTTTCCCTTCAAGGCATTTGGCCCCCAGTAGCTCATAAGCCAGGCACCAGAGCCCACCTGTAGCCCTTCGGTCCTCATGACCCTCAACACTGAAGAACATTTCATCCTGAGCTGTTATTCCCTCTCCAGTTTTCTGCCTTCCTGCCAAAATCCCCATCCCTGCAGGAAGCACCTTNGATGCCCTAAGTTTTAACTTTTATATTTTCCAGATCAGTACTGCTTTAATGTATAACTCTAAAACTCCATAGCCTGTCAGCTACAGTCCTACCGTTTTATTCAGATGAAACAACTTTTCTCTAGGCCCGAACTTCAAGGACACCCTGTTTTTCCAAGCCCAGAAATGTAAACAACCGAGAACAACAGCAAAGAGAAAGGGATGGTGAACTGGAGAATGGGACAGCAGTACCCGAAGCTGTAATTGGACAATTGGCTTCTGATATGCAGATGGACCAAACTTATATCTGTCCTAAAAGCACATGTTGGACGTCCATCTTGGGTGTAGCCTTGGCCAGGCTCTAGTGCTGCCTAGGGTGTACCCTGTGAAGGCTTTTCAATAAATACCTACTTTATTCTTTTAACTATGTCTAGCTTCTGTTCTAGGTAGCCTCTCAAGGCATTAAGGGAATAAAAAAGAAAATTAAATTCATAGGGAAAGGAAAGATTCTTCTGTGATTTTTGGAGGGTTCAGCTTCAGTGACCAACCAGAGGTTTACACAAGGGCCTGACCTGAGCCCTAGCTTCTCTTCTTACCAGAAGGTCAGGTGGCAGTGACCCTGAAGTTCAGTGGGTCATTTGTCTCCTGAGCTTGTTCTCTGAAGCCCAATAACCAGAGTTGAAGGCAGTCTTTGAAAATCTCCCACTTGCAGTAAGTGCAAATTATCTCAGGAGAGATGTTTTTGTTGCTCTGAAATGCTGGCTGCTATGAAAAGGTGCAGTGGCATCCTGACGGAGATGGGAGAAGATGAAAAGGTGATGAAAGTACAAACAAAATTCAGCTGGGAGGAGAAAACTCACCACGTGACATTTCCAAGCTGTATGAGCTGAAGCACTGGCTCCACTTAGCTTGGTGGCAAAATTAATTTTGACTGTAGGAAGCCCGGGCTTTATTACAGCTGTTTGTTATTACAGTTCTGACTGAACATCCTGCTCTCCTTGACACATTTTTCAGACCTTACGTCTGCCAAGAAAGAAACTTCTGGTGTGTGCCTATAAGCTTGTGCTTAAGAAACCCTGCTCTGGCCTGAGTGCTGTACTGATCCCTTTGGGTTCCACCCATTTGGCTGCAGCTCAGTTGCTCCAAGGCAAGAATACTGCGAATGTTTGTGGCCAGTAATTAAAGCCCTTTTTAATAACTTCTCCGTCCTGGAGAAACAGAGTTGCTGCCAGTAAGTCAGAGCACGTAGGAGGGCACCTTTGAGCTCCCAGCAGGCTGGCAGCAGTGCAGGCAGCGACTGCTGGAGGGGCTGGGGTGCTGGGAGCTGCTGCCCGGGGCTGTGCCACTGCTTCTTAGCCCTCCAGCACATCTACGGCCTGCAGTGTGAGACACACTGAGCTGGCTCCAGAAACTGAGTCTGGCCAAAGTCACTGTGAAAGCACCCACAGATGAGGGCTTCTTGGCCCACCGTCCTGCCAGCACAGAGTGCTGCTTCTTGTTTCTCCTCTTTTCCATCCTCTCCGGCTCCCATCTCACCAACAGAATGGTTTAGCAGATACTAAGAGTCATGCACTGCCTTATTAGCAAGAAAATGTAAAGTTGCAAGACATTTTAGTAACATAGCTAGACATCACGGCCTTGCTTTCTTTGGGACACCCCTGATGTGTTAAACTTCATGCAGATCTTGTCTGTTTTTCCTCCAGAAACCACTAAAAGGAATTGAGAAAGGGGAAAAAAATCCCAGATTAAATAATTCTGAATGTCCAATCTTTGGTCAAATTGTACTGTATCTTTACCACCAGCCTTGACCCAAGCCTTGAGTCAAACAGCTGACTTTGGTACCAAATCATTTGACTCTGGAAAACCCACAACAGTCACAGGGAAGCTTCTCATCACTAAGGTTTCACAAGTAACATTTCAGGAGCACTGGTGACTAGGAACAAGCTTAGCAAAAAGCAAAGTACCTTCCTGTATGTTCTTTGCACCAGCTGGTTCAAAACCAGCCCCAGCTGGGAGCAAGCAAATCTTGCTTATGACTTAGATGAACCAACTTCTCTCCTCCAGCCACGTGCAGTTCCTTGTCACTGATGTGTCCGGCACCTCTCTGCCAGGAATGACATTTTCCCCTCCACTTCCCAGCATGGCATGAATGTGCCAAAGCATGGAGCCAGGTCCCTCAGGCCTACAGCCAGTGGTGGAGACCTCTCCCTGCCCCGTCACTGGTCTAGGTCACTCCTGGCAGACAGCTGTCCCTTCTGGGCTATCAGGGCTCTCCAGGGCTCAAGGGGTAGGTTGTTGTTAATGGGTGGAGCAAGAACCAGGGGCTAGCAAGGTGGGCACTAGCTTGTCAGCCTCCAGTCCAGCCTGCTCCAGCACTGGGCTTGCCCTTTTAAAGGCAGCTTTTCCCCACAGGCTGGCTTCCCAGCAGCAGGAATTGTAGCAGCAGCTTAGCCAAAGGCCCCGTGCCAGGATGGGACACTTTCCCTTCAAGGCATTTGGCCCCCAGTAGCTCATAAGCCAGGCACCAGAGCCCACCTGTAGCCCTTCGGTCCTCATGACCCTCAACACTGAAGAACATTTCATCCTGAGCTGTTATTCCCTCTCCAGTTTTCTGCCTTCCTGCCAAAATCCCCATCCCTGCAGGAAGCACCTTGGTGGAAAAGGCCACAGAAAGGCTTCACTAGTTACAGCAAAGTCTCCTAGAACACTCAGTTTAAAAACCCCTGGGCGAGCTTCTCACGCATGCCTGGAAAATCAGGCACAGAAGTATTTGCAAAGCACGGCCATTAAGAGACCGCTGGATTTTTGTGGGCATTCTTTAAAAACGTTATTTTTGTATCCAACTTCTTCCTTTCTTTTTTCTTTTTTTTTTTTTTCTTTCTTTTTTTCCTAAAGGGTGCAGAACCCTATGATGTACAGAGACAGCCTTAGGTTCCTTAGCTGGCATCAGCCCAACCACCAGGTCACCCACCAGCTACCCCCCCGGCCCCTTTCCTCACTCTGGAACCCAGCTCTTTTCTCACTCCAATGCCACTCCCTGAAGCCAAATGACTTTCACCAGTGTAGAGCTAGAAGAGCAGATGGAAAAACTGGGTTGAAATGGTAAAGTCCTGGTAAGGGAAGTTACATGATAATAAAAAGCAGAATCAGGGGTGGCTTCTGAATCTGGTCTCACAGGTTTTACCCAGCAGTCAGTGATCCCAGTTACAGAGGATTTCAACTGACATGAAAAAAATCCAGCTCCTGATTCCTTTTAACTGTACAGATTCAGTTAAAATCC
Organism: Chaetops frenatus; assembly: GCA_013400775.1. Taxonomy (NCBI): domain Eukaryota; kingdom Metazoa; phylum Chordata; class Aves; order Passeriformes; family Picathartidae; genus Chaetops; species Chaetops frenatus. The sequence continues at coordinate 256,430 of VZTR01001427.1, read as the reverse complement.
ATAGAAGCAACATCACTGAGTTCTTAGTTAAATTGCAATGAGTCCCCCAGGGTATTACTTTTGCTAGAAATGCCATTAGCATTTACAATTAGGTTCACTGTGAGGCACTTCTGGTTTTAATTACATAGCGTTTATAATGCTTCTTTTGGCACTCTCTTAGCATGGAAAAAATGAACTTAGGATGTAGAAAGATAAAAAAGCTATTAATTCCAGGGCTAGAAATGCCAGATTGGTATAGCTACAAACAAATTGCTCTCTGTAACCCAGCCCAAACAGCTGGCTTTCAGTGTTCGGATAGGAATGCACCAAATATGACAAAAATGTCTTTATCTGGGGAAGCTAATTTTAGACACTTCTATTTTGCCCAGGCAGTAGAAATACTTAGAGAAGAAATCATTAAACCTCCAATTAGAAAGCTGCTTTTGTAGGATACATTGCACGCAGTGCTTCCACAGCAGCCTCCCTGTATGTCCGTCACAGGGAGGCTCTGGAGCGGCTGCTCAGACCAACCTGACCAACACCCAGCTGAAACACACGGGCTCCAGGGAAGTTGCATTTCCCAGTGGCTCCCACAGGGCTGTGAGAGGTGATTGCCAGCACCTGTGGAGTCTCAGCTTCCAGACCAGCACCCACCCCATATTGTCACTCACCCTGGAGAGACAATAGTTGGGCACTGCTGCTGGTGGGGGAGCAAAACAGGTTCCTGCCCCATGAAAGGGGAAAACCCAACATTTCAGAGCTTCCCACTGCCTCAAGATAGGGCTGAGGTTCTTCACAGTTTAAATTTAAAAAACAGACCAACAGCTCCAGCATCCTCCCGGTACGCAGGTGATGTGGCTCAGTCTCTTCTCTGCTCTTGCAGATGTTCAGGGCTGAGAGACTCCAAACCCACCTTGGTGACCCTCCTCAGATGAGAGGACCAAATGCCAGCTGTCAGACTGGCTCAAAAAGAGCAGGCAAGCCATACAAGTGCATGCACCATGCTTGGCTTTGTAAAGAGTGATTATAAACCAGTTAGAGAGAGAGGGAAAACACACGGCACATAAATAAGTTGTTACTGTAGAGGTGCACTGAAAGATTTTTAATTGATCCAGAGTTCGCCTGTTTAAAAATTCATAGGCTTCAAGTTACTCTTGCCATGTTTAAAATGAGTTTAGCTTTTAAGTTGAACAGCCTCAGCACCTGCAACCAGCTACCTACAAAACGTGGTCAGTTCAAGACCTCTTGAAAACAGCTGATCCATTTTTGTGTAACACATGTTCTCTTTCCATCCCCAGTCACTGCAGGAGACAGCACAACTCAAAACCTCAAAGTGGTAGTTGTAGGGAAGGGGCATTCACAGTTGGGAAGGACACCAAGTGCCAACAGGATATGAACACAGATATACATATATTTTTAAACTCAAGAAACTGGGGCTTAGAAATGCTCACTCTTGATAACAGCAACTGAAACATTGAAAATCTGCCAGTGGTTCTGCTCTCAGCAAAACTCCAAGGATCAGAGTCAGCTCCATCTGTCACGTTGTTTCCAGAGCAGATTGTGGCACAGCCCAGCTCTTTGCTGTCCCTTTTGGCAGCAGTGCTGGGCCTCTACCCCAGGGTTCCTCCTCCTGCTGTGGTGCCAAAGGGATGACCTGGGATGGAAGCCATGGACAGCCAAGCTGCAGAGACAGAGGCATTGCTGTGGGACACCTCTGCTGAAGTCTTTGCCTGCAAACTTGGAGTGACCTCAGATCCCTTGCTCCACCTACAGATGCCCTTAAAGATTGCCCTGCAGGGATGCTGGCCACATGTGTGTGTGTAAAGCACATACAAGCCCAAGGACAGTAACACTGACATTTGTTGTCATCTTTTGAGGACCAGCTAGATAAAGACCACAGGGGCCTGTGAATTAGGATTTACATATAAAATAGAAAAAGAAAATAGAAATAAAATATGAAAACTTCCTGGCTGGAGCAGCTGCTAATAACCATGGTAAAGATGAGGTGCTCATGGCCCTCCTGGCCTGTCTCAGCCTCAGTGAGACCAGTGATGGATGGATGGCACTATTCCCCTTCCCAAATTACTCGCAGCCCACAGTTCTTCTCAGTGAAGAGCCAAAGAGGATGCCCTTGCCTCAGCTGACTGTATGAGGTGTAGCCCAATGAATGAACTTGCCAATTTTGTTATTACAGGAAATAATTTTTTCCAGTGTTGAAGTTATTCCAAAGAACTTTTCTGCTGACTGAAATCCATTGGATATTCTCTTGACGATGCAAAGTACATCACGACTCCTGTTCAGAGACTTTCAGTGAAAGCAGTGGGCTCTGATCCTGGCATCATGTCTGGTTGAATGCCAGCACACAGCTCAAATCACCATTTTAAACTTCTGAAAACCTGCAAAAAGCATCAGCTGAAGTCACTTGGAAGAAGCCTCATGGTGGGAAGGACAAGAAGTAGACCTTTGTAAGCCACTTGAGATGGTGGCAAAGATGCCTTTCTGGACGCTACCTGAAGACACAGGCCACTGGTAGAGGAAAAGTCCCCACACTGTGGTAGGCTCCATGCTGGGACCTGCACAGGAATGCTGCTGTGGGATTTTGGCTGGCCAGTCTACCACCAGCAGCCCCAAATAATTTCCCACAGAGGTGTCCTGCAGAGGTGGCACCTGCTGCGATGCAATAAAGGATAGTCTTTGCTGAGCAGTAGAGTTTATGGAGAAAGTAAAATTCAAAATACACTTACAAACAGAAAAGGCTGCCAAACATGCCCGAGAAAGAACTTTCTATAGCCCACAGACTTTCCAAGACACTCACACATAGTGGGACAGGACCTGGCAAATCCCAGCTGTGTGAAGGTGGTGGCCCTTTCTCAGGGGGTGCTTCCCAGTTCTCAGCAAGGGCGCTCGCCCTCATAGTCTGTGTGTGCTCTGTTTCTGGCAGGCAGTTGCTGACCTGAAATGGAAATGTTTTCCTTCTTGGAAAACAGGGGCTTATTGTGCCTCCAAGTGAAGGCAGACCCAGCATTTCACTGGTGCTTGTGCTGACAGAAAGAGAGGCAGCACCTCCACAATGCCTGCCATGGTGCACATTAGGGGCTGCTGCTGGAAGCACTTTCTACTCACAGATCTGTAGCTTTTTGTTTATTTTTAACCTGCTTTGCAAACACAGCTAAAAATCCTGCCCTTTGCCCAGAGGCAGTAACGAGGTTTCTTGGCTAAGGATGTCCCACCAAAGGCCAGCTTTGCGGCTTTCACAGCAGCCTGCAGAGCAGCTCCCCTTGGGTCAGGGGGCTCTGCTGGGTCACTGCTGGGTTCTGGTAGTCACTCCACTGTAGAGCATCTCAGCCCAGTGTGACAGCCAGCTGGAGCAGAGAAGGGCACCGTGTGCTGCCAATGCCAGGATGCAGCTGCCACATCTAATTTTAGCCTCTGGAGCTCTGAAAGCCCTCTTGAGTTGACACATACCTTGATAAATCGTTTAAGTCAGTGCTGCTTGGCCTAAAGCTGGCTTTCAGACAGGAAAGGCTAAGTGCTGTGTGTTAAACGTAATTTGACTGGAGCTGAAGGTGTCTTCAGTAGTTACCCAGGGCTTCTGAGGCTTGTAGGGACTGTAAACTAAGTGAGACACAAGGAAGCGGCAAAAAATGCCTGGGATGTTTTTGCTTTGCTGTCTCACGCAAACTTGACTGAGAAGAAATCTGTGTGTGCAATGTATATGCAGGGTGAAAGCCAGAAGCATGGAAATAAGGAGAAAATACCTGCAGGGTGCAGAACATCCTTCAGGTCTGTGGTTGGACACCAGGGACTGCTGGTTCCTTGTTTCAAGAAGACCAATCACATTGTAGAGGCTTCAACAACCTACACAGCAAAGGGACCAACTGGAAAAAAAAGGCATTTTACTGTGACTTCTGCATTCACTGTTGCCTGCTTGGCCTTGCCATTTCGATAATATTTAGAGTTTTGAAGTCTAGCTCCCATTTAGAGGCAAAACAAGTGGTGCAAGATTGATAGGCCTTTGCCATGACAAGGTTTATTGCACTGACCACAGGACACTCCTCTTTACAGCACCACAGCCCAATTCCCACATGGATACACATGCACATGCCTACATCTTTCCCTTCAGAGGTCCATGAAACACAGGGGAAGTTTTCTGCCTTCCACATTAATAAGGAACTGGAGAAACAGAATTTTTCCCTCAGGACAGAGGTGAGTCTGTGATTACAGGCAAATTTCTGTGCAGGGCAGACTTAGGGCTTTCATACCCTTTCCCTGTTAATTGTGAAATTGGATAATCCATGCATGGTGAACCAAAAGTTGGCTGTCAGTACCTTCATGGGACCAGCTGCCTCACTACTGGCAGTTGTGACTGAACCCTTGCATACAAGCTGCACTACATAGACCTAAAACACATGTATATCTCTATTAAAAAATCATAGTTTTTATTATTTTTATACTTTTATATAAAGTATATAAGCCTACCTTAACATACATATTAATATGCTTCTGAAGCAGTAGATTTCCATATCTCCCTTCCATATCTCCCCATCTGAGAGATGCCCAAGAGCAGAGAGACTACAGAGAGAAAAGGAATTGTGCTCAGTCAAACAATGCAGCATTAGAAAACAGATGCTAGGTCTTCATAGGTCTAAACCACAAATTTCCACTCTCGGGGTAGTCTGGTGTTAATGCTTTTCAAGAACTGGTTGTTAAGGATCAGGAAACTACTAAATAAATGACTCTGGAGAGTTAATTGACTGAATAATTTCAATCATTTATTAGGGAAGGAAATCCTTGCCTGTAAAAAAAGCCAGTGTGGGGTTATTTCATGTCAGGAGCAGTAACAACACATCAAGACATTCATACAAACCATGAGTTAGGGGCACTAAAATGATGAACAGGGTTTAGACTTCAAAAATAATAAATTTGGATTGATCTTTATTTGTATTCAGTTTTCTGAAGCTCTGAGATCTACTTGATGCCATTTTACAGAAATTCTTGGTAATCATAAAAGCTGAAACTTCCAGTAAAAATCCTGACAATTTTCACTCTCTCAGAGGCTTCTGGAGGAGAGAAATTCTATGGCACTGACAGTGCAACTGCAAAGGCTGCCAGCAAGGAAGGCGCCTTTCTAATCCAGACTGAAATTCTGAGCAGCAGTGGAATGATTTCCACCCCACATGAGGCGAAGAGCATCTTTTCTGTGAGCCCAAATCATGGGTCGTGTCTTTCTGCCATAAGCAGGACAAAGGTACCAGGTCTGGTGTCTCTTGGGCCATCTTAGGTCCCAGATGTGGCAGGGTAATGGAAAAACTTGGTGTGGTCCATGGCAGGAAATAAGGACAGTGCTGTGTTTGCCTTGTGCAGGTGTATTGGCCCCGTGCTTTGGGTGTTGTGGGAACATCCCTGCATCCAGCCACAGCAGTGGGCTCCAGCTGCTGCCTGCCCAGCCCCTCACACCATCCTCATCAGGGTGCCTGGGGCTGCATCCCAGCAGCAAAGCTGCTCTGTGCACCCAGCTCTTCAAATGGGCTTTGACGCTGTGGAAGTTCTTTATACTCAAAAATAAACATCTGTTTTTAGGAAATGCAGAAGTTAGGTGGCTGTCCTTGAAGATGTGCCTTGAAGAGCATGAGGGCAGTTTAAATGAAAAAGCTGTACACAGTTGGGAAAGTTTCTTTCCAATGCCATCCATAGGTGTTTGATTATTCAGATTAAATGGTTTTACCGGAGGCTAAAATCATGAAGAAAAGTGTCCCATCCACAAAAACTGCATACAGGCAGCCTTCTTTACCCAGAAGGATTTGCCCCATGCATCATTCCTTGGCATCAGTGAGCTCCATGAGACACTTAGCTCCCATGACAAATAGGTCTCTTCTCCTCAGAACTTTTGGGGTGGTGATGAAGCCTTTTCTTCTGGTTCCCAAGACTTAAACCCATGATAATTGTGGCTGCTTATGTTTTACACTTTTTCATCATCCTGGAAGAAGGGAGCAACACATTTGCTCTGTAGTGGGCTAGGCAAGCTGTAATGCCACCCAGATAAGCCAGACTTGCCATGAAATGTTTGCAGGCTGCAGTACGAGATGCTGAGGTAGCAGTCGCTCCCTGGCTCCTTGCAGATTCACCATCCCACACTCAACCCAGAGCTCATTTTCTTTTCCTCACACTGAGTTACATATCTATTCCCCAGGGGTTATGCAAACTGCACAGTGACTCTTTTTCAGCCTCCCAGTCAGCCACGCACCTGTTTTTGATCAAAATTTTTCTACTCTAGCTCTTGTTGGCTCAGAAAAGTGCTTTGACAAGCTTGAAATTTCCTGCCTCAGGAAGGAATAACATCTCTCTAAAAGAGTGCTGTGGGTTATGTTGGAGAGGTATTACCCATGAGCTGCAGAGAAAGCTGGACTTGTAATAAGGATCAGAAACTGAAACAGCCTTTGTCATAGCAGGACTAAAGATGTCCCAGAGCTCCTGGTTCCGACAACATAAGACAACTTGGCCTGCTGCCATTGTGACAGATTCATTAAGACACTTCTCAATCTCTGTTTCTTGTGCTCAAAAGTTTGCCTACCCCAGTTCAAGAAAATACGCCATGTATGATGTTCCTGTAAGGAGCAAAGTCAGACAGTCTTCAGCTGAACCTGGTAGGGCAGAAAGCTAAGCTGAGGTTGCAGCTGACTGTGTCTCATCCACTCCCCTTTCCCCACGGACATGAAGAAATCCTTCCCAGAATGGGAGAAATACTTATGCAAGTTTCAATGCTGGAGAAGAATTCTATGAGGGTGCCAGTGTCTGTACAACAGCCCCCTTGAGTTTTGTCTCCACTCTCCTTGACCTGTGTCCTGATAGAACTTTCAGTAAGCTATTTATCAGGTAAATAGATAAACCAGCCATCATCATATCAACATATGGTGACAGTGACTGAGAGCTACCCTATTAATTGCTGACCCCATTTCTATTTCAGTCACTTGGCATGTCCTCTAGGAAATGAATGGGATCAGTTGTGATAAATCCATTTTCTCTGGCACCAGATAATCTGCTTTTAAGCTGGAGCAGATGCTGAGCTGCCCATACTGGCAGCCTGCTGCTGGATGACCAAAGGGGCTATAGCGCAATGTAACTGCACCCCTAAAGACTTGTGTTGGCTTTCCCTTGTACAATAAATGGTTCTACTACATGGTGTTCTGTCCTAAAATGCCCTGCTGATATCACACAGAATGGGTCAGGTTGGAAGGCACCAGAGGGCATCATCTGGTCCAGCCTCCCTGCTCAAGCAGGGTCATCCAAGAGGACATGGCACAGAATTGTGTCCAGGCAGTTCTAAGACATCTCCAGTGAGGGAGACTCCACAAATTCTCTGGACCATGAGGTCCCACAGATAATATCCTGAACGGATGACAGCTTTGAATTTGGGTGTTAGACCGATGCAGAAAGGCTGAGTGTCTAACAACCAGAGGAGGCTGGAGACAGGTAAATGCTATTTGAATTACTCAAGGGTTTTGAGCCCAGATCTCCTGTTTCAGCACTAATCGCTGGGATATGAGACACCATAGTGTGGTAGTTGGGATCTTCTCAGCTCCCTGTGCTGGAGCTACTCTGCTTTGCAGTGAAACAGGGCAGTTCTTTGAGAGGACAGGGATGGAGGGAGTATGTAAGCATTTAAAAGTATCATTTGCTGGTGCTGCTAGTCAGATAAGGAGAATGCTTGCCATAAAACACTTAACTGTCCAGAGGCACAGAAGCTGCATCCCAGCAGTGGGTGGGTGCCCTGGGTGCTGGGCTGAAGAGTTGGACACAGATTTGCTCTCTGGCCCCTGCAGTGCCCAGTGCCACGCACAGGCAGAGCTGGAGCTGGGGGGCTGGAAGAGCCAGATGTGTGCCCGCAAACAGCCTTCTGCAAGCAGGTGTGGGCTCCCAACCCCCTGAGAAGAGAAGCCAACCCAGCATGGTGCCTGGCTGCCAGAATCCCTTCCCAAAGCCTTGCACTCGCCATCACCCTCACTCTGGCCCTGGCTCAGCCCCTGGCACAGCCCCACGAAACCGTGGGCAGCTGAGTGAGGAGGGCAGAGGAAGCCATGGGTCTGGAGCTGGAGTGCCCTCCCAGAGCAGCGCAGCTGCTTTCCCTTGGGACATTTTGTTTTCACTTTATTTGTGTCCCTGGGACCCAGCTGCTTAGCAACTGGATAAAATTGTCACAAAATGCTGGCATTGCCCCCCTCACCAGGGCAGTGGCTAGGCTGTGTCCTTGAGGGGGCTGTCTGCCAGGCAAGGTGGCCACACAACACTTGTAAGGAGACCCCCATCCCTGTCCTTGTTTTCCTGGGTGGCCTCTCCTAAGGTGTGAGGGAGTTTGGCCTTCATGCATGGCAGACACTCTACTGTGGGTAAGGCATGTAGGCAGCTCCATCTGTCCCTGGGGGAAATGAAACATGGACACTTTTTGGATCGGTGAATAAATGCTTTTTTCTCTCAGCAGGACCAGGAAAAAAAGCACACTTCAAGTAGTCTGGTGCTGAAAAGAAAAATATCCACCAGTTCTGCTGTATACCTGGGGGAGATGGGGATGGATACACCATCTTACTTTGGTTCAGGGCCTTTAAACTAAAAAAAAAAGAAAAAATGGCAATGAAGAGTTATAGCTATATATTCCTTGGGCCAGAAGAAGAGGCATATGTCCAATGCCTGCTGCTATCTTTGCCCTGTTTGAGTCTTCTGCCTCTGTGGATAATACTCAAAGAGGTATCCAGGCTGCCCAGGAGGCCAAATCTTGATCAGTGGAGCTCACTTCCCTTGAAAAGTCATGCAAAGGGCAAGGATGAAAATAAGAGATTTTAGGAGAGCAATTTATAACACACTTGCCCTTATAAGTGCCTGATGTGCAAAAGATAGTTGCTGGCAATTGCTGACATCTTGTGTGTTTACCTCAATCAGCAAGTATTTATAATTAATTTTTAAAATGCTGAAGTTCCAGCCTTGCTGGGAACATTGCAAACTGCCCTCAGCACTCTGATGTGCTTCCAAAATGTACACTGCCAAAAGTCAAAAAGCACAAAGACTCAAACATTTCAGCGGGGAGGTGGGGGCTTGGTGGAGAGATAATGCAGTTCAAATGAAAGTTATTTAGATAATTCATATCTATCCACAAATATTTAATTTTCATGACTGGGAGCAACCATGACTGTTATAAATGGGCTGAACTGCCACATCACTTCTAGCATTTCTCTCACCTGATGCCACAGCACCACAATATGGAGGATTTGTCAGCAGTGGGATGGCCATATTTCACTTTTTTCTTTCCACCTCACTCCCCCTCTCAATGCCTCATGCACCACCTGTGCTGACATATGAGTTTGCGGGCTCCCTAAAGACCTATGTGGCTTAAAATTGGTCTGTAACAAAAACAAAAAACCCACAAACAAACAAACAAGCCCAACACACCCACCAAAACGAAACAAAACAAAACCCACAAAAAACCCCAAAACAAACCAAAACAAAGATGCTGCATTGCTGAGCCACTTCTTGGGAGCTTTTTGAAGAGCTGTGGGATGCTTCTGACCACCCTCATGCCCACAATGTTTACTGATGGTTTCTGTCTTTGTTTGTATGGAGAAAAGGCAGAACACCATTTCACTGTTTTTCAGTTTCTTTACTTTTTTGAGGCAATTTTTCATGGTAGTTTTCACTGTCTGTCTTCCTTCTGGCCTCAGCAACAGGCTGGGAAGAAAACCTACTTCAAGGCAGGAAAATGCCATTGCCAAATCTACCATCATGGTGGTTAGGGTGGTGGAGCTGGTGGAGCCTGGGGCAAACCCCAAATGAATACCCTCTCAAAAGGCTAGTGCCTTGAGTTGCTGTTGTTCCTTCAAACTCAGAAACGTGCCATGTCTCAGAGCACTGCCCAAACTCTTGGGGTGCTGAGGTGGCTGAGGAGAGACAATCAGCTCCAGGGCAACAGCCAGCCCCTGCTAAAATCTAACCTGAGACTTTAGCAGCAGGTTTAGAGTGAGATTTTTCATTCTGTGGAAAAGCATGCTCATATTGCAACCCTGTAGCTAAGTGATTCCTAGTTTTTTCCTCTCATATAATTATGAAAAATCACTCTCATGTTCCCCATTAATGCTGCTATTAGCAGACAAGGCAGGGCTTCCCAGCATGAGCCATTCTTGCTAACAAGGTCTGTGTGCACCACATTAGGGAATGTACCACTCACAGCTCTCAGAGCACCGTAAGGGATTTGCCACAGCTCCTGTAATGGTACAGAGCCTACATATCTGCATCTCATCTCATGTCAGAGAAGGCAGCAAGATCTAACTTTGAGTTAAAGGTCCTCGATTAAAAGAAAAGAAGACCAGCAAGTCCAAACTCCTGCTTCTGGGCAAAGTTGCCTTCCTGCTTAACACCAGGTGGATGCAGTGGTGAGAAGGACGATAGTGCTCAGGTGGGGCTGTGAAACCAAACATCTCACTCTCCAACTCAATCACTCACACAAAGAGTGTAATAGCACACAAAACCCCCACCTCACCAGGGATTATATAATTCTCCATCATGCAAAAGTTATGCCAAAGTTCCTCTTCCCTTTTTAAGATGGGCCTTGCTCCAGTGCTGAAAATAAATGGTCTAGCACATAGGACAAGGGGGAGAAATTAGTGTTCTTCACTTTGATGCTGGCAAGGCTTTCAGCACAGGCATCTGTAATATCCTAACAGCCAAAGTGGTGGGACAGGGACTGTGCTGCAACAGAATCTGAGTGGCCATGGACCAGCCCATGGACCAACCAGAACCTACAAGTTCTCTTGTGCTTTACTCCCTTATGTGCCCTCTGCTGTGGCTCTGGGTGTTGTGTGAGCCCGAAGGTAAGGCTGGGACTGAGCTCTGCAGAGAGCTGGCTGCCCAAGGAAGAGGCTGATTCCTAAAACACTCAGACGTTATCTCTCAAGTTCCTTGTGGTACAGTCAGCAGACAACTGCTCCAAGTGGGTAGGAAACTCCCCAGAATGTTTTTTTTTATTAAATGAATAAATTTTGTTTTTAAAGTAGAGGAGATTTTTGCCCGGACCTCATTCCTTCCACCTTTATTTATCATTTTTGTATAGAAATCCTGGTTTCTTAAGAAAATACCAACTCTGTGGATAGGAACAGAAATCTACACTGTAATGTCAGATATTGAGACATCTATTTTCTTCTGCATAGCATGTGAACAATGGTATATTACAACAAATTTGTATCCACATCTAAGCTTGTACAGTGAACCAGTCAAGGGTCTGTGATCAGGATTTTTTTTTTGTTTCATGTATGTGGCTGAATGTTTATAGGCCAGTCTAGATTTTAAGCCAAACTTTCACAAATTTAGACAGCTGTCTCTGGTGCTGTAAAAGGGCATACAATCAGCACATCTGAAAATCAATACACCTCATGGGGCTGAGTACCTCAGTTAATCAAATACTGCAAACATCAGCTTTTGCTTAGCTTCCAGCTAGCTCCAGAGTATTTTCTGCATAGTTACAAGATTATAACTGCTAGAAAAAAAGGAAGGTTGGTATTTAAAACAGTGACCTGTATGTTTTTTCATTGTTTGAGGTTCATCTTTACTGCGGGTTGATTTTCTTTCCTGAATTGCTCATTAGGTCTAAATCTAGAGAAAACAAAACCCTGTCTGTCTCAATGATCCTGGACAGTAGGGAATGCAAGGCTAGTCTAGGGCCATCTGTTTCACTGCAAGAAAGGTTTTAGAAAACAAATCCAGACAGTTGATTCATTATAAAATAGACATAAGTTATGAAGATAATCATGGAAGCAAATCCTATGAAGACCTCTTAAGTCCCTGGCTGCTATTACTGTTATTTTTTAAGTCAGCACTGACTACCCACATCACATGAATAATACTGTACAAATCACAGATGCAAAAAAGCATCTGCAGAGATCAAGACCTTACCAATGGGTACATTTAGCTAAGCTAAAGCGATTATAGTTGTTCTTCTGGAGCATGGTTGGTGTGGGAGGAAAATGGCCCCATGCAAGAGCTCACTGTCTCAGAAGCCACATGTTTCTCTGAAGATGATGACAAACTGTGTGCAACTCTGCAGAGATGGGCCTGTGGGACACTCTCTGGCTACACAATAATGTATGAAGCAGAGGAACCTCGTTGGTAGCAGAGGAAGGACTAAGAAAGGGTGAGATGCAATAATTTTTCCCTAAAGTATATCTGTAATGAATGTCAAACCTTAGCTTAAGGATCAATCTATGGAGCCCTATGCCTGGGACCACAACTATAAAGTGAATACATTCCCTAGTCTTTCTTTGTCTGCAGTTCACCAGACTGCAATTCATGTGGCTACGACAGGGTACTTGTCAGGTAGCCATCCATTATGCCCGGAAATAAACTCCAAACTGAACAAGTTTTGTGCAACCTTGTATTTTCGAAAGCACCTTATAGTAATCTGTAGCCAAGCAGCAATAAAGATTTTTAATCACTGTGCTATGCTGAAACTAAATACGATCCTATTTCATAAAAACCTGTGGTCCCTCATTATCATCAATTTCAGCCTGCTTGAGAGGCATGTGTGCCCCATCCAAATGCTCAGTGCCAAATCCAGTATCAGGCTCTACCAAAACCAAAAACACATGCTCTGACACTTGAACTCATCCATAGGGCTGGAGAACAGAAAAAGGTGGGGCAGCATGCATGTTCCTCTGCAGCAAATCTCCTGGTGAAGTTTGCATGTGAAGGGGACCTTGGCTCTTGGGGCAAAAGTCTCGGCAGCAAAGTTGCAAGAAACTCCTGGCATCCAAATCAGACTTCTTCAGATGTTCATTGCCAGGTTGATAAACTAGTATCAGAAAAAGATCAACTTCACAATAAAGTATTTCAGGCCCTTCTCCCTCCCTATGTCTTTCCCCAAGTGAGAGTTATTCCAAAGCAGTGCTTTGCTCTGAATTGACCCCATGCAGGGAAAAGGACCTTTGGTCACTTGGCTTCTACATCCTGTCATTAAGGAGAGACCTCAGCCAGCAGGAAGGACTAAGGCAAAGCTCTCCAAGCACTAGATGCTGGAAACAGCAGCTACTTTATTTGCTTCCCAGCAGTCCACATGGGTTCCCACATTTCTTTTGCCTGGGAATTCATTGTGCCTCACCCCAGGAAGCTTTGGGTTAGTGTGAAATGAGAGACAGCTCACAGCAACAGGGAGACAAAGAGAGCACAAGAAAATAAGAAACCTGTGCTGAGCAGTGTGAGAAGGAAATGATAGACATGCACAGGCAAGGCTGATCTGAATTCCTGGGGGATTCATGGGGAGTGAGAGACCCCCCCCCCCCCCCCCCCAATGCCCATCTGCTCCTTCCTCTTTCCCCCACTGAAACCTGGCACCCAAGGAAGGAAAAAAAAGCAGAGAAACCAGAAAGGGGCATAGGAAGCTGTCAATATGCCACAGGGCAAGGAAGGAGGGAAATAGCATGAAGGGGATTTAGTCAGTGCATGGGCTGTAGTGAGCTGTAAAATTCCAGCTGCGGTGAAACCCATGGCAGATACCCCCCTGCACCCTCACAGACACCTGAAGTCTCATGCAGAAATACTCCAATTCTTACAAGAGGACAAAGCTTTAGAGAAACTCCATCATTTTGTCAGTGTTTATGAATCTGTGCTCATACCTCGCCTATATTCAGGTTAATGAACTCCTTGTTTTTCGCACTCAGTGCTTGGAATACTCCTGAAATGAAAAACAGGACACCAGTGCTATAAATACACCTCATTCATATTCATACATGAGCTCTCCATCCCACAACGATGAGTGGCCATGCCAAGGAGAGGGAAGGCCTGGCACAAAGGCAGATTGCTTAGGATTGCTTAGTGGTGGTAGCTCCTCTGACAAAGCAAAGTCCTTGCAAGAGGAAATGTCTTGCTATCTTAAGGCCCTTATGCAGGGCTCACTTCAGGACTTGTCTGGAAGAGGTGTCCTGAATGTGCTACACAGTCAGATTTGGATTATACTCTGAAATCAAGCCAAGCAATTTGTATTTCTTCACATATCTTATTTAACTTCTGTCTCTCAGAAATTTAATAATTGTATTGCTACAGTCAAACCAGAAAGTAAAGAGAAGAACAAAATGGAAAAAAAAACCAAAAACCAGTGAAGAAAGTTGATTTTTCTTCTCATACAACGAATTGGATTTTATTTGAATTTGGAGCCACCCTAATGATCACTTCATCCAGCCATTTAACCTATGTCTACTACTGCTGCTTTGTAACAAGAGTGACCCTGTGCCAGAAGTGAGCTGAGACCTTGGGTGCCTTGATGTACAGGCAAAAGGGAAGCCAAAAGGGATCTGAAGCCAAAAGGGAACATGTTATATAAAATATACAGGAGATACCTGCCCAAGCATATGCCAATTTTCTCTTTCCATGAGGCACAAGTAATATTTGAACCTTGAACTTGTGTGACCCCAAATTAAGCTCCTGGGTGAGCCACAAGAAAGGTTACAACATGGACTTTACCAGCATTGTTCACATGCCTTCAACATTGCTGCAGAGTTTATGTAGCAAGCTCTATTCACATGGGGAAATTTTCCATTAGCAGCAGAACATTTTTCACTTTACAGGAGAAAAGCCATCCTAAATGCAAATGCTAAACACAGGTCCTTTCTGTTAGCCTTGTACTCAATCTCAGATATTGTGCAACGTGCTCAACAGCCAAAAGGAGAACAATTTCTTTTTCAAAGGGGATGAAATTCCAGAGGAAGAAGATACTCACGACTTGCATTCTCCAGGCGAATTAGGCAGTTCAGAAAATCATCAAATTCAATCTGGAACTGCTCATCAGAGTACCGGAGGACAATCAGTTGCAGCAGGTAATTGTTGAGCTGATATCCTTCCCAAAGACACACATACACATAGAAAAAGTGAGCAACCTCTCAGGTCAGGGGAAATCTACGATCTCTATTAACTAATCTTGAAAACCACTTAATGGGAGGATACTCTGTGGCACATATCCATCCAGAAGGAGATCTAACCACAAAGTTCCTTGAGTTTGCAATGAATAACAAGCCCTGAACAAGAAATTTTTCAGGCACTGCAGTTCCTATTCAATGCACACTGTGATATATGAGAGACCATTCTGTCTTCTTGAATATGGAGGGATTTCTGTAAAATTATCTGCTTTAATAAAAATAATTTGTGATAAAATACTAATGCAGTGATTGTTCTTCATAGCAGCTTACTATTCCTTCAACCCTTCAATGTAGATGGACTCTGAAGTGGTTTGTTTCAGGGTCTAACCCTGCATGTGTGCAGCCCTGTTGAGTTTAGCAGAGCTCAATAAAATACAGAGATTGCTCTGACTGCCCTTCAGGATTGGGGATACCTGGGGCAAAATTAGCCTACTCAATGTGCCCAGGTTCTCTCTGGGGTTTAGGCCTCCTCTCTGTTCAGGAGCACCTGGCCTGTGTGATTGATTGTCCTCTTCACCCACGCTGATCTCCCCAACAGGTTTACCAGGTAAATGCAGTGCTTGTCTTACCTGCAGCTTGAAGGGCACCACGAAGCTCATAAGAGGACATGGAGCCAGATTTATCAAAGTCAAACTGAAGAAAGATACTCTGTTACAAAAGGAGCAGACAGAAAGCTCAGTACTGGCATACAAAAGGGAGCACAGATACGGCATAGAAAGGCAAGGTGTTCATCTCCAACTGCATCATATAAGCATTTAAGAAAGTTTACAAGACTTTGGTCTAGATCCAGTCTGATTTTATAATGGAGAGAAAAATCCTGGTCCCAATTCTCTTTGTCATTTGAACAAATTATGGTGATTTAAACCAAAGTAAACCTTAAGGTACTGCCAAACCCAAGCATTAAAAAATGAGCTGCTTTTCATTAACAATTTCCTGAATTTTAAAAAAGTGATTTTAACTGGAAAGGATGTATTATTCTCTTTTAACTCTTAACTGACACATTCTCTTAATGTCCTTCTATGTTTTTCTCCATTGTTCTGAGCACTAGAGACAAACTATTTAACATGATGTTAATACTGTCCCTTACTCATTTGCTTCTATGTATAAAAGATCTGAATAGCCACATTCATGGTACAACTAAGAGAACTGGTCAAACAGTTTGAATTTTGACCTATATATTAAGCAATTTTCAAGCTGGAGTTAAATTCCATCCTTTTATTGCTACGACAAATACAACTACTCTTTGGAATATGAGTTATTTGGAGCTGTCGTCACATTCAGCCTAAAATTTTCCAGCAAATATATGTGCAAATCTTTCTACAGGATACAATGATCTCTCAAGCCCCTTGTTAAACCACAGCGTGTCCTTTGTTAAAAGAGATGTGGCATTAGTACCCAGAAAAAGTGTTGGCCATTTCTGATGGGCTAGACAAGAAGCAAAGAACTGCACATTTTGAATGCTTTGGTGAAGCACAAATTCAGAAAAACCTATTAATGGCCACGAGGAAACAATTATAATGTCTTTTATTTGAATATTCAGTCGGCGATTGATTCTGCAAGCCTACTTATTCTTACTGGCACATACAGTGGCAGGGAAATGTGTTTAAAATTAGAATCAGCACTTTCCCAGACTTCAGCACAGTTGACTCCTGAGAGATCAGTAATGAAAATGCAGTGACTTAGGAAATGATTGCTTCCTATTAGTCATGAATCATCACTTTCTTCTTCTGTACAACAGCAGTTATGGAAACTCCTTAAGTTTCCTTTTGATTACCTTGCTTATTAGTGTCCATTGCATTCTTTATCCAAAACATAGTTGATTAGCTTACAAAAATCTCAGTTATTTCCAGAAAACCATTATGGTTTAGCATAATGGAAAGCTAAGAATGTCTTCAACTATCCAAAACAAACCCCATGCTTTTAAAACATTTGTTTTGTGTTAAAATTCGTGGCTTGAACACAGTCCTGTCTCCATTTTTGTCTGCATATACCTAATAAACTGTTCAGGAAGTAGCTAATGAAATGGAGGAAAAATTACAGTGGATAATGTCACCTACTATCCACTTCTTCATTTTTTCCCAGAAAATTTTGAACTCGCTGAATTCCAGTTTCCCGTTGCCACTGGTCTGGTAACATGAACTAAGGAAAACAACTTTTTATATGAAAGTCCAAATTCAGTCTGAACTTATCAGAGTAGTTCCTTTAAGAAGAAAATGTTGACTGGAAACCCTCTGGTGCTGCTGAAACTGGCATTGGGATTTCTCATGAGGTAGAGCTCCAGCAGTTACAGTCGTGGCTGTGGCTGTGATACTGAAGGAACATTATGTGATGTAAAAACACAGCTGAGCAATTCAGGCTCTACATGAAGAAGAAAGACACATTATTCTAAGGCAAGAACAGTTTTGGATGCAAATGGGATATAAATGATTCAGAGAATTAAATTACCTGATTAAAACAAATTGCTACTGTACCCAAAGGAGTAGTCAACCAAAGTGCTAATCAGTATTTTTATCTAGAGACCAGGCTCTGTTGCAATGGTCCAACCAAAAATTAATGGGAGTAGTTGGGTAAGACTGGCAAAATCTGATCCTTATGGTTTGAAATAAATGCGTGTACAGCAGTTCTAGGAGGCAATGAACCTCCTAGAACCTGGCCTTTCCTCTGCCTGAAGTGAGGCACTTATTTCATTGATTTACTGATGTCGCCCAAGCACAGTTCACTTCCAGGATGAGGCACCTGCCCTGAAATGCTAAATAAGGAATGGTCTCACTTTCCTTCCCTTTTCCTTCTTGCCAGGACAATGCACTTGCTCAGATGGACAGTAGCTCAGGCAGCATCCACAAAGGTCAAAACATGCCAAGTGGGGTCTAGCTAATGTCAGCTGTTATTTGAGCACCTAAGCTGGTGATGCTATTGAGGGCATCCACAGACCCCAAGGACATCCTCACTTCTGCAAAGAGTTTTTTTACCCAGCCAGGTTCTCCTTCCTAGGGTCATGTAGAACTCTGTCCCTGCTCCTCACCACCACGTGGTGACTGTTGCCAGGGAATTCAGTAGCATGTGACACAGAGGAGACTATGCCAGCATTGACTTGGGTTTGCATTTTTATGGTTTTTCTCCTCCATTGTGCTCCAAATAGCATGTCCAGTGTGAGATGATTGTGTCTGTGTTCCTTGTGCTTCCAAAGCAGAGGAAGAGATGTTTCCCCATTTACTCAAAACTATGCAGAGATTTGCTTGGAAGCATTGCAAATCATGGAAACTATTTAGTTGTATCCTAAATAGTAAACTTAGAACTGCTGCCATGCTCCAGGGTCAAGTGCAGGCCCTGGCTCTGTGCCAATACCATGTAAGGATGAAATGTGAACATGGACCAGCTCCCTACTGAGGCTTGATTTTTAAGTGAGGAAATTTAGGACTGGTCCCCTGTTTCTCATTGCATGTGCAGGGTGACTAATCTGCATCGTATTTTAATATTATGAACTAGCTTTGACAGGATAAAGTTTTGTCTGTTTTGGTTTTCTCTTAGAAGTGTTTGAGTGGATGTTACCTTTGCCATGGACTGGAGCAACAAAAACAAAAGACAAGAACATCTCAGCTGAACAAGCAAGACATAAACCAAACATCAGATGCCTGCCTTGGTAGGACTGTTTTGTCCACGTGCAACAAACCTGTTCTTTGGGAAAGCATACTGCAAAAGCTGCTCTACCTGAGGAGAAGCCATGCTAAGAAAACTCAGCAGGAACCAGAACTTTGCAAAGGACAAATCTGGTGGGGAAGCACCAGGGCTGTGATTCACCTCACCTGATGTCTGAGCAGTCATTTCACATCCCTCAGTTAGGTACATCCAGAACAATTAATTACACCATCCCTTTCTCTATCTACAAAGGAAGTCTGGAAAGCTAGCTCAGATGTAGACACCTACACCACAAATGCCCACATTTGGACAGACAACTCTCACCCAACATGTCTGTTTCCTGGAGCCCCAAGAACTAGCTGAAAGACTAGATTTTCCGGTTTTTAAACATTGTCAAAAGGAGCTTTGATATCAGCAATTTTCACCAGGTGATCCTTAATTTCTGACCCATAACTTGAATGTACAATTCTGTCTGCTGAATTTAGCTTTCCAGACAACAGGCTTTTCTTGACTTATGTCTTCTAGGTCTCTTTCAAATAAACCACAGCTTGAAAAATGCACCGTTCAATACAGAAGTAGCTTGAGATTTACTTCTAAAGGTGGCCAGCATTAAAGCATCTGCCTCTAAGTCTGCAATAGAAAACAGTTTGTACTGAAACTCCTAACCCTAAATTTCTAAAAGAAAAATCAGGATAAAACAGTCATGTATTTTGGTTTCCTTTGGATAGTGATCTGCCATGACATTACCAAATCCACCTCAGACATCCATGACATATGATATTATGAACAATTATATTTGTTCTTCATTTAGCCTTGCAAGCACTTATTTGAAAGGATACATCCATAAGAGAAATGATATTTCGGCATGAAATGAGACTTAAGTTCTTGAATTTTATGTTCTTTGCTGAAAAAGAGCAATAATAGGAAAGAAATCATTGGGCAAAGCTGTCTTTTATAAACCAAAAGTAGAAAATAGGGTTCATGAACAGAGATAGCTGACTCTTAGTCCTTATTGTGGGAGGGCCTGTGAACTGGAAGATGAAGGCAGCTCTCACTACAGAGAAGTCTCAGGGCAGACAGAAGATGCATTTACTGGAGACATGACAGGAAATAATGTCCTTGCATTGTAAATCATTAGATGACGTTCAGAGAGTGACAGGTTTCCCACTGTACAAAGGGCCTGTAGCAGGATCATGAGCTACACCCAGGCCTTAAAAGTCCCAGCCTAGTGCCTGTCTCTCCCCAGCAGAGTGGCAGTGCAATAAAGAGCTGGCCTCACTGAGCTGACATGGATCATGCTGGAGGCAAAGCAAGCTCGTGGTTAGATCATGGACCAAATACTTTCCTGGCTCTGCCCTGGCTAGATCAGGGACACCAGGTGAGGGTCATAAGACAGCCTGTAATTTTCCATATGAAAATTAATTAAAAGGCAGCTTTTGTAAAGTTCTATACAACCCTTAACTTAGAGGTTATCAACTCTTACTTTTTTTTAATACAGCATTCAGAACATATTCAAGTTCTTCTGCAGATATCTCCATGTCCTGCAGAAAAAAAGCAAAAGGAAGCGCCTGTTACTTGAATGTTTCTGTAACCAGACATACCAAAAACCTCAGAAAACACAAACATCCCTTATCTGTACTTTATTGCAACTCAGCAAAAGAGAACCATACAAAACCCAGAAAAGGCTAAAAACTATATGGCTGGAAAAATATAGGACTGCTGCTGTGCATAAGTCTGTCTGAAGGCAATCTCAAGTGGGAGCTGTTGATTCAAAGAAAAATCAACTGCTGCTGAACATTAAGTCAGGTAGGCTCCTTCAGAGCTTGAGTTCTAGCTTCGATCCTCCTGCTTGCTCACTAGGGACTGCACCCTTAACCATCGAGCCATAAGGCATGGTGACATCTGGTGCCCAAACAACACACTACAACTAAACATACTCCCAAAATACGTCGGGTTTGTTTCATGTGACCCTGGGTGGGAGCAGAAGTGTTTCCCCTCTTTTTACATCTTGCTCTGACCCGAAGTGTTTTGCACTCACCTTTCCTAAAATCTGCTCAAACAATGCCCGGAATTGCTTTTCTTCTTCAGTTTCTTGCGGGCTTGGGGTTGGGTGTAGAGGCTGCAACACCAACCATACAAGTCCTTGTAAGAATTGTAAAATGTGACATTTCTCCTGCAAATAGCCCCTCTGTTCACCCTGGACCACTGCACATCTTAAAATAAGGGTACACATGCTCCTGAACTCTGCCAGATCTGAGGCCTCCCAGCCATCTCACTGCCCGAGGGGAGTCTCGCCCTCTCATTTCCTACACCTGGGCAAGTGTGTAGTGTGCCATTGCCTTGGTATAAACTAGGAGCACCCATCCTGAAAAATACCTCTCCTCTTATCCCACCCTGCACCATTCTGTTTCCCTGGGCTTCCAACAACCATAGCCCTGTTGAGCTCTCTCCCATGGCATCATCCTGGGACCCCTGGCCCTTCTTGAGACCACCAGCCAGAGGTGGCTGCACCTCAGCACATTACCCAGCACAGATTTATTTTGCTACAGAACATGGCCCTGAGATCCCGGAAATGAATATATCCTTGTTAGCTGGGTCCCCAGAGAAGAGTTTTACTAAAGAGGGACAAATGAGATCTTGGCTTAGCTTGTTTCCATGGAAAGGCACACGACAATTAATGGCTTATTTGCAGGGATACATTCAAACAGGAGCTGACTCAGACCCAGCTGCAATTAGTGCTCAGCAGGCAGGACAAGCCATTCAAAAGCAAAAAGGATTCAATCATTTCAGTAGGCACATGCCTGTGTAAGCACTCCCTCTCAAGTTCTGCGGATCCTGAGAAGTAAAATAAAGATATTTGTATGCAAAACTAATGTAGGTCTATTAGACATTCTCTTGCTTCTTGTTTTTTCACAATAAATAAAATTTTAAAAGATGTGAACAGGCATGTGGCTCCCCAGTGCTAATGGGTGGTGGTTTCACTGACACTCACCTCTAGTGCTGGCTGGTACTGACTGTCTTCAAGGGCATGCAAAGCCTAACGATTATGATTTTGATTGTTAGCTCTTTTACCATATTCAGCAGAGCTTAGCATTTCTGTGACATACACAAAGCTGGCAATTGTGTAACATTCCAGTGAAATTAATGTGGTTTAGCCAAAGACAGTAAAAGCAATATGTGCCAGCTTCTGCTAAGCTATTCTCAAGCTATTGTAACTCTGTAGACTTACCTCAGGGAGATCAATGGCAACGTTTTCATCTAGATCCCTGGAGAAAACAAAACATTATTTGGTATCTGCATGTATTCAACATCTGTTTGGGGTGGAAGCTTGCTTATTACCTTTTCCCCAGGTGAATGATAAAACACGATTTTTTTACTTAACAGGTTATGTTTAGCTAAAATTCATAAATAATCAGACTTTGGCACTGTTTAAATTTTGGTATAAGCCCTTAAAACAGATATCAGGCAGGACTCAGGGAGGACACAGCTGTGCATGTCGTCTGCTAAAGAATTCATCTCATTCTTTATTCATTATTTGTCGTGAAGTCATTTTTTCCTCAGCACCCTTTTTTAACATAAAATTGCCCTTGGGGCAAATTTTGGGAGGAAACAAACAGGAAGCAAACACTGTTGTATTCACAGAGTCTCAAACAGTGCCAGGCAGCTTGCAACTCTTGCCTGTCAAGCTTCCAGCAGATACATCATGACACGTCCTATTTCCCCACCTTCTTAACTCCTCTCAAAAAAAAAGTCAGGTTTAGCAAAAAATGGGCAAATACAAAAAAAACCCCAGTTGATCAAGAGCTTATCATGCTGGGTCTCTGCTGTAGAGCTGGGTGCCTGGCAGCCACAGTCTCCCCAGCAGCCAACAACCCCATGCGCAGGGGAGCAGTGGAGGGCCCAAAGCTTGCTGCTGACTTACTCAGTGATGGCCTTCTTCTCAGAGAAGATCCTCAGGCAGAAATCTGCCTCCTGGTGCGGCTCAAATGTCGTTGGAATAACAATGTAATCACCCGGTGGCAGCTTGAATCGGTGGGATACTTCCCTTAAATTGATGTAGGTTTTGCTCCTGGCCTTTGAGGGGTGGTACCTGAAGAAGTCTTTGCCCAAGTGTCCATCTCTGCCAGGGCTCTATGAGGGGAAAAAAATGCAGTGCTGCACTGGCCAGGGTGTGCTGAAAGCCATACTCACCCCTTTCCCAATCACAGAGCCAAATTCTGCCTGGCACAACCATCACCCCAGGCTGTGATCCTGACTCATTCCCTCACCCAGGTGCTTACAGCAATTTAGCTCCCACCTTATGCAAGGACCCATTACTACTGCCCTTTCCCACCCAGAAGGCAGTCCCAGAGTACTCTGGGACATTGTCTTCCTACTTAAAAATTCCCTGCTATTAAACACCACCATCCCAGATAGGCTGTCACAGAGCAGAGCAGTGACAACAGATTCTCCGACTTCAACCTCATTTGGGGACAGGCATCTGTGTGTGATGTGCCCCAGGATGCTCAGAAGAAGCAACATTCCCTCTCCGTGAGCCTGGCAGGGGGTGACAGAATCATGAGGCTGAGGGATCTGTCCCTAGGAACCCATGGCCCTGTGGGGACTCCTAAATTCTCCTCTGAGAGGGCTCCATTCTCCATGGGGCTTGATGTAACTAAGAAGGTTATTTTAAGAGCATGGGCCCTAAAAATACATGATGACTGGCAGGGTTACAAACCCTGAAAATGTTCCAAATACCAATAGTGCAGCTCCCGTCCTGTAGCAGCAAGGGAGTACCTCATAAATAGAGTAGCCGATGGTCAGCATTTCAGCTCCAAGCTTCTTGAGCTTTCGGCGACCCTTTTGCATCAGTGCTGCTATGAATGTGCAGTCATCTTGTCCATCGTCCTTCTCTGTCAAATGCAGCTTGATTTGTGGATTTGTCCAAAAAGTCTCTGCCAATGTAAAGAAAACCAGAGAGTTTCTCAACTCAGAATATAAACCACGACTACTACTACTAAAAAAAAAGACAACAAACCGAAAAATACACTTAAGCTGAGGTTTCACTCAAACTTAATTTTTCCATTACTTTCCATTTTTCCATTCTTTCCACTAAGCTTTGCAAAAAATAAGCCAAATCCCAAAGTCCTTCATGGAACTAGGTGAAGAAAAGATCTTAGGCCTGGTAACTTATTAAGTTACCATGGTTTAAATAAAGTTGTCAGATGAAATTTTGTTTAAAGTACATAGCTACAATGATCCCGTAGTGCTGGTGCCAGTCTGCAGTAACACAGTTTGGATCCATAATACAGCTTCAGAGTCACATAAACATGTTAGCTGAGCTGGGCTTTTTGTCTCATTTTACACTTGCTGCTGTAGTTTAACTGGCTTATTTGAACTTAGTCCTGCTCCTGCAAATGTTATTAAGAGGTAAATCAGATCCAATGAACTTGAGAGCAAAAAAAGCAACTCTTTCACCCCAAAGTCTCAAGTGGGACCATATGAATATGTATCCCTTTGTTCATTGCTGATTTGTTCATTCAGAAAAGCCAAGGGTGTTATCTTTAAAGTACAGCATTCTGAAAGCCCATGGTTTGTGTTTCCTCAGTTATCCCTTTGCCTGGTTTCTGCCAGCTGAGCTGTCCTGCACCTACAGTTCTGGCTACAGAGCTGCTCTCTGAAGAGCTATAGCTAAAGTTGGGTAAAGACTTCAGTGTCTGTTTCTGATTTTCAAACTGGCATGTACTTACCTAGAAAATTTCTACACCCTCCTGCAGTGGCTCCTCGGACCCAGCTTCCCTGGTGAATGGTCACTTCCCATTTGTGGGCTGTGCTGCCTTCCAGGGCATCTGGAGTCAGGTTGCAGATCTCAACTTTGTCAAAATGCACTTTGAAGTCTTCAAATTTCATCCTGAGCAAAAGATGTGGTAAGGAACAGGCAGCCATTTATTTTCAAGAAGGATGCCCAGCAGAAGTATTTATCCCCCAGAGTCCCAGGGCCAGATGACCAATTTGTGTAGAGTAGTTTTAGTGACCATGGATGCATGCCAGTGTAAACTGGGGGAGAAACTAGCTTTCACTCACTGTGGTGCAAAGCACAAGCAACCTTTTTGTCTGCATCTCATTCTGACATCTTTTACACCTTTCTTTTATTCAGTTACAACTAAGTATAAGATGAAATAGAAGTGACACTGGCACAAAACCTACAGTGGAAAGAATTCTTTCACCAACACCATCCTGGCCCTAATGGCTGCATCTGTATTGCCAAATACCCAACCAAAGGATTGTCTGGCATGTGCAGGAGCTAAGTCTTCATACAAATCATCTGTGTGTTTAGTGTCAGCCACAATGACAGCACAACCAGGGACCCATGGTGATGGATTAGTTAAGCCATGGTGTGATTACCTGTCTGCACCGCAGTTAAAGTAACATTCAGGTCTTTGCTAAGGTTCCTAGGCTTAAGTTGCTCACCCTTCCCTCGCCTATGGGTGCCTGGGATGTTGTCCTAGCAAAAACATAGACCAAACATGAGAGATAATGTGTGTTTGGACTTGAGAAATGTCTCCAACCTGCTCTTGAAGGTAGCATAGACACTGCTGCCTGCTACTGTGCCCCATAGGTTGCGCTGCATATATTTTATGCCCAAGGTGGAGACATGTACATGGTAATGGGAATGAGGGAGCAAATGCCACAATATGGGCAGTTTTGAGCTGCTAGCCTAGGCTGGTTGCAACTAGCCCACTCAGCAGATGGAAAAGCAGATATGGCAGGAGATTTTATAGAGCAAGTACAAGGTCAGAAAATATCAATAGTCCTGTTGGCCAAGGAGTCCAGTTCAGGACTGAGCAAACAGCCAAGAAAAGGGACAGCCAGAGCCAGGCACCACTGGGTACTGGGTGCAGCCCTGAGCAACAGGAAACAGCGCACCAAAGCTAAGAGACAGCAGCTTGCACGGTGTGCACCACAAGGACAGGAGACACATATGCTCCAAGCCTGAGTGTAGCCTTGGCAGGCTGAACTTCCCTCTGTAAAAGCCCAGATACATTAGGCCTTCATGAGGGCAATTTGTCATCCAGATATGTTCTCTGGTCTGAATTGCCATCTAGAAGAGCCCCCCTCCCTCCCTGGACCATGGAAATAACACACAGAAATTGATCTCCTCCCTAACACAAGCTTCTATAACTATCCTTTTTCTCCTGTAGCTGATGCTTAACAAAAAAATGGAGTAGTGGGAAAGCAAAAGCCCTCCAAGATGCAAGTTTATCTGTGGCAGTGGCAGATGGGACCCAGCTAGCCCTCAGTGTGCCTCATCCAATACAGCTAGTTCCATTTTTCTTTCTCATAACAAATAGATGTCCGTGGTGGTATTAATTTACACTTGCTATGGGCCATTTTACAACTTGGTTTTGGTGTGGAAAGAAACAGCAGGGTTTGCTTTGCTGAGCTCTGTCCTTTCTTGTCAGCTATTCCCAGATATTTCTAGCCCTAGGCACTGCTAATTGTCACTCTGATGCTCAGGACACTAAAGCAGGGGTAGCATAGCAAAATCTGTCTCTGAATGGCTTGGTTTCCTGGTCATGATATGCAATTTTGGGCTCTTTGGAAATGTGCTGCAAGCAGAAGAGGGGATTGCCCTTTATAGATTAGATTTGACTCCCAGGAGGTAAAACACCTGTTCTGATTTCCCTAGGGCTGTTCTGGGTTTGTATTTATGAAGGGAAAAGAAGACTCTGACCCTCTGATCTTAGGAGGGAAGAACTAGGGTGAGTGAAAAGCTGATTTCTTAGCCAACCACACGATGCCCCTTTGCATCTATTAGAAGTACCTGCACAAGACCAATCTGAACTGCTAATATGTAGCCAAAATATCTTTGGAGTAGTTAATGAGGTCAGAAGCTACTCAGCATGTTACCATGAAGATTTTCTTCAGTTCTCACAAGTCCAAAGAACAAAAGGGACTAAAAAGGGATTTTTTTCCATTAATTTCACCATTCATTTGATGCCTACTTGGACCCTTTTACCTCCATCACATGGTCAGGCCTTGTATTGAGATGCTTGCTGGAGTTACTTGGGTTCCCTGTAAAGTCTTTGTCTCCTTTACACTTGCCACATAAGCTCCAGCTGTAGCAAGGTCAAAAACAGACAAAAAAACCCACCAAACCCAAAACCCAAACAAACACAAAAGCTTTCTGAAGAAACTGCAAATGCCCTAATGCATTTGCTATGTCAATAGCAAAATAACTCAAAATATCTTATGTAAAAATGCAGCAATGGAACAGCCACTGGACCTACTTCCCTCCAGTCATCAAAATTTGGGATAAATCATTTTGTGTGACTTAATGTGCTGCATTGTCTATCTCAAATAACTTCTCAGGCCTGAAGTTGAACTGTGGTTTAACTTGCAGGCAAAATCTGGAATAGCTCCATTGCATACCTCTCTCAATTTACCTCTGTGTAAAAAAATTGAGCATCTAGCCCTAGAAAATGTGACCAGACAATTCGTCACAGCACGGTCGATATAGTGGGGGATCATGTGCAAGTCAGCTGTCTGCTCCATCTGAGAAAATGAATTTGGCATAAAGAACCCTTCACAATTCTAAAGCAATTTCCACATGTTGGTTTCTTTTTTTCTTCTCATTTCATTTCGTTTCATTTCATTTCATCTTTTCTTCAAATTTTCCACAATTTCAGACGTATTTTTGGTGCTCTTTTACTTTATGAAACTAGTAATATTGCTTCTCATTACTCATTTTCTTCCAGGGAATGCCCAGCATCAATCTTGAAGGCATTTCATAGTTGATGCAGTGCCATAAAATGCTTCCTTCTGTATATCCTGCCTTTGTTCATGGGAAGGATTTAAAGGGTGTTTGTTACATTAATGGGAAACACCTAGTATTTGAAATATACCAATGCCATTAACTAAACTGATTTTAGAGGGCTTTTGTTATTAAAACAGATACACATGGCACACATGAAACACAGAAAACAAAGGGAGCATTCTACCTGCCCTGTCTTAGGCAGAAACTGAGAATTTCCTCACATGGAGGTTTCTTCCTTGTTGCTTGTTTCTGCCCCTCGCACCTTGATTTCTGATTAGAGTCACACACTTTACAAACCTGTGGCTTACCAGAACTCTCCATCATCCTGTGCTGCCTGAGACAGGCGTCTCTGCTCCGATGGGCTGACTGAACGCCACTCTGGAGAGCTACAGGAAGACAAAACCAAGCTTTACTACAGGTATGTGGAAATCAATGTTCCCTGGCTCAGAATGACTGGCTGGACATAACAGCAGGCTGTTCTTCTCTCACATGTGTTTTATTTGTGCAGCTTACACAAACACAGATGCATTGAAGAGGTTTCTTGATCTTGCTGGCGCTCATGGGTGCAGAGACTCAATGTAGCTGAAAGCAGCACCAAGACAAAGATCCCAAAGTAGCTCCAGAGCGGTCTTAATGTGAGTTACTGACATTGGGACTGCCCTCAGGTGTTTGGGTTGGATATAATAGGGCTATTGGTAAACCTCAAGATGTTGGCAAGTAAACCCTCTCCTTAACTCTGTATTCCATCTGTAGCGCCATCTTCTTTTTCACTCCTGTTGCTAATTTAGGGCCAGATGTTTTTTCAAAGTTGAGTCAATGGGAACTGAATAGGTTTCTTCCTCTGCACAAAAAGATTTGGTGGAATAACTGGGGCCCCAGGTAAAGTCTTTGCCTCCTTTTCACTCAGCCCTTCAACTCCAGCTGTGGTATATCAAAACCAAACAAAAACCTGATAAAGCTTTTCAGAAACCCTGGAAATGCCCTACTATATTTCCAATTTGATGTAGCAAACTTCCGGAGTAGAAGGCACCTTGTGTTGTGGTTTTTCATTCCAGCAACCACTGCAAAATGTTAATACAGGCTCCTGCATAGACCTGCAAGCCCCTCTTCATCCTGTGTTCCACAAAGCTTCCCAAATGCAGTCAGAGCTCTGCTTTGCAGAGACAGCCTTTTTGATGAACAGCATAAACTGCCAGATGCCTGTCCTGATCATAACCTCTCCTTCTTTTTCAGACTGAAAAACTCATTATACGTGTCAATTATCCATGTTTTTCTTCAAGATAACAAAGGATCTGAGCAGATGTGGACATATTTAATTTACTCCTGAGCCGTGATAAGGACAGGGAAATTTAAAGTAGTCCTACAAATGATTACATGTTTCATCAATATTAAGGGTCAGGCAGGCTATGATACCTCTCCATCTGCGTGAATAAAAAAAAAACTCAGTAGAATGAGTGAAACAGAAATGAAACAATGCAGATGTGCAAAAATATACTGAAAAGTGTGTGTTGGAGAGGTATGCAGTGTTGATTTTTTACTATGTATTTTTAAAAATTTTGTACTGTTTGCACTTTGTTTACCTTTAGTAGTAAACCCTGACTGGTTTTCAGGCCAATCCTGCTGTGATTTCAGGTCCTTCCACAACTTTGGCAGATATCACATGGAGAGGGTCTCATTTAATGGTCATATATTGTTATTAATATATTATTCCTGATGTGTTTAGGAACCCCAAACAATAAACACAGAGAGACACAAGCTATTTAAAAGAGGTAATACACTATAAGTTTCAGCTTTTCTGAAGTAAGACAAAGTATGGATGTTGTGTTACAAATACTACAGGAACAGGCTTGCAAAAACTTAACAAAAACAATCTCTCCAAATGTATAAATTTTATAACTGGGAGTGTATTAAAATTACCTTATCACATTTATATTAATGCATGATTTCTGCTAATGCTAGGTTTTGGGGGCTAAACAACTTCAACAGTATCCCTGCATTGCCCTGCTTTGAATGTTCTGAGGGAGAGATGCCCAACAGTAATACTGTTAGGCATGTGCAAACTCCTGTTTTAATTTCCTGTGGAGCAGCTGGGGCTGCAGGAAGCTAGCTGTGGAGCAGAAGCTGGGATTTGGCCTTTGCAAGGCCAGGGTGTACAGGACAGTGCACCCACTTGTCACTCCAAGGGCCGTTCCACTCCACCTGTCCCCAGGGGTTCCTTATCCTTATGAGCTGCGCTTGCCGGCCCCGATAGTTCACCTGGGGAAGAAGGAAATAGAGAAAATATCAAGCCTCAGGATCTAGGGAGCAAGGCTTCTCCAGTGTGGGCAAAAGGTGCAGACTGCCATGGGAGATGTGCGAGGGAAAGGTGGGTGGGAATTTGGACAGCTTCACCAGGGTAACTTCCCTTGTCACCTGAGACCGAGGGGACACTCCCTTGTCTTTCCCCCGGGTGCCTCCTTGCCCCGTGCCGCAGGACGTACCTCGTCAATGCCAGTCACAGAGTAAGCATGGCCTTTCACAAGGCCAAACGGGGTTCGGGCTTCTGACTCGGCAGCACTGCTGGTCTGGAATAGGGGAAAAAAATGTGGATGAATCTCTCCCTTCAGAGTGAGATCGCTAGTGGTGCCACCTGGTCCCTTCCAAGCACCAGGCTAATCAGTGGCTAACCAGTACTACGAACAGGGAACTTGTCTTTCTGCTCAACCATGGTGCAAAGGTGTCCTTTTAGGAAACAATATGGGGGGGTTTTAAGTGTTGCTCATTCCGAGCAAAAATGAGGTGGTTCCAGGGTGGAATTCCTCCTCTGCCCCTGTGATCTTATTTCAGCACCATCTACATTTCTAGGATCTAAATCTTAAATCTCAGACTGAGATCAGGTGCTGATATGATCTCATTTCTTGTAAAAAAACTTTGATGGACAGTGATGGTGGTGAAGGGTCCCATCAGCCAGCTGAGTATCACACTGCCTAGTTCAATAAAAATTTAACTGCTCTTTGCAAGCAGCAAAGTTTTATCAGGAGAAAAGGTGAAACTCAAACCAGAAAACATTGAATTTCATAGCAGAGGGCACTGAGAAACTGAGACCGCATGTCTTACTTACATCAATAGAGCAGCCCACCATTGAGCATCTTTTCAGGGCTTTTTCTAGAATTTCATAGAAATTGTCAGGAGCCGTTTTAACATCATACATTTCTCCTATACCCCCAGTGAAATCCTCCATGGCTTCTATTGTACTGCCACCCTTCAGAGACTCGTAGCTGCCATTCAGCCTGGAAAACAAATGTTGACTGTGAGAGTTGCATTCAAGATATCCATGTTTGAGAGCTTTCTCACTCTCAAATTGCAGTAATATCACTGAAGAGCACCAATAAGTACTCCAGAGTGTAGCCAAGCAAGAATAATTGGGTCATTCTGGTCTCCTTTTTAGTTGCATTTTTAATTAATCAATTTCTCCATATCTTTAAAGCCTGGGGGTTTTCTTTCTTGAGTGCCAGTTGCCAGGTTGGCAAGGGCAGCAGTAAATGCCAGAAGCTGCTCACTAGAATTGTGAATACCATATGAACAAACTGTGAATAATGTATGTACAAGTAGCAAATTCTGTATGTGCAGTGGGACTTACTTGGCGTAGGCTTTCTCCAGTAAGGCACTCCAAAATTCATTGAGTTCAGCTGAGTGCAGGAAAACCAGCCGGCCCTTGAATGTGGGTAATCGGTCATCAATCACGACATCCAGCCACTCGTTGTGCTGCCAAAACTGTTTAGAAAGGATGGGGCGTGAGTTTGCTGCCAGCACAGCCTTTCCTGAGAGCAAGAGTCTAGTGTCCCAGCATTTTTAATTGTAAGTTAGTAACAATCACTGGCTTGATTAGAAGACGTATAAATCGTCTGTTCCCGCTCTGCCATGCAAGGCTGCTCTCTAAGAAGGGTAATCTATCTTTAGGAAATACCAAGACTAAATGTCTAGACCTGTACTGTAGCTCCTTGTCTGGATAATGTCACTGACATGACACAAGTGTTCATCACATGATCTGAGACACCTTCAGGACACACAAATGTTACAGATCCCAGTTAAGCTCCTTTAAGGACTTATATCCTGTGTGAGGTTTGTGTGCCCAGGAAAATGTGAAATGATTTCTGAAGCCATGAGTCTGTTCACAGAACAGGAGTGGCCATGTTTGTGCCTGTATGAAGCTGATGTAGCCCTCTAGTTTGTTTCTCAAAACATGAGCAACAGTGTAAGCTCAGTAATCCATATTTTTGCAGTGTCTCCTCTGCAGTACCTGGCAACCTCACTGCAAAATAAACCATGAAATGTAATGACAGATGTGTTCATGCTGTGGCAGATGTTCACCTTACCTGGAAGTGAAATATTCCAGCATAATCTGGCCCAAAATTTTGATCCAATGGCACCACTCTTGCTAGTGTTTTTTCATTCAGTGTGAGAGAAGCTATGGCTGCTAATAGCCAGCAGTCACCTGTGGATTGAGAAGAGGGAAAGAGGAGAAAAAGGGGCCATCGGAGATATTATGACAGCTGCCACTTCCCTTGAAATCCAAAAGGCAGCCCTTTTGGATCTGTGTGTCCCCAGAAAGGGTGTCTCTGCCTGGCCAGAGCAGACTGTGCTTCAGTCTGGAGGTGCTGGTAGACAAAAGACTCCCTTGGCCTCACAGTGCCCTTGAGTGGAGGTCCTTCCCTGATCTTGAATTCCACTGCACCAGGATGGTCCCTGGCAGGCATGGGAGGGAGCTATCAGAGAGATAACTGTGGGCCAGGTGAGGCTGGGCAGAACCTCCAGTTCCACTGCTCCCACCAGTTCAGGAGGGACAACCTCTCCTCCTGCGTGAGGACATTCCTGCTGCTCCTCACGGTGTGTAAGCATGAACCCAGCCACCCAGGGGGAATCACTTACCAAGATCCCCTTGACAAATGTCAGTTCTGGTAGCTCCTCCAAGGATAAACTTTGGGTCTTTGACAATATCCTGCAAAAGTGAGACAGGGAAATTACTTAGAATGTGCCAGGAAAATATCACCATCCCTCTGAACAAGACTTGCACTGGTGCTGACAAACCCTGTGTGCCACACGAGCTATATTATCCTGCAGCAGTGATGCCACCACAAAGAATGACATGGGGAATCCTTGTTAATTAATTACAGTGTAGAGCAATTAAAGAATCAACTATCCTCAATTTTTCATAATTAGTTGGCTGCTAATGAAAGCCTAGCATCCTTTATTCATCTGTAGGCAATTGTTGAAATATCATAGCACAAACTCATCCAGAAGATTGATGTCAGGCTGTAGCCCCAGTTAACAGGGCTTTTTGTTTGCTTGCTTTCTTCCGGTGGCTGAAAAAAAATAAAGTGGTAATTTACTTTTAACTGAACTATTAAGCCTTTTATTTTCCTACATGTAATATCTGGAACATACAGTGTCTGACAACCATGAGACAATTTCCTCCTCAAATAAGCAAACAACAAAGACAGCTTCAGTCCTGTTAATTGTAGGAGGAGGTAACACTACTCACCCCGTGTGGTCAGAGGGAATGGTGCTCGTGGCAGCATTACAGCAGTTCTCAAGCATTCATTAGACTGGTTTAGTTCAATTACTAGTACCGTGGTTGGATAGAAAAATTACAGTGATAAACCAATAAATGTGGTAGGAATACTTCTCCATTTTCGCATGAACTGTATATTGAATGTAATTGATTGAACTGAATAGAAAAGAGAAGAGGAGAGTATCTAATATATTACTGGAGGAATATGCCTGTAGTTAATCAGTCTGCCCCGATACATTATTGCAGACCCTATGGCATGAAGCAGATCCTTCTGGCTAAGTGGCAAATGAAACAAATTAATAGGGGGGAGGGAAATAGAAGAGCATATTCAGTCATTTAATTCCTGTATTTGCCTAGATTAAATTGAGTTGCTTTTTGTTCATATCACTGCATTTTCTCAGACCACAGGGCAGAATATTGATAGTTTTGTTCAGCTTCCTGCACTTATTGCTGAAGCATCTGCTGCTGGCTGCCGCTGGGGCCAGGGCACTCTCCTCAGTGAACCAGCTACTGCTGCTGGGAAGCTCCCCCTGCAGAAGCCATATTCAAGAGGAAGCTGGTTTGCATATTTTTTGTTTGCCTTTGCCGGGGAGGAGGTGGTGGCCAGGTTGTGCCTCAGCCACAGGTGGCCCTGGGAGGGGGTACCACAGAACATCATGTCACCAGAGTGTGAGCAAAGGGAAACCAAACAGCAGCTCCTCCTTGCCTGGCCCGCCTGCTTGTTA
This sequence comes from Chaetops frenatus, assembly GCA_013400775.1. Classification (NCBI taxonomy): domain Eukaryota; kingdom Metazoa; phylum Chordata; class Aves; order Passeriformes; family Picathartidae; genus Chaetops; species Chaetops frenatus. Next base: position 222,800 of record VZTR01001427.1, on the reverse strand, counting down.
AATACACTCAGTCCTGTTGGGACTGGGCACAAACAATAAAACCACAGCTCATTTCCTTTAGACATTGATATAGCAATGGCTGATAAAGTAGCTGATCTTCAACAACACATTTTGTTTTAGCACCATTGCTCCTGGGAGACATAATTCTCACTGCAACCAATGCATTTAGCTGTTACCAAGATACCTTGTGTGTTAGCAAGGGACAAGATAGAAAACCTTTCCACTGATGTGGGTCTCAACATTAGATTCATGACTCATTGTTTATTACACATCTCTGCAACTCACATATGCAATAATGTTTTCAACCTCCTATGTCTAAAGCAATCAAAAATAATTTTTAGAAAACCAATAAAAATAAATTGAAAGGATGTTGACTGGACTTGTGCCACATTCTCTGCTATACAAAAGAAAACACACTATGGTTTTTGAATGGGTTTTGCAAAACTAAGATTAATTTTAAAAGGATTTTCAGATGGTATAATAATGTATAAGGACTTTCAGCATGTTAAAGGACAAAATCCAGCATTCACACAAAGCGTGCAGTAATTTAAGGATTCATCTGCACAAGGATATTGCCTAGAAGTAGGGACATGCAGTCTTTAGGGAGATGAAACATAGTGACCCATGGCTGTCCCAATGTTGCATTAAAGCTGTGTTTCTTTAAACCCAAAAGAAAACAAATTGCACCCCTGTGCCTGACTCACACTGGTAGAGGGAGTGCATAGAGACCTCAAACAGACTGAGAGTGAGACTGTTTAGGTGGTTTCTGTGATTACATTTCTCTGCCTGGTCCCAACCTGTCATACTGGTTGTCTGTGGCTGTTCATACTAGGAATATTTTTTTTCTTACTTCCTTCTGTAGACCATAGACTCATTTCTCATTGGTAAAATCCGTTTGTCCTTCCTCTTTTTGGGCTGGGTTTTTTTCATTCTTCAATTTATATGTCTAACTTTCCCAGACACTGAGCTCTTGAATTTATTCCAGAAGGAGGGAAGAGGGAGAGGGAGAATCTTCCGTTCAAATTGTTCTAAAATTTTGATAAAGGACAGTTTCAATTTGTAATTAAAAAGGATTTAAGAGGATTGCTAAACAAAATTACCAAATGTCTTTCTGAATGTTGGAGCACTTCACTTATGTAGAAAGTCAGATATTCATCTGGTGCAGATCCACGTAGCTCACTGATTGCAGTGGGAGATTTACAGTACTGCTAGCTGAAGGTCTTGCTCATGCTGCTACAAGCATGCATATATGCAGATATATGCATGTCAGAGTAATGAGGAAGCCTTCTCTACTCTCATTACTTAAACTCTAACAGATTGTAAATCAGAGGATTTATATTCTTTGTCCCTGCAATCACCCACATGTCCTGTGCTACCCTTCATCCAAGCTGTTGGGAGAGGCAGTAAAAACCAGTCACCATGAAACGTTTCACCAGTTTGAATGCAGATACCCTACACAGAGGCCATGCTTTTGTGCTCACCCTCTCCAGCACCACAGCTTTGCCAGCTGAGCTGTGGCAACTCACCTGGCACATGCTCCAGGTCTGTGTTCCCCTTGCAAAGTAAAATGCGTTAAACTGAAATTGTTACAGCATCTCCATTTTGTTGCTGCCCCAATGGATAATAGAGATGAAACTGATTTAGTTTAAATGCTGAGGAGCCAGAGCAGAGCATAACTAATACCCTGTCCTCATACATCCTCTCAGCCTCCCGAGTTTTATTTCTCACTGTGCAGCTCACAAAAGTGCGTGGGGGGAATTGGAGTGTAAAGGCAGATGCCATTTGAGGTAACTTACTCATCCTGGAAACATTTCCAGTTCAGCGTACAAAGATCCTGAAGAAAACAGACCATTCTTCACTGCACCTGTGTGCCATACACAAGGGCACACAAGCTCTCAACCAGTCCTGGTCACATTTTACACCAAATTTTAACTATTCGGAAGCCTTAAGAAGACAAACTAGCACCTAAGAGCTAGCCAAAGGAAAACCATTCTTTGTGATTTAGTGTCACAGCCACTTGCATTTTTGATGCCCCACAGCACTCTAGACTCACCACACCCAAAGTATCTCAGCCTCACATCCCTCTCCTGTGCTGGGAGGGCAGCCCCACAGGCAACCCGGCTCTTCGGAGGACAGATAGGCAGCAGTGCCTGTGGGGGCTGCACTTACCATGTGTAGGGATCTCCAATATTTTTTCAGAACTGAAACTTGTCCCAGAACAACAGCTTTAATTCTGCTTTGTAGCAGCAACATGTTAACTACCAGATGCTGATGTACTGAATGCCTCTCACCGCAAATTAAGATAATTTAAACCCTTCTTTAAGCTTATTTTGTTCTTTTTCTCCCTTGGTATCAATATCACGAAAGAAAAGTTTTCTACTAAGGAAGAAGCTTTCAGACTATGAAAAAAACACAACAGAATAAACATCAGCCATTAGCAAAGAGGTGAAATGTTGCCACATTTTTGCTGTGGTTATCAGTTACAGAACGAAGTGGGGAGCAGGAACCTGGAGTGATGCTGGGTTTGTGATCTGAGAGCATGTGACTGGTGCAGCTTCAGGCTCTCACTGTGTTATTAATGACTGTTATGCAAGATGCATTAAGAGATACTCACTGAGCCCTTGGCTACTGCTGAATGGCTCAGTAACCACGGCATGTCTTTGTAATCTCTCAGTGTTCCTGGATGGAAGTGAGCAAGTAAGTGTAAGACTCCTCTACTCTAAAAGTTAAAAGGTTTGAATTTTTAAAGTTTATCTCAATTATGAATTTCCTAAGTTAACAACACTCAATTCTACACAGTTAGAACATTATCATAATGTATTTTACCCTTAACTCCCTGTGTGCCCTCTTGTTTTATTCTTTTGTTAGAAGAGAAAGAGAGAAGCTGATTACGAGTTCTTTATGCATGCACATAAATACACATGCATAAGTATGCCTGTACAACGAGCTACACCTGAAACACGGGGTGAAGCCTTCCCGGCCTCTCATCCTGCAGCTTGAGCTCTTTGCAGGTGGCATCCCAATCCTGTGCCACTGCTCCTGATGTGGGAAGGGTTTCCTCCCACACTTCATCTCCACATCTCCCTGAACACTCCATGTATTTGGTGCAACCCCAAAGCACAGCAATGCCTGACTTTTTGCAGGATGGGAGGAACAAACACAACCACGTACTCACCCCAGGCCTCTTCCAGATGAAGGGAATGGGTGGGTTTTCACTGAAGAAGAGAGATGAGTTGCAGGCGGGGAAGTCGGAGTCCTCGAAGAGGACGCCCCTGCGCAGGCACTCCTGCTTCAGCTCCTCGTAGCCCTTCCCCGAGCTGTGGGTGGCACGGGCACCCCCGGGACGCGCAGCCGGCCGCGGCTTCGAGTCCTGGTACAGGTAGGGCATCTCTGCCTCCCACCTGCCCCAGAGAGCCCGGGGAGACAAGGCTTAGCTGGCGATGGGGACAGAATGAGGGGGGGAACAGGTGGGAAAAGGGGGGAGCAAGAATACCTCACGTGCCTTGTGAAGCAAAAGGGGGTGGAAAGGACTGTGCCGTGGGGGAGCCGGCAGTATCCTCCAGCCCTCCGCCGTGTCACCTCCTTGAGCTGCTGCTCGTGAGACTGACCTCCCGGCTGCTCTGCGCAGCACCAGAGACAAACACCCTGAAAGCAAACAGGGAGGGAAGGCGGCCGGTCCCGAACGCCTGGGAGCGGCCCGCAGCTGCCCTGGCCTCGGCCGTGGCAGCCGGGCGAGGAAGGGTGTGGAGGGTCTGGCACGGCTCCCCACCCAGCACGGGCCGGGCGGGAGGCTGCCGGGGGCCGGGCACGGCTTCGAGGTATGCAGAGCGCAGCCAGGGCCACTGAACTGAGCCCTGAGAGAGAAAGCAGAGCAGCCTGGCCTGAGTGCGGCAGCGCTGCCTTGGCGGGCAGGTGTCGTCCCCCGTTGGGCGTCGTGCAGCAGGGACAGCAGGGCCAAGAGATGGCCGTGGCCGCTCTGCTGGCAGGGGCCTGGGCACAGGGTAAGGGCTGGGTGAGCACAGGAGGGGCGTGCAAAGCTGGTGGGGAGGACTCGGAGCAGGACACGTCCTGGGCAAACACAGGAATAGCGTTAGAAAGTGTTGCCCTGATGAGGGATTGTGATGGGCCACACACTGCAGGGGTTCTGCCTGCAGTGCATCATGTGATTTTAAAAACAAATACGTAGGTACTTGTCACGGATTTCCAGGTTACATGACCTTGTTCGTCTGACCACTGGTGAAGGGTCTGGAGCACAATTCTTACGCGGAGCAGCTGAGGGAGCTGGGATTGTTTAGCCTGGAGAAGAGGAGGCTCAGGGGAGACCTTATCACTCTCTACAACCATGTGAAAGGAGGATGTAGCCAGGTGAGGGGTTGGGCTCGTTTCCCAAGTAACAAGCAGTAGAGCAAGAGGAAATGGGCTCAAGCTGCACCAGGGGTGGTTTATATTAGATACTGAGGAAAATTTCTTCATGGTCAGTGTTGCTAAGCATTGGAACAGGCTGCCCAAGGAAGTGGTGGTGTCACCATCCCTGGGGATATTTAAAAGATGTGCAGATGCTGTGCTCAAGGATGTGGTTTAGGGGTGGACTTGGCAGTGCTTGATTGGTGATTGGACTCAATCTTACAAGTTTTTCCAACCTAAATGATTCTGTGATTTTTCTGCTAACCAGCATTCACCTACACCTTGTGTCTCACAGTGGACAGTAAAACACTGGCTGGAGATGATGCCGGACTATGCCCCATGGATGCACTGAAGGAATAACGCTCAGAGCCAGACATGGATATTCCTCTCTGCTTGGAAAGGGAAGAGATGCCACCCTCTTGGAACAAATTACAGTTCCTGTAGTATAAAACACACCCCTGAGTACAAACAGCGCTCAGCCTCCCTTTGTTTTAATTGGCCCTTCGGTGGGCCAGTTTAGCTTGCTGCTGAGAGATGATTTATGGAGAGCAATTAGGTGAAACAGAATTAGTTCCTTTCTGTTCTGCTATTTTTCACAGCAGTGCTGGGGGGAAAGCTTTCTTTTTCAGAACATATATTCCCATGTTTATTCCCCGTAATTACATCCATTGTTGATGTCTGCAGGCTCCCTGCTGAGACCAAGTTCCCATTGTGCAAATATATGGATACTGTCCAAATGTGTGAGAAGAGGCAGGCCTGGTGCTCCAAAGGTGGCTGTCATTTGACCAAACTTTAGGTTTGTGGAATAGAGTCCAAGCTACTCACGTCAGCTTTTCCTACAGCTGGTGAGAAGATCAAAACCTCCAGAAAGTGACTCACTGCATACTCATCCTTAAGATCCCTCTGGAGATGGCTGTGTCTTTCATTTGCCTGTAGACAGACCCTCATGGACTAGCTGTGGGGGGATACCCAGATTAAATGCATACAGTCAAGTGAGAGGAACCCCAGACAAGGGGTTAAGGCAGGTAAAAGACATTTTAGTGCCAACACAAGCCCAAGGATGTGAAGTACCCAAAATGTCACATTCAGCCAGCTGCAAAAACAGAACCTTTATCCACATCACCTCTGTGTGGGCCAAGGCACATGCTCATACACCAGAGTAACATGCTGACTGGGGAAGGAGATGTTCAGTGCCCTAGACATACAGACTGGACACCTGCTATATCCCAAGGAAAGTAACCATGTATCACTTCAGGAAATTTCTTCTTTTCAGAGTTCAGTTGCCTATGAAAATGTGTGGCCTGAGCCCTAAGGGTGCTTGTCCTACTGCAGGGGAATGCGTGCAGACTGTCTCCTATGTGAACACTCTGGTGTGCAATGAGAAATGTTTTCATGCTGTAGCCTGTCTCCCAGAGAGCAGGGACAGCTTTTCCCTCTCCTTGCCCTGCTGTTTCATGTCATGAGACTGCAGGAAACTTCATGTCTCTGAGATTCCAGCCTTGGTGTCAAGGCACTGAAAGTGCAAAGGAGAGATGATGCCTGGGGAGGCCAGGTGGAAAAAAGAGGGATGAGCAGAAAACAGTTCTAAAATATCTCAGTTCTCATTAAAACATAATACCTTGCCTGACACATGTTAAGAATCATGGGGTCATCTCTTGAAGGATAGAAACAAACAAATCTATGTGTCACCTACATGATTACTCCACTCCAGAGTTTTACAAGGACTAACCAGTTTTGTTCTTTTACTGTGAAATCCCCCTTTGAAAGCAATGAAAAAGCATTTTTCCTCTTAGATGACTTGTCATTCCTGCCACTTGGTGCTTTCTGCAGATATTCAGGATCGGAGGAAAATGCAACACATCCTGCAGTAGCCTCTTATGGACAGACACCAGCAATACATTCCTACTTGCTCAGAGAGTGGCAAGCAGGGTTTGAACCACTGACCTAGAACACCTTTGCTCCTTAGGTGTCCTGGGTCAGTGAGTAAAAGCAGGCTGTACTTTAACACTCCCTGGAACAGCAGGTGAACACAGACGAGAGGCTGCAACACCAGCCGGTGTACATTTCCATTTGGCACGCTGTTGCAGCAGACTTATCATGACATTTAAGCAATACAGGACAGTATTAATACTAATGTCTTGTCACACTGAGTAATAAAGTTCTTCCTCCACAATTCCACTGTCTGAGGAACTGTAGGTTTCCAGCCCACCAGGCCTCTCCCTGCAGGGGGGATAGTGCAGGTCTGTCCTTGGTCTGTGAAGGCGGGAGGTGAGTGCCTGCCAGCGTGTGAAAGCTCTGCTGGCCGAGAGAGAGCTGTCAGGTCGAATGCAATTAATTCCTAGCAGGACAGCTCTGGACACCATTAGGCTCCTGCAGACTGCAGAGATCTCTCTAAAAGCCACACGAGCAGGCAAGATTTCAAGGTGACGACTTAACAGCATGAATGATGCACAGGCTGGCAACATATGTTAAAGCTGAAATCCATTTTCTTCCAGGTGTCGTCATTAAATGTCTGCTCCTGAAACATCAGGAGTTTTATCCATTACCTTGAGCTGTGGGAACAAAGCGCTCAGGGAGTGTGAACACCAGTGCAATTGCAGCTGCCCACAGCCACCACCCTCCTGCTGAGCCACACTGCTAGTGCCATGATACCAACAGAGGGGGCCAGATGGGCATTGAGGAGAAGAAGCAGTAGCCCTAGAACAGGGTGAGCATCCTCTGCCAAGAGCAGAGTCTCAGGCACACTAACTGCTGACAGGAACAGTGTAATTTTTGTCTGCTATTGGGTCAGACTTCCTTGGACTTCTTATTTTCTTGAAGAAAGCAGAACATCTTATTTGGTTTTCTGTGGCTTGAACAGCTTTTGCTCTGGAAGAGACCCTTATTCATTTTCCAACATAATTCATAGAGTAGAAAGTGACATACAGGCTTGATGTAGGAAACTATGGTTTCCACTTCTCCTTGGCCTCCTTGCTTAGCATCATGCTACAGCTCTGGCTTTCATCCCCTGCTGTTCAGCATTTGGCATGTGCTTTTTCTGAGTCACACTTATGTAATTCCTTCCCCGTTAATATCAGGTAGACTCTAGTCATTCAGTCTTTCATAACCCTGTTGTCATTACACCTCCTGCCCAGTCAACAGTTTAACATTGATGGAGGGTTTATCCACAGCCTTTGGCCTGACTGACCCCATGTTCTCCAGTGCTTGTTGCCTGCTGGCTAAGTCCCTTCAGTGTCATCTGACCTTCCCTAAGGGACTGGTTTACGGTAGAATATTTCATTTTTGTGCTCTTTCTCCAGGTGTTTGAGAGAAATGACCAGTTTTGTCTAGGTCCCTTTATCATTCTTGTTATATTTGCAAAGATTTAAGGGGAGATGTTATGTGGACTGAGGTACCATCTGTGAAACTCTGTCCTTCCTCCTCCGAATCTGTATGAAGTTTCATAAAACATCTTTGTTCTGTCTCTGAGATTAATCTAATTTTGTACTGCTTGGCACCCTCTGAACCTTGCATTGATTTGAATCCAAATGCCACAGTCAGTCACATGAAACCATGCCATTTCTGATACTTTCCATTACTTTGGCTCAATGCAGTGCATGGACTTTTGCCCAGTGGCTTGCAGCCTGGCAGGCTTTGCACATGCTCCTGCACACATCTTTTCTAACTGGGGACATCTTCTATCGCTCTAACAACAGCTGAGACCCGATAAAATTGAGCCCAGTTTGGGGCTGTTTTTTTAAGGACTTTTCTGTTGTCTTCTGGCAATAAAGTAATACACACTTTCTCAGGAGAAGACATGGCTTGCTACAGAGGGGCTGGAGTATCCTCATTTCCAGGCAGAAGTGAGGCAGAGGGAAGGGAGGAGAGAAAGGTCAGCTTTACAGGTTCTGCAAGACAGCCTCAGGACTGAACAGCCCTGCAAAACATTGTGGACAGCTTAGTGAAAAATGTAAGAGAGAAATGAGAAAAAGGGTACAGGAAATCAAGGAGAGGGTTTTTAAGAAGTGTCCTTTGAAAATCTTGCTGATTAAGGGGAAAGAAATATCTTGGAGGAATTGTAGGATATCAAAATCTCATTCAAGGGAGGATCCTAAAGTAATGGTGAATGTAAGAAGTCCAGTTGCTTTTTTGCTGTGCAGTGCAAAAGCAATAGGTTCTTCTCCGAAAGAGGCATCAGTCTCCAGTGTTATCTCAGGACCAATGTGTGCTCGCACCCCCTGCAGCTTTGCTGTCCCTGCCCACTGCCGTGCCTGGCTATGAAATGCTGGTGTGGCTCAGCCACGCTGCAGGGCTGAGGGCAGGGGCGTGCTGAGCTGTCACCCTGAGGGGGTGTGACCCCATGAGGTGGCTCCCCCATCACAGCCCACCTTGCCCATGTCACCCTGAAGCTGACAGCATTCCTGTGCCAGCAGGCAGCTCTCTTCTGCCTGTCCCCTTTTTGCCCAGCCTCTCTGATGGGCTACCACCCTTTTACACACCCAGAAATGTGAAACATCTTTTTGTGTGCTTGGGTAAGTAAGGACAACATTATCTGTGCTGGCAGCTGAAATATCATCATTAGACAGACATCTAAGTGCTTTACCCAGCCAAACAGCACAGCTTTCTGAGCTGTTGTTCCAGGTTTTTGTCAGAGCTAAGCACATGCTGCTGCATTAATTCATTACTTTAGAGGCGAGGCAGTTTTACAAACAAAAGAGGGCTTTTAAGATTATTTTTATTCTTTTTCTTAAGACTGTGAAACGCCAAGTGGCAGTATGGGAGAGGAGCCAAGTTGCAGTATGTCTTCAGCTCCCTGAGTCAGAGGCAGTCCCTAAGGGAGCTCAGCTTTTCCTGGGAGTAATAGAATAGCTCCTAGAACACTCACTGATTTTTTTTTTTTTTTTTTTTTTTTTTTTTTTTTTTTTTTTTTAATGAGAGGAGTTATGGTTTTCAAAGGCTTTCATCAGGGTATGTTGCCAGAAGGCAATCTTAATCCTTTTTTCAGCATGAATATTCTGGGCTCAATAATACTGTTCCTCTGATTTATCCCTCAAGCAGTAAACTAAATTGTTATTTCATGTTTTTACAGTTAAAACAGAAAAGGTAGAAAAAGAAAGCAAAGTAAAACTAAAAATTAACTCAAACCTGCAGCATTTAAGCTTTTGCTTAAAAATCATCCAGCAAAAACAAAAGAGCAGGAAGTTCTGGTCCGTCTGGAGATTGACTTTTGCCACTCTACTGAAAACCCAGAAACTTTAAGTTATGAGCTCTTTCATTATTTTCTGTAGCAAAAAAAAAAAAATTTACTGGATATAAATTCAACCTTCCCCTCCTCTCGCTTCCGGAATTACTGGTTTACTAAAGGGCAGTAAGGTAATAACATTTCCAAATGTTGCCGACCGGGACGGCGCCGGCCGAGCCGGGAGCAGCGATGCGGCGGTGCCTCCGCAGGGCGGCAGCTTCGGATAAGGAGAAGGGAAGGGATCTGCCGCGGGACCCGCCGGGATCGGCGCCGGGATGCCCGCTGCCCTCCCTTCCCGGCTGACCTCGGACCTGCCAACACTTGCACACCGGCGCTGGCCGGGGAAGTTGGTTCCCAGTTTTGAGTGGCAGGGCTGGAGCTGGTCCTGAAGGAGCGGGGGGTTCTGTTGAGCAGCCCGAGCAGGGAGATCCTGCGAGGCTCTTGCAAACTGGGCAGCCCTAATGCTGCCCGGCTCAGTCTCTCTGCTTTCCAGCAGCATCCGAAAGCAGGAGAGGGTCCAGCGTAGCCCAACACTCGTTAGTTGTGCACCCCTCAAATTAACGCCAATCTGAAAGGCCCGCCCTTATCTCAGGTCGCAAAAGGGTGTGTAAATTGTATTCAGAGTATTGAAAATTGCGGCTGCTGTCCCAAGAGAGTTGCGGTTTTGCCCCTGTAGCTGGCTGAGCGGGAGCTGCTGCGGCTCCAGAAAATGGAAGAGTCCCGCAATGCCTGCAGTGAGGAAGGAGCCGGTCTGTTTCTCATTAATGAACTGCACAAACTGCAAATGATTAAAACCACTCCTCGAGTGAGGCAAGAGACTACCACAGACAGTCTGTTGAGAGGAACACCAAATAGCACCCAAAATAGTGGAGTCCTGCAAATCGTTGCAACTATTTGCCCGCCCAGACAGAGGAGCAGGAGGAGGGGTGGAGGTGTCTTGAGCGAGGCTTGGGAAAAGATAAAGGGGAAGCTGAGGTTGTGCAGGGAACACTGATATTCCGTCTTCCAAATGTCTTTCTATGGCTATGCTTTGAATTTCCAGGCTAGAAGACAATAACTATTGTGCACAGTGCCCTGTGGACAATTTGGCTGGGGTACAAAAATTACAACCAGAGTTCCAAAATCTCAGTAGTGGCAGAAAAGGTCGGCCACCCAAGGTATCGCTTAGGAGATCCCCAGGGAGTAAACCTCTACCGAGTTTATTGCAGCACCCTTGCAATGCTGAGGGCAGCCAGATGTTTGGTGGTGGAGGAGGCTTTTGGATCGGAATATTGTGGCATTTCCCAGACACTGGTCACCTGGCTGCTTCCTTTGCTCAACATGGGTAACAACTTGAAGACTTCAGTGTCTGACCCAGCTGGCAGATATTGGGACAGTGCAAAATCCCTCCCTGACAAAAAGGCATCTGCCAGAGTTCTGATAACAAAGCTGGCACCAGCTCTTTCAGGCAGGCATTTTGCTGTGCTGGCACTGCTGTCCCTGCTGCTCTGCCTGGCAGCTCTTATCCAAGGGATGAAGATACAGTCTGGTCAAATAGCTAACGCAATGGGCTGGGAGTAGGGAAACCTGTCTGTTTGTCCTTGACATGTTCCCAACCTGTTACATGACTGAAGGTGATTCATGTCACCTCTTTGTGTCCACTTTCACTCTCAGGACAGGGTGCTCTGTCCTGGCTGCTTTGGTCTGGGATTGTCTCTTGCTCCTCACAGGCACAGCATGTGCCACAGGAAAGGACCCAAAATCGATCATATGTTGCTGATATAACTGTTAGGCTGCAAAGTATTTTGAGATCCTGAGGGAAGGAGATTTCCTCTGCCCATGCACACAATGGGCCCACAGTCATGCCTCTGTGTGCATGTGCAGGCTGTGCACAGATCATTCTAAAATGCTCTTAAAAACTGTATCATCCACTGGGACAGACAAAAAAAAATAGGGCTACAAAAAGTCAAAGCAATCTTTACCCTCAGGACCTGTGAACACAAATTACATTTGTGACAAACCAAATGTAGTTTAAGGCTGGAATATGTGCTAGTGTTAATATAAGATTCCTTGAGAAGCTGAAAGAGACAGCAAGATGGTGATGCTCCCTCCTCCAACAGGGAAGATTTGTGGCACTGCCAGGGCAATGGCAGGCCAGGTAGGGGGCTTGGCCAGGGCACCTTTCCTTCAAGGAGAGAGCACCTTCCAGAGAGGCCCCAGGCACCTGAGTCAGCTCTCAGGCTGCCCACTCATCATGTGCATTCTGGCATCATCCAGGCAGACATGCCGTTTCCCTCCACCCCAGCACTGGAATGGCACACGTGATCCTTGGGGTTTACAGGAGCCAAGTTACCAAGTTTTCCATTGCTCTTTGCTGTGGGAACCCATGGCAGAAGCAGGATAATCCCCCTCTTTCATCATCTGTACTTTGAATGTTATTATTGAAAAGCATTTTTGCAATCCTCTTTACACAAAAAATTGGGCAAGCTGAGTACATCCTTCATGCTCACCAGAAGCTTTCACAGAAAATTGGTTCCAGCCAGCATGGGCAGAGGTCAGGCATACAGAGAAAACATAGGAAAAATCACATGCAAACCTATTCCTGTTTTATCAAAACAACTAAAAAAATATTACTTTGCACTGCCTTTCCCCACCAGAGACAGCAAAAATAAACAAATAAAATCAGGTCCATGGCAGCTCGCCATAATTCAGGGGGAAAATTGGTTTACTGAAGTCTAGAAACTTGCCTGACACGTTACCAGAGTGCCACTCCTTTCCTACTTATTCAGTCTGGAAAAAGTCACCAAATACTCTGCATGCAGCTGAAGTTAGAACAGAGCCCATAGGTCTGGTAGGAGACAGAGACACATCTTAGACCCTGCAGTAACTCTGCTGCAGTTAGTACACGTACCCTGATTAAAAGAGAAAAAACCCTGAAACATGGCTAATTAATATGAAGAGCCTACTCACAGTTTTTGAAAATTGTTCATATTTTCCAGGATTTATGTTGATTTTGAAGAGATAGCATGTTCCTAAATGCTCTGTGCACAGGAACAATGCTGAGGCTTTGCTGAGTGCAGTGTTTCATTAGTATAGCTCTACTGAAACAGTGTTTTCAGTCTGTGCTGCAAAATGAGGCTGTCTCAGCTCTGACATCTCTATTTCCATTGCAAGTTGAAGGCAATCCTTTAGAGAGAAGCATGAGAGGTGCTGGATCAAAGCAAATTTATGACAGCTCTCTGTCTGGGGATTTCCCGAGTTAGCAATCACACCTGGACCATCATGTTCTGCAGAGGCCAATGACCACGCCCTCTGTTATTTCCTTTAATCTCTTTTTGTGCCAAGACCTTTGGTCTCTGCAGCATCCTATGGCAGTGTCTCCTGCAGTTCAAGCATGCAAAAGGGTTCTTCCTTTACATTTGTTGCCTCATAATTTTACTGGGAACCCACTGATTCTGGCAATACTACAAAAGAGCAATTCAAAACTTTCTGTTCAACTTCAGTGTTTTCTGTTTATACTTCCCATACCAGCGGATTCTCTTCCAAATTGAAATGTCTTGGTCTCTGTAGGCACTCTACTGCTCCACAAGGTTTTTTTTCCTGGATGTGCCACAAACAGTGGTTCTTGCATTCCATCCTTATGACCTACTGCCACACCTGGGGTGACTGCTGCAGCATCGATGAAGCAACAGTCCCCAATCCTTCCTTTTGTCAGATCTTCCCACCCAGGCATTCTCTTTTTCCTTTCCTCTCTGTCCTTTTCCCAGTGCCTGTTTGCCCTCTCTGTTGGGAGCCTTGTTAAGACTCCAGGCTGTATTTCCTTACCAAAAGAGATGAGAGAGGGAACATTGTGAATGTTGATGGGATGTAGAGGTTCACAATTACCAATGTCAACTCACAGGCTGTATAAACAAATTGTTTGTGGTCTATTTCTCACTCAAGATACTTTTAGGCTTCATAAAGGAAACCCTCAAATTTAGTAATTAATTATATATGCCAGGTACATGCTATTATGTCTAAATTAGCCATATATTAATTCATAATCTATGTATGTCAGACATGCCAACTCAATTTAGGAAGTCCTCATGTAAAGGTCTGTGGTCTGAGCCTGTAAGCAGAGTAATTTATTATCCCTCCTCCAGGACTGGTGCCTCACAGGAGACAAGAACACAGTCACAGGAGTACATCTGACCCTTTTGAGTTCAGGTCTCAGAGCAAAATTTGGGAAAGCTGGAAAACAAACACAAAACAGAATAAAATATTTACTATTGTCTCCGCACAAAGTGCTGAATTTTATACAGCTTTTCCCAGAACAATTCAGATCAATGAGAACACTTTTTGACAAAGTGGAGACGCAATGTTCTTCGGCAAAAGAATAGCCGCCTGGTCGATCAGTCAAAATTCTAGCTTGGACAAAAACATGTTCCCATTCAAGGCTGAATTATGTGCTGCTGTCTGTATGGTTAGTGTTCCTCTGCCAGGGTTACAATTTCTGAAGCCTTTTTGGCAGTATTTACATGAAGAAGTGCTGGAGCACCATCACCGAGGAATTTTTGATGGGGCAGGGGAGTGCTTTCACATTAGCACTTCGGAACAGTGAGGCTGACCAGGAGGCTGATCCCTAGCATGGCTGCAAGGAAACCCCTAACCGCAGCACCAGTGTTTTTCCACCTCTCTTTGCTCCCTCCCAGCAGCTACCATGAATAACAAGCAGGAAAAACAGAGGCAAGTTTTGAAGAGAAATGAGGGCAGTGGTGGGGGGGAGGGAGGCGGGCCCAGCTTATGCAAGAGTGGGTATAAAAATGGGAGCCGAGTAGCGCTCCAAAACTGGAGAGTGGGGCAAAAGGAGAGCACACACCTCACCGCTGAAGAACAGGTTTGAGAGGTCTGTGTTTCTTTGTACCTTTACTGTGGCTGTTGCAGGGAGAGATTAATTAGAATACGTGTGTGGGCCACAGGGTTGTTTTGGATAGAGGATGCTTGTAGAACAGCCTTGCTTTCACTTTCTTGGGTTCCTTGTTGCCAGAAAGCTTTTTGTCCAAATTTGGCCCAGTGCAACTTCTCTGGCACAGCTGTCTTTAAGGGGCAAAGTCCTTGAACACCAGAGCTTAAGGGCAGGATAGAGACTTTGCTTTCTAAAGTCGAAGCTCTATCTTTAGGCACACACTCATTCCTAAAACCATGGCAACCCAACAAAAAAAGCCTGACAACAGAGTTTGCATATAGTAATTGGAATAATGCTCATGCACTCCTGCTTAAAAATGTCTCAGAAGTAAAATGAAAGACTAACTGTAGGTAAGTACTAGTAGGATAAAATATGTTGCAGGTGTGGCAGGATATGTTCTTCGTAGTCTGAAATCTTCTCATTTTGAAGAAACTGTTAAAGATAAAAGACAAAAAGATCTAAGAAGTGAGCTGGTGTGTGATGCATCTTAATAGAGGAATATTAATTGAATGAGCACAAGTCACTGGCAAATAAGAGGGGGAATTGTGTCTGGGCTTTGTAGTAGTGCATGAACATAAGGTGAAATCAGAAGTTCTCCCTCATTACTGGGGCCAGCCAAATTCCCAGTGGACTGAAGCAGGAGGAAGACTGTGGTGAAAACAGGACATTGAACATTACCTGGTGAAATTTCTTCTTCTTGAAAAAGCTACGTATTTTAATTTGATTACTTTATTGATGGGGGGGAGGGGCAAGGGTGTGGGATAAAAGAAAGGCTTCCGTGTTCCTCAAAGACATTGACCATTTTTTTACCGACAGAAAACAATAGAACTGAGTGCACAAGCACCAAAAGAGACCCAAAGGTCAATTTAGCTGAAAAGCCTAAGAATATTCACTTAATTAAACTAAGTTACTCTGAACTTTCTTTACATGGCAGAGTCACCAGACAAGCATGCTAGAATTGTTGTTCAGGGATGCATCCTTTCTTCTTCAGGGATGCATCCTCTGCAGCCAGGGCTGCCTGTTTAGGGCTGGTACTTACAGCAGAAGCAGACCAACAGCTGCAGCATAGCTTGGTCATGACCCTCAGGGGAGCAAGAAGCAGGTGATACCCAAACAACAACGTCCTCTGGATGCTACAGAACAAAGGCATAATGATTTAAGGAAAAAAAATACAGCGGGTGAGGAGTTTGTGATTTCACCTTTCACTGTTTATTGTCCACAGCAAACATGTAAGTCTGACAGCTGTACTATATGTTCTTAGCAGCACTTGTAGCTTATTAGCCAAAGCCACTAATTTTTTTAAAAGGATACTTTTCAGAGTTTTACAGAACACAAGATGCCCTTCCATGAAACAGCCTTCATTTCTGTGTCCTCAATACAGAGTATTGAGGTGGATTTTCTTTTTTCCTGTGTTCAAACCTCATCTACGGGGACACAGCAGACCAGGTAGAGCTCATAAGCTCACCGTGGTCTGGCTGTTTGTGTGCACTGCTGATGCCTGCCTAGTGCCTCAGGTGGACCCACTTGGGGGGTGGTGCAGGAGATACAGATTTGGGCTGTGCTCAGGTCCACCCAGTGCTCTACTGCCCTCTAAAGGACCAGCTGGCTCCCCTGGTCTGCCTGTGGGAAGGACTCTCCAGGGTAGAAGGGAAAGAAAGGGGATTGCAACCTGAAACCTAACTTGATCTCTTAGCGTTTAGCTGTACAATATGCATTTTTCATGGAGGAACTCCTCCCTCTGCCTGTATCCTTTGCTGGGCTAGAAGCATTTTAAAGCTGTCTGGAGATAGTAAAAATACTCAGGGGTTTTTCTGTGGGCAATCCTTCAACTGAGATGCTTAGGCAGCAAGAAGACAAAACACCTTGAATGTTTCAAGCTGTTTAAGCCATGAGCGCACGACAGCATGTTATACAAGCCTGGGTTCAGAACCACTTTTGGACCTCATTAGAGTGAAGGTAATCAGATTGTTTAAATGAAAAGCAGGACTGCAGACAGAAATTTCTCATCTCTTTGGTTTAGGCACCTGGCACACAGACCTTGGGCTGGCAGGACTCAGCTGTCCCTGTCTGTATCTTCATCTCCACCAGTTCCAGCTGCCCAGGCACACTGAAAACATCCCCCTCTCTCAGCTCTCTCATTGAACCCAACATGTAGCTAGGCCCTGCAGTATAAATCATGCCTGAATGGCCCTCTAAAATCGAAGCACAGATGATAAATCAGCCCTACTCCTGTTTGAGCCATGGGATTTTAATTACTAAGAATAACAGGGGAACTGAACAAGACCCAGTCTAACCAATTGCATTATCCCTGGTTTGATTCGCTGTTTATTTGCTTAAATAGGAAGAAGGGGCACACCCAAATTAAAAGATTGTTTCAAAAGCAGCAGAAACCTCTGCAAATCCCAACCCCTTTTCCCAAACAGGACTTGGGAGGCTGCGACTGGGGGGAATGAAGTCTTTGTGATCCAGCTCTGGCAACCTCCCCTATCTGGCTTTCATCTTCTCCATTTCAACATATTTTGTTGAAGAGGAGAAAGAACAAAGCCTTGACATTCTAAACAGATCAAGAGGGAAAGAAGGGGTAAAAACTGAGAGCTTAATCACTTTATTCTGCAGTAGCATACACGCCTCACACACTGGCAGGTCCCCAGGCTGCAAGGTAGAGATTAAAGGTGGTTTATCTGTGAAGACAAAAATCTGATCCAACTGTACAACAAATACAAGTACAAAGAAATCTGTGTTCCTTTCAGTCTGGCACAAAATGAGGTGATTTCAGCTCGTATAATCAGTTATTCTGCATAGTAAAACGCCTGTGTCTGTCTTAGTAAATGTGTAACTGCAGGCTACACAGGTGTGCTGGGTCTGGCTAAAGGTTGTGTATCCATCCCTGGAACTTTCTATACAGCCCGTGTTAAGGCGGGCTCAGGTTTCATTGGGCCCTGTCTGGCCCGAGGTAACTTCTCTCGGCCCCCAGGCTGTGATGTAAAGCAGCTTTGCGCAATGCCGCCGGGGCCGTGTAGAAAGGGCAGAATTCCACCTGCGCTCCCACCACCCCGGGGGCAGAGGTGTCCCGAGGAGCTCGCCTGAGGGACAACAGCATCGGAGGGGCAACAAAGGGGTGACACCCCCAGGACAGAGGCGAGTACATGCTCTTACTGGATTTGCTTTGAATGCTGCTTTTCCAACTCAGGTGTTCATGCTTTACCAAAGGGCTCGGCGCTCTCTCTAGCCAATAAACCACGCCGACTTTCCACAGATGGGGCTCAGGGTAAGTGCTTGGCAGTGAGAGCTGCCCCTCTTGCTTCTGCTCATGGAAGAAAAGCTGACAGGGGGGCTCTGGCAGCCAGAGAGAAGTGAACCACTGGGTGCCAATGGTGCCTAATGGCACAGCCTGCCTGGGTGGCACAGGGCCAGCCCCCCTGCTGTGCAGGAAAAATGAAGTAATGCCTCAAAAGAATTGTACGATGGAGAGAGCAGTGTGGGAAGGACATTCCTCCTAATTTGTGAGGTTTTGGTTCATTTTCCTGTGCACCCCAAAGTGAAAAATGTGTAGAGTACTCTAGAAATCTACTAGCACAGTACCTGGGCTAACTGTGAAAGTGAAGTTGGGAAGGCACCTCCCAAAATAATTTTTTAACCAGTCATAAGCAATGAATAAGCTCTGTCATGCATGTCACATGCTACCAGTGGGGCTAGGGAGGCAAAGAGGGGCCATGAGCAGAGATGACAGCAGCACCACTCTGCTGCCCATACAGTAATTTAGAGGATGAGGTGGGAGTTAATGGGGAACAACACCCCTTGGGTGAAGGCACAGGATAGAGACCTACAGCAGGTCGTCCCCTGCATGCCTCTGGGGAGCAAATAGTTTCAGGCTTGACCCACAGGCACTCATAAGGAAGGCACTTGGACATCCTGAGTGACCATGACAGCAACAGAAACTCCACTTGCAAACCCAGCAGTTAGATAGGTGCCTACAGCTTGGGAATGTAGATTGCCATGTTAGCAGGCATACATACTTAGCAAGGTATGTCTAGTTACCAAGCATCTGCACATCTCAGTTTCTATATGTGCAAGAGAGTGGTGATACTGCAAACTGAGATGTTATTAGTCATTAAATATGTGGGGACCCCTCACGGGAAAGAATATGGTTATACATTGTAAATGAGGCTGGGAAGGGGCCAGGATAGATTTAAACCCAAGCACTTCCACCCTGAGTAAAGAGCTGGCAAGACAGACGTTACTCTGTGTCCTCTCAAAAGGCTCAGGCTACCAGAATTACAATACCTGACAGACTGGTGCAACTCAAAAAGCCTTGGAGAAAGAAAGCACAGAGCAATGCATGGATACTGGCAAGGCTCATAGCATTTTGCCCATCCAATGAGCTCTGTAGAACTTGAAATGGGTGAAAGAGAGTGAACAAAGCTACAGTGAACAAGGAATTACTAGCAGAATAAAAATACCACTCTGAATAACAGCATTCTGGCTGATGATAAAAGTTACAGATGCATAATTTTCAATATATTTCAATTTGGATTTAAAATCCACAGATTAGAAGTAATATACTAGAAATCCAAGAAGGTACAGCAGAGCTATTAGTTATCAAAAAAATTTATATAGGAAAACAGAGAATTCTAAGAACATAGAAATTTTCAGTGGGTATACATGGGGGTGTGTGTGTATGTGTTTCCATGACGTTCTCATTCCCAGTATGCACTATATCCTTTGTGCCAAAACACCAGTGACATCCACATACAGTAAAATTCTCTGCTTCCTGTCAGGAAAAACGAGAGTAGCAAGTGGTCTTTCACCTCAGGAGAAGACTGCTTGCACAGCAGAGTAAAACTCAACCTACCCCTTCTAATTCTGTATTCAGACATAGAAGGCACAATGAAAGTGGCTTCAGTGTGAGCACATTTGTATAAGGGAGCCTGGAGTGTGTTTGCCTAGAAGCTAGAATGAATCTTTGCACTGGCTGTGAAAATGTAACATGTGCTGCTAGTGCCAAGTATTTTGCTGACTAGACACACAAAGCAGGACTATTCCATGTTTGGACCTTAAGAGAACTGATTTCCAAAGCCACTTCCTGCATAACAGCAGGCACATTGCTTTGCCCATCTGTGTGTCAGCAGCGCTTAGTGCAGCAGTTTGCAGAGATGGCTCTGACCAGGTCCTAGGAACAAAAGTTGTTGCATTTGTTGCAAAACAAGGTTTTGCATGCTCTAGTCTGCAGGCATAACCAGCTTGCACAACCATTCTCATGCTAAATCCTTAGGGTACTGCAGTGGGTAATGGAGTCACATCTGTGCTTATCATTTCCCACCTGCTGCCATTGAAACTGGTGTCTGTCTTATCCCAGGCTTTTTGAGGGCAGAGTCAGACCTAACACCACTAAATGCTGAAATTCCCACCTTTGTAACTCCAACACAGCACTAGCACCTCACCCTGTGATTAAGAGAAACTGTACTTGAAACAGGCTGACCAGTCTCCTTTCCTCCTCATTTTTTTCTTTCAGCAGACACCGTGGAGGCAATTTTCCAACATGAAGCTGGTAGCAGATCTTCTCTGCTTGTTGGCTTGCCTTACTGTGGTGGCTTGTGACCGAGTCTACGTCCACCCTTTCAATTTGATTTCTATTAATCAGAGTGACTGTGACAAGCTGGAAAAATTGTTTCAGGAGGGAAAGACTATTGCCCCCGTCTCCATTGAGTCCCAAACCACACCTGAATATGAAGGTGACATGAATGACAAGAACAAGTTGGAGGCCCCAAGCCTCAACACCTGGGGGAAGGAGGAACGGGGCTACCTGAGTGGCTTGGTGTACGTCCCAGGAATGAGGTTTTACAGCGCGCTGCAGAAAGCACAGAGGGGTCAAAATGTGCTCCTGTCCCCAACCAGCCTCTACAGCTCCTTGGTGTCCTTCTACCTGGGTGCCTCAAACCAGACAGCACTTGATTTGCAGGGTTTTCTGGGATTTGTTCCCCCCTCTGGAAACCCTGACTGCACTTCCATGGCAGTCGGAAGCAATTTCCTTTCCAGCCTGTGGACGATCGAAAGGCTTGTGAACAGCAGGGATGAGGAGCTGCTCTTTTCCAAGACACTGAGCCTGTTCTCTGCCCCTGGCATACCTCTCTTCCAGCTATTCATGGAGCACTTGCTGCCCAATGCTGATGCATTCTACGCCCGAGCTGTTGACTTTACGAACCCAGGCGAGGCAGCAAAACAAATAAATGCCTTTGTGGAGGCCAAAAGTGAGGGCCAAAGCAAGTGCTTACTGGCAGACATCGACCCATCCACCGAGCTGCTGTTTGCGGTGGACGTCCGCTTGGCAGGTATGAGGCAGCGCTGCTCATTTTGGGAACAGGCTTGGGGAAGGATGGGCAGTAACCTTGCTCCCTAAAAGGAAGCAAGGTCATGCCTGGCCAGTGGGGAAAAGGAAGGGCTCAAATGAAAGGCTGGATCTCTGCTCCCCACCACTGTGCCAGGGGTCCTGTTTGCACTCTGCCATGAGCCAGCAAGGACAACGGGGAGGGAGGAGGAGGGAGATGGTCTCCAAGAAATTTTCCTTGTCCAGGAAACTAAAGATTAGTAAAGGTGTGGAAAGGTGCGTGAGAAAGAATTGCTTAGCATTTCTGGCTGCAAAGGAACTAACAGTCAAGAGGGGCCTCCAGCAAGATTGATAAGGGTGGAGCTTTGAAGAAAGCCAAAGCAGCTGGGAGTAGCAGGCCAGAGGTACAGATACAGAAAAGGCGAAAAAATACAATGGACATAACTCCTCTAGTGGCTATTAAACACAGAAGTCTGGAGACATCTGGCTCAGGAAGCAACCAATCTATCAGTTATGGAAGCAGGGCAGCTTATATAGACCTAGAAGAAATACAGCAATCACTTCAATGCCTAGGGTCATTCCATGCTGCTGCTGTCCCAGAAATCCCCCTGCACTACAGCTGGGCCTTCTTTTCTGAGTGTAGCTGCATTCCTAGATCCTTGTGCCTGAAGGCAATACCAAAGACTTCACAATTCAGACAGCTTGCCTAACTGGGACAGTATTTCAGAAAACTTGCAGTGACTCCTAAGCTCCCAAGTGGGCCTCTACTGCTAAAGGTGGAGTTGTGGTGCCCAGGAAACCTTTTTGTGTCTCCATCTTCCGACATCAAAATTGGATGTCAGGTTTTCTTTGCCTTTCATAAGTGCTGTCATTCTCTAAGTGAGCTGTGGGCATCAGCTTTATCTTCATTGTAAGGTCTAGCATAGGTATGATACTACAAAAGTAATAGTGTTACAGATCTGGGCACGGGCACAAGGGCAGAGTTTTCCTTTAGTAGAACCATTTTCTCTTCTTCTGTATTGGAAACTTGTAATTTGTCTAACATTAGAAACCCATGCTCAAAGGTCTGCCTCACTGAGTCAGCTCTACCACCTTCTCTCTCAGAAAGTGCATTTGAAATGTACTCTTTACACATGGGATGGACAAAATTGGCTCAAGAACAAATGAATTACACAAGCAACTCTCTTCTAATAAACACAGAACATGACTTTGGCATTTTCTTTGTCATTTGGTTGTGAAGGGGCACCCATGACAGTTGATGCTGTCCAGCTCTATGTCTGTCCCTACAGCTGCATAAAGCAAAAAGTACATTTTTTTTTCTCTGAAACATGTTCTATAAGAATGCTGAGAATGCTATTAACAGCTATAGTATTGATAAGGTGACAGAAATCAATATAAAAAACCAGTTAAATGTTCCAGTGTGATCTCATGTGTTGTTCATTTGCACAGTTTTTTTTTCATTTTTGTATATTTGCTGCCAAGCAGGTTCTGGTATTCAGAATTCAATGCAGAACATCAGGTGCAAGTTTCACTGAGGGCCATAGTTTCTTTAATGCTAAACAGGATTATCTGCCCAACTGGGCAGCAGCATGGATCTGTGGCAGTGAGAAGATATGTTGAAATGCAAAGCTGCACAGAAGGAATGCAAAGTGAGAGCAAGGCTTCTCATAGTTGTGAACTGGGAAACAAATTTATTTTAAGGACTAGTAAGTGTTAGAGTACATCCTTTTTAACATCCTTGGCTCAACCAACACTTCAGTGTTGTGCTTACAACCTTCCCCATGGCATTGGTTTGTAAGGTGGTGAAGGGTGAGACCTCAGGCAGAGTTTGTGCTGCCTTTGCTCTCCTGAGCCCACCTGGCTGCCTGAGAGTGCTCCTGCAGCAAGGGCTGGCCCTGGTCGATGTGCTTCCAAACCATCACTGCACTCAAGGGACAGAGAGGAAATCAAGCAGACCCTGTGCACAGGCCTGTGAGCTCCTGGGGACCATTTGGCAGCCTGGGAGGAAGCAGGCAACCAAGCAAGCAGGGACATTTTCCTGTCCCCAGGAAAGGCCACAAAGCCAGCAGAAATACAGCAATTTGGTCACAGTTCTGTTGGCCGTGGTCCCTGTTCTGTGTTTGATGCCACCAGAAGGCAGATTAAAAGGGAGAGACATGTTTACAGTAGCTAAGTGTGATTTTATAGACAGAGTCCTTCTCTAAGGCACAGTGTGTTGTTCTTCTTGATCTGTTTTTCAGTGAATCTTAAGCAAGGCATCCCGCTCAAAGAGCCTCAGGAGTTCTGGGTGGATTCAAATACAAAAGTCATGGTCCCTATGTTGTCTATCATGGGGACATTCAAGTACAAAACTGATGCCAGTGGGACTTTTTCTGTGGTGGAAGTCCCCATCAGCAAGACAGCGCTGCTGGTGCTGCTGCAGCCCATCAATGGCAGTGACCTGGAGCACGTGGAGTCCGAGCTGGCGTGGCAGTCCTCAGCCTGGCTCCAGGGACTGTCCCCAAGGTAGGGAAGGGGCATGTGCACCCTCCCATAGGGATGGATGGGATGGAGTGAGCCACACAGGCCTGCCTGCTCACCTGGGGTTGGATCCTGCCGGGAGGCTTTGCTACCGAGCACAAAGAGAAACCCCTGCACAGCCCCTGCTCAGCCAGGGGGTTCACTTCAAAGGAGCTCCACTTCGGTGGGATCAGCTTTTATCTGGGGCTATTTCAAGGAAACGAGCAGGTCCCTTTTCATCCTGCCCATGAAGTGCGGTGATCCGGGGTTTAGCAGCAGACCCTGGGTGAAGTCTGGGTGAGATCACACTTGGAAACAGTAGCAGGCACCCACTGTGTTTGTGCCCACACACCAAGCACTTGTTGCTGCAGTTTTCAGGTGCCCATTCCCCAGGATTGCCCAACCACAATGCTTTCACAGCTGAGAACAAGCACTCACTTGCCTGTCTCTCTCTCCCTCTCTCTGCAGAGATATTAAATTAACGCTGCCAGCATTAACACTAGAAGACAGCTTTGATCTACAGGAGCTTCTTGCAGATATGGAACTGCCTTCTCTGCTGGGGAAGGGGGCAGATTTCAGTAAGATAAGCAACGCCAGTCTAACAGTTGGAAAGGTACAGTACATATCTCTGGCACTCAAGAAAAATTATGCTTCCTGCAATTTCAGCCTCCTGAACAGAATAAATTTACCTAGAAGAAAGCAGTCAGAGTCATGTAGGGGACATGCTTAGTAGGGGACTGAGTATCACATACAGTGTATGTTTTGGATTTAGTAGGAGAATAATGCTGATTGCACAAGAGTTTCAGTTGTTGGCAAGTTCGTGGGAGGAATGAGTAAGCAGTTGCGTGGTACCCAGCTGCTGGCTGGGGTTAAACCATGACACAAAGGTAACAGGATTACAGACCAGCCCAGTGTACAAGCATTAAAACAGCTTTTGCACCTTATGGACCAGTACTCCCAACACCTTTTTTAAACATCTACAGAATACAATGTGCTTTATTATTTACTCAGACTCTCACTTGTCCCATCACGATCGTGCTCTGATGACTCCAGAGTTACTCATATGTTTTTCCTTGCAGGTAATAAATAAAACCTTTTTCAAACTGGCCAGTGATGGAACAGATCAGCCAGAAGACCCCGCAGCACAGAAGGAAGATGGGGCATACCTGCATCTAACACTGAACAAGCCATTCCTTTTTGCTGTTTTTGAAAAGCAGTTAAGGGTAATGCTTTTTCTTGGCAGAGTAGTAAACCCTCTGCATGAGGATTGAATGCAAACACAGAGGATAAGAAAGGAGTGGAATGATGCACATTTCCCATCACCTTCTTCTTATTCATCAGATATTTTTGTGATGATGTTGAGTGCTCTACTTAGCTTTGAAATAAAGCAGTTAGTGTTTGAAACACAGCTTTTTGAAAGCTAACACCATGTGACATTTCATCCTCATTCATCTATTTCATGTGAGGTGACTCACATCCTTCCTCCAGCTTCCATTTTATCCTTTGTCTCCCTTTTGCTCCTAGTTCCCTTTCTGGATGCAGTGGGACAGGGCAGTGTTTGGATGCAAGGCATCAACTTGAAAAAATAGATATATAAGCAGCTTTTACTATACTATTTTTATTTACTATAGAAAAAGACCTTTCCATTCTTTAAAAAGCTTTTTAATTGTAGGGTCAGTTTTGCAAGAGAGACTCCCTTTTACATTACAGTCAAGATTTTACAATTATCCACAGAGATTCCTAGCTTCATCAGCAACATTTCCCTTTAAAATGCTGCCAACAGCACAGACAGGCTCCGCTCGCCCCACTGAGACAAGATTTTTTTTTGCCTTGGAAGAAAAACATGCTTAGAGGAAGTTTCTTCTTTCTGCAGCCCAGATGGATATGTTCATTTCTTAACCCTATGGAATTGCTAAAAATAGGGTCTGGTAGTATCAATGAACTGTGATGGATAAATTCTCAGAGTCTGACATAATTACTTCTGAATTTTTAGGAAAAAAAATCCCACAGGGTCTGTTATTCCAATATAATTCAATTTCTTGGATTACTTTATAACCTGTGAGGCATTTCTTACAGCCTTCTAGCAAAGACAGACTTTACTGGTTAGAGTCCAATTCTGTAAAGTTTAATATGTACAAACCATATGTTCTTTAAAAATAGCATTAATGGCAATAATATATATTAGTATAAATAGTGAATGTGGTTCTGCTACTTGTAAATAAAATTATTACAGCAGTCCAGTCCAACTCTTAACAGAGTCATAAAAATTTGAAACATTGAAGTGGAACAACAGATTTTTAGATAACTTTTGAATTAAAAAATGAGGAATTGGGAGACAAACCTTGGTACTACGGAAAGCCTGGAACAAGGACTTCCACCTCTCATCTCTAGATTTATTGTTAGCACTGATGGCACTTAAAAATAACCGCAAACCTCTTTGGCAGATCATGCAAGACGAATCCTGCAGTGCACAGCAGCTCATTATCATCCACAGTGGTCCAAATGTGTATCTAATCTAAATGCACTAATGCCAGCAGCTTGCTATCAGTGTTGTAGATATGTGACACATCCTTGGAGCTTAATGGAAAATGCTGTAACATTATAAATAAAATAACCTTCAAGAATACTAGGATACAGCATCCATGTGTTTATTCATTTATACTGTTTGTATTCCAGGTGCTGTAACATCTGAACACTGTACTTGTTTATATACAGAAGTAATTAAGTATGAATGTGCAGAGGTAGATAAATGCAAATAAACTCACTTCCAAGTTTCTTTGCCCCAGTTCAGTTGGGCTTTTGTCCATAAATAAGTTCTGGCTTCTGAAATCTGCTCCAAATCAGATTTATGTTTCCAAGACAGTAAGTTGCATATTATCAAGCACTACAGCCAATGGGTATAACCATAAGCATGAAAGGGGCAGCTTCATACTAATTGAAACGTTATCCCACTTACTTGTTGAAGTCAGAAGGTAGCATCAGCTACATATAAAATTTCAGACCATGAAATGTTCAGCTTTTATGATGAAGATGGAAAATAACAAAAGAGAGCCCCTGGATATACTGACAGAAAGTTCAGGGGAAAATGCCTTTATTCACAGGTGGGGTCTGCATGCCCTGGAATTCCATTCCCTGTTCAGTGGTTACAGGCAGAAAAACAAAACAAATCCACCAAACACACTTTTCAGAAAACAAATTTTGTGGTGGAGAGCATCTCTCCACTGACACCATGGAGAAGAAAAGGAAGAAGGAAAGGGCAGAGACAGGGAACTAAAAGTATATTGACCAGAATAAGGACTGCAAAGAGAGAAGTGCTGGAGCAAATGCTACAATACCAGCAAGATAAGCTATCTGTACAGGTACCCATTCTCCTACATTTTCAAATGGTAGAAAACCAATTAACCATAAAAGCACCCATGCCCAAATCCCAATTAAGTCTCCACTTCCCCAACAGTGTACACTATGCTGAGACTTGTTTCTGACATCAATCTTACGTGTAACATTTTTATGGCATTTTGTACTCTTCACTCTCCTCTAATTTTACCAAATTGCTCTGTCAGGCACACCATGATGCACATTCCAAGCATCCCAGACACCACTCACATACTGAGACCCCAAATGCAATCAACAGCCTAAGAATCAAGTGAATGAAGCACCTAAACTCAGGCTCTAAAAGGTGAGAGATTTGGAGAAAGTGGACAAAGGCAAGGACAAGGTTTTTAGGTTTCATCAAACAGCACAGTGTATCCCTGAACACAGCTGACAATTTACTGACAGCTTAAAAAAACAAAAAAAATTTTAAAAATCTATGCAGTCTTCTTCCTCATCCCTCCAGTTCAGCCTTGAAAATACAATGGTTGATGGAAAAAGGACAGTAAACATTCCTTGAGTGGTCCAGCCAACTATACATACTGCTATTACCTTCAGATGATGAGGCTAGAACAGTCTGGTCCCCTCCTAGTATAACCTACCAAGTTGAGAAGCCAGTTGCCATTTTAGAGGAAAACATGCAACTGCTCTTTCCCTCCTCAATATTGTACAAAACAATACAATCTTCCAGGATTAGAAAGGCATAGCAAGTTTTCTAAAGGTCCTAGAATGGAAGAAGAAGAAAAAAGGCACAAAATCAAAACCGCAGTACTGACAATGAAGAGAAGTGCACTTAAGAAATTACCTAAGGAATAGAAGAAATAAGATTAGTAGCGGAAGGCACCTCCATTGGAACACATATGGTACATCCTCTCCTCACTGATCCATGGTGTTTGAAAATGCTAAAATTTATTTTACCAAAGACAAAGGTAATTCACACCTTTCTTTCAACAGGGGTATCACACAAATTCTTAACTGATGTCTTATTCCATTGAAAGAAAATTCAATCCTACTCAAGTGAACAAAAGATGGGGAACTGACAGAACCAGTGATACAGACATTTAAAGCAATCATAGGACTATTCAGTAATTTTGCTTTGCTACACAATGTTATTTCCTGCCCATATTAAAGCTGGTCTTCAATGGAAAAGAACAGAATTCAGCCCTGAAAGTTGATGAAGACAAGTAGAAAGCATTGTTATTGCAGGTAGATGTGGAAAATCACTTGCAACTCAAGGGCAAGTAATCTCTCAAGTAATCCCATGCCTTTTTGGTTTGGTACATAGACTACATTCTCTTCCCCAATTTTGGAGGATACAAACAAAACTGTTCTAATTTCAATCACTAGTGTGCACAGATCTCAAATCTGCTACTTTGGTGACAGCTGTTGTAGAAATGTGATTGTACAGAGATGCACGCCTGCAGAAATGAGCAGGTGCACAGTAAATTTACAATACTACAATCTCAGTCTCAGGCTACAACTTACACATCCATTTTATAAGAAAACATTGCTGAAAACAACAGTAGTTATTGCTAGGAAGATGTGTCTACTCCTGACTCTTAACAAAAGCAAGTGAAGAGGTGTGGGGAGACCAAGCTTTCTGGGTTCATCTATTAGAAGCCTGGAAAAATATAATACATACAAACTTCTTGTTCATAGGCAGTAAGAGTTACATCCATTCCATAGCGTGTGCCTAAGGCTGAGGATTTCCATGTGCCTGAAGGCAACAAACAGATCTGTCATCTGACAAGTTGGTTCACTTTGCTGTTTCTCTCCTCAGCAATAAATCTGGATGCTCCCTCAATTGTGTATGTTGCCACGAGCAGAGAGAAGCTAGGCAAACTAGAAAAGCCAAATCCTGCTCTCCATTACTCAAGACTGAATCCAAGCAAAACCACATAATTTTAAGCAGGACTTTCATCACTGCCTCCCTTCAAAAAATTAATTTTAGAAAAGTCATAACAGCCACCTTCCTAATTGCTTCAAAAGCACCACGATCACATGGTTGTGTCTTCTCAACTAAAATACTATCCATTTCCAACAGCGAGGAATGAAAGCCCTCAGGCTGTGAAAGGTTTGCTCACTACAGCTTCACTGCTACACGACAGCCGTGTTCTACACACCTCCTGCCTCTTAAGTACTTGGAAAAACATCTGGGCATTAAGTCCTAAGCTCTCTAAATAAGAAATTATAAAAATAAATAAAGAAATAAGTATTTTTAATTAATAGTCATGAACTAGAATTCCAGTGTTAAATTTTCACAAGGTTAAAAATAAAATCAAAATAGCAAAAACAAAACCAGGGCATTCTCTGACTTTAAAGCCTTAAATTCACTTCCTACTGTGCCCAGACTATGTTGCCTGTCCTTCACATATGAAAGAGAAGCATCAGTAGGCAGTTTGCTCTAGGTTCAAAGAAAGGTCTTTGTTAATCCTTCTACCATTTTAAACCCTAGTAACACTTTCAAATTTTCTGCTATATAAAGATGCATCTTGTAACGATGTAACTAGGTTTCAAGCTCCAAAAATTCTGTGTGCTCAGGTGAGTTCTAATAGATAATAAAATAAAAATCAGAAATATGCCAGCTCTGAAAAAATTCTAGCTTAGTGAATTAAGTTTTAACTTGAAGGAAAACAGGTAGTCTGAAGGTAATAACCTCTACGTTAGATATTTGTATTAGAAATTATTTTAAAAATTTAAAGTACTTTATGACCCTTTGTCACACAGCACTTTACACCAACATGGTCTGTGAAAAAACAAATCAGTTAAATGAAAACATTCAAAACCCAAACAAGAGCTAACCATATCCCATGATGATGGAGAGCAGGTAAGTGCAAAGCAGAAATGAGAAATAGCAGAATCCTGTTCCTGTGAGTACTTTATTCCAGGAGAGCTGGAATAACATTTGGAAGTTTTTGACACCCTGTAAAGAGTTAAGGCACAGAGCTGACTGTCTCAAGCACTGTCAGGCCCACAGACAGAATTTGCCATAAGATAAACCACCACAGCAGGAACTTGAGATAAGCACAGATGGGAGGAATTTGTGACGGCAAAGTGCTGATTCCAGACCTAGCAGAGGTGAGATCTGGTTAGCACACCCAGGTTAATGCATCCAGACAGAAGTTCTCTGGCAAACTGCGGCAGAGGAAGCAAGTGCTCATACCCATCTCACTGCTCAAAATCAGCCTAAGTGACCAGTGTCTGTGACCACCACCCACCCTGATGTGCCCCCAGACTCATTTCTGGCATCTCCTACCAGAGGACTGCATGTGACCCACAGTGTTACATCAGGCAGCACAGAACTCCCTGCCCAGGGGAGGTACCCGGGCATTCTCACCTGAACCTGAACATCTATGAACCCACTGAACTCTCTGTTTCATGGGCTTCCCCCATCCCTGATGGATCAAGACTGTGACCATCACTTTGACCAACAACCATCTAAAACTGCAATAATCGAGTCTTGTTGCTGGATCTGTGGGTGGTGATATCTTTCCTCTCCACTATGTACTCATATACTTTCTTTCTTTCTTTCTCTTCCCCCTATATTTTCCTAAGTGATATTTTTATATTCTAATATTGTTCCATTTCTATAGACAATACCAAAACAGCTACATACCTCTTTTCCATTGCAACCAAACTGTTCCAAAATGAAAAATAGCATAAGTAACATAGATATAAACTCTGGTCATTCAGTGTCCTTTCACTCTGCTCAAGGGTTCTGTTGACAAGAACCTCAGCTACTTTGCCTCTGGGGTGGGTGGTAACACAGGCATCAATCAATACATTTGATTCAAAAATATATGGGACAGCAAAAGTTAGGAAGACAATTTATTAAATTTTATTTTCAACATATAGTTTTATTCTTGTACATTTCAAGTTGTACAACAAAAATAAGAAAAACATTTTCTTCTACTTTTATTCTATAGTAGAAAGTTTAGAACTTTGATTGCTTTCCATATAATGGGTAACTGTGATAAATTCTCAGTCTTTTGGTGAATCAAGTTTATTGAGGCAGAAGATATGCTGATTTGTTGCTCAGATACATTAGGAAGCACTTCATTGCTACTTATTTGGTAAAACAAAGAAGAGTTAAATTATCTCTTTCTTTTAGGGACATTGTTTATCTTCAATCACATGCTTTCAAAAATATCTAGGATGGTTCCGTTGTAGCCTGATCCTTGGCAGTCAGAACCAGCTCTGCAAGGGCTGAAAAGTTTTTTATGCTGCTTGTTTCCAGTCCCATCTTTTGTATCTAAAAAGATACAGAAAACCCATTAATTTTCTTTAAAACATTAGAAACCCACTAATTATTCTACTGAAAACATTTAGTGAAGCCTATGTTTTGTCCTGCATTGATATGTGGCAAAAAACACAACTGCATATTCTGCAAACTATAAAAAAATTTGCATCCAACTTTGCTCAGTTAAGTCTCTCCAGTTGCAGAAGTGTCTTGCAGGGAAATATTTCACCATCTTCTAGGCAACTTATAACTAAAGCCAGCTGGAAGTTTCCCAGTGAAGCAATCAGACAGAGAAACTTGGCTGTGGTTGGTTATAATGCATTGATTTCAACCGATTCTTTTTTTTCCAACTCCAAATGAAGTTTCTGGGCAAAACTTTAAAGATCAGCGTTAAAACATCCAAGAAGTGCCAACAGTGTGACAGTGAAAGCATTTCAATAGGCTGCAAGAGCCTATGGTTCTAGCCTTGAACTTCCCAGGAGACAAAAACAATTCTAAAGTTATAGAGGTCGCTGCAAGTAACTTCTTAGCCAGGAAATCTATTGCTCTGACAATAAAAAAAATACGGCCATGAGAAAACTAAGAGTGCAGTGAAGCAGAAAAATCTGGATCTAACTAAAATCACATCATAAAGTGATTCTGAAAAGGTGTCTGCTGCTTGAACTCTTTGTAATAGTCATATGTATCAAAACATCTCCTAAATGATAATGAATAATCTGTCCCAGTTCAGCTTAAATTTCCACTGCAATGATGGAAAAGAAGAACAAAAGCTCAACTCCAGGCAAAAACTGACAAATAATAGTTCTTGTTAGTAAGATTTCCATAGTTCTACCCAAATCTTCTTTGTGATTAGTCTCATATCTGAGAAAAGCATCTGCTCACACACAAGCAAGCTTAGTCCACCTGTTATAATGCATCAACAGCATCTGCTCATAAGATCAATGACAACTCCTTGGCAACTAATGATACGGACTCAGTTGGAAGTTTATTTATATCTACATATGCTTTTCAGAAATAAAGGAGAACAAACCAGTATGCTTATACAATTTAATGTAGCTACTGCATACATTTTCTGGAATATTTTCTTCTTTTATGTTTTCCTATTTAAAATTTCATATTTGGCACTAGAAAAGCACTTACAGTTGTGCAGCACAAGTCAGCCTGACATCATCACAGTTCTTGGGAACAGACCCTGACCACACAGAAAGTCATGGCTGGAAACACCCCAACAGATGGCAAACAAAAGCAGGGCCATAAAGAAGTTTCTATCAGACCTAAGTCAGGTCCCTGCCCTCTGATCTGTAAACACAGTGTTTCTTCTTAGTGCTTCCAAGCACTAAGCTGTACTTCAATTTTGAGCATTGTATAAATTGTAAATTGTACTTCAATTTTTGCATTTGTATAAGAAAGGACAAGAAAGCATGCACTGCTAAAGTGGTATCTACAGTCACCAAGGTCTCAAATCATCTCCTTTATACAAATGCGAAAACACAAAGCAAAAATCCAAGCCCCAAACCCACACCAACAAAGACAAAAATCTGAGTCAAGGTTCCCTTTCCTCTTCCATCTCCCTTCCAAAACCATTAATAGTAATAAATAACTTGTTTCTCATCACTTACTTGTTCTCCAAAATACTCAACATCTAAGGCCAGCTGCAGTCGGATTTTGTTATCATCACTCATGCCACCATTTGTACCAACAGGGTTTGAAGCTGCAGTTCTTCTGGCTTGCTTCAATCTTTTTAGACTCTCTTCCATTTTCTTAACAGAACTGAGCACATCAGATACAGTTTCATAATACCTAAATTAAGGAAGGTTATTGAGAAAGAAAAAATTCCACTTTACAGAAAAGCCTACTTCATACACAGAAGTACATCACTGGTCCTGCTGAACAATGCCAGAAGGAACGGCTTCCCTTGCAAAGAAGCTACTTATTATTATCAATTAATCAGTATTTTCATTATTAGTTCCAGAAGTTAATCTAAAGACTACTACTCAGTCTTGAAGACTCCTCATCACAACACTTTTAACTTGCTCAAGATGTTTGTTTTCAAATGACCAAAGAATGCAACTGCTCGATTTTGAACAGTCAAAATCAGCCGCTCTTTACAATCAATAGAATATTGAGTAAAACTGCTTTTACAAACAGGACAGGAATCCCAGCCTGACAGATCAAAACCCACATATTTTTAGACAAGTTATAAAAGTGTGTATGACAGCACACATGTGCACACCAGTCAGAAGTGCCTATTTCTAAAATGAAGAAACTGATTTAAACAGGAGTCTCAGGAACCTGGCAGGAAAAGTCAGAAGAACACTAACTCTAATTTAGAAATGGTAGAGATGAAACACCACTTCCCACACAGTGGGATCCACATTAAAGAAAGCATAGTATCAAACAAAGTACACACATCAACTACTCAACAAAAGTTCAAAAAGTCTTATGGACTGAAATCCCATGCCTAAGTGGGAAGGGCGTATCATACAAATTAACAGATGCACAGGACAGTGAGTTAAGAAGAGTAAACAGAGCAACAATTAAAATCAAAAGAACCATGAGAAAAGTGACCAGATTGAGCTGTGCTTTGTAATTTGCTAAAGTATCTAACTTTCAGAGGGCCTCTCTATGAAAACTATTACTCTAAGAACTAAAAAAGTTGAAATAATCTTCCTGATGATTACTTTCAAACAAGGAGGCAACAGAAAGCAGACAAGCTTTTTTAAAGGGTAATTAGAGGTGGCTAAAGAAAAAGTGCTTGCCAGTGCCATCGAAACTTGTTTCACGATACCATTCTATGAAAAGCAAAAGTATTCCAATGAAAGTCAGTTGTGTTCTCTTCTCACATCTTAGTGTTTTCTAGTCTGACTCACTTGTGATTAATTCCTACTTCTGTTGTGTTCCCAAGTCTTTCTGCCATTTAAGCAAATTTACCCCTCAGTAATTTTAAACTAGTTTAATGATCTTTTCCGTTTTTTCCATTTGGATGCAAGAATGTATTGTCACAGCAGGAAATTAATTCCTAGCATCTGTATTCTCAATAAAGAAACTACAATATTCCTCCATTTAAGAAACTCAGTTTCTTTGACTTGTCTCTTGTCAGTGAGGATAAGGTATCTTAAAACAAACTGATAAAAATAGTAGCAACAAATCATGAAAACGGAATTCAAAAAAAAATTCTAAGAAATTAAGGAATGAACCTGCCAGTCTTACTGGTGTTTAACCACTGCCACCATGTTTAACGTAGAACCTAATTCAGTTTTGGTAATGGAAAGTAAAGAACAGCTTTTTGAGGGGGGAAAAAGCTCTGATTGGGTCCAAGGAACTACATAACAGCTACTTTGCATGGTGTCACCAGATTTACTGAAGCTTTAAAAGCAAGACTAAGCAGACACAGAGATGTAGAGAGACAGACAAGAATTCACTCTAAGGTATTTTAGCTCAATAAGCTTGGGTGACTTGAGATTCCAGGAATCTTTGCAGCTCTTCAGCAAAGTTATTTAACAAGCTGCGTGTTAACAATAAGCTTCTTTTTATGCACTAATAACTGGTTAAGAGACACCAAGCTTGCAAAAAGAGGCTTTGTGCAAAATGAAAATGACCAGTGCAGTCTAGAGCAACCTAAGCTTAGCACTGTCCAAAATACTTAAGAAAAATTTTAAGAACAGCTGGTGAATGTGTAAAATTGTCTTACAATTTTAAGTCTACTCTGAATAACAAAAAAAACCCAACCAAAAAAAGCCCCAAAAAATTTAAAAATTGCACTGAGCATTAGTAAGTACCTGAAAGATACCAGAAGTGGAAGAGTAGGGAGGCATAGGGAAGCAAAGGGCAAGAAAGAACTCATGTTCTGACTATGGTTTAAAACCTCAGTATTACTATGTGGCTAAATCTCAGAAAAAGCAATCTATGCTCAGCAGCAGTCAACAGACAATATAATATGCTAAGAACTATTATGAAAAACCATGTAAGGACAGACAGAAATTACAAATTTTGGTTTAACCTGCGTGGATGCTTCTGATATTATCATCTATAACCACAAAGGTCAAAAAACACCAAGAAAGCAAAACTGTAAAGATGTGAAAAGGAAAAAAAAACATCAAAAGAGGCTAAGGTGACTCTATTTAGTTATAGGCAAGGTTAGATATATAAAAAAATTATAGCTAACACAAAGAGTAAATTGTCCACAATGCAAGACATAGGGTGAATCCTGTGAAATTTTCTGGCAGAACTTTCAACCAAAAGCAAGTACTGCTGTCTTACGTTACACACTTTAACTGGCAGAACTCACAGAACGCAAGATCCCTGCCCAGTAAGAATTTAAAATACTGTTAGACAAATGGAAAAAGAATCCATTAAGGCATCTAATGCATATGACTACCCATGTTCAAAAGCCCTCAAGATGCTAACTAGGAAACAGAAGATCTGCTAAAGAAAGTATTGCTTTATGATGGCCTTATTAAAACTGCGAACAGGTAGCTCTTCAGCAGTTTAAAAGGTCCTAAGCTTTTTTTTTAAACCACTAAAAAGTTGGATAATCATTACATACATTAAAGAAGTCAAAGGACAGCAGAACTCAAGTTCTTGAAAATTCAACCACTGTTCATTGCAAGTGACATGAGGTTAAGGTCTTACATCAATTCTGAAACAAAATGCAAATCTTTAGTTCACTGTTGCATTCCCAGAGCTAACGAATTTTTCAAATGCCCTATCCACCATGTCATGGTTTGCAGAGATCTGAGCAGGAGCCAGGTCTTTGGATTCCCTGCCCAGCTTCTCATCTGCTGAATACACAACACCAGATTAAATCCAAGGAAATATATCCCACCTAAAGAGTGCTATATTTTGATTTTTCTATTAGTTCATAGTGTTTTGGTTTTATTCTGTGCCTGTTCAATGGACTCTGGAGTTTTTAACTAAGGCAAACAATGTTCTGTATGGTTCTCTTACTTTTGTGTGCTTTCAGAGAGAGCACCTTCCAACCACTGATGAATCATGGGCTGCTTCAAGGTATCTCTGTAGTCATTCTGCAGTCGGTAGAAGGGCTTAAGAGCACTGTCAACATAAGGTGAAGCTTTAGTTGGCACCTCCTGGTAGATGACAGAGAAACAAGTGGGGAAGAAGGAACTTACTTACTGAAAGTATCAACACCCAATTCTAGCACATGTAGAAAGTGCTAAGCCTATACCTAAGCAGAGATACATCAATCATTCAGGACAAGTCAATGAAGACATCATTATACGTAGGAAAGACATTATCACAAAATTATTCAGTAGTGTTATACAGCAAGACATAATACAGAACAAGTTTCAAAATGACCAAAGCTTTTTCAGAGATGCATGTGCCAGCTGTTCCAATTGCCAGGGTATGATCCTGAATGCTTTCTGCTCATGCTGATTCCAGAGAAAGCTGAGCAGACTCAATGCCCAAAACAAACTATTACACCTTCGTTAAAATATCTACAGCTTGGTACTATACTTCACTAAACTGAAGACATCGTCGCATGCTCTGTCAAGCAGATATGGACAGGCCCAAAGAACCCATAACAACCTCAGCACAGGCCCTTCTGAGATGTATTTTTTCATTTGCAAGCAGCACTGACCTTGTTGGTTCTTCTATATAATCTTGGAATTTCCAGTGCACTCTTCAGGTATGCAAAGGAGGACTCACTGAGATCCTGGATAATCCTGTTATTCAAGGTTGGCACACAGGCTGATAGAGAAGTCTTTGAATCTTCCAAGGCTCCTATTAAAGTAAAAATGCTGAAGTTTAAACTGAGCTACTCTGCCCAATCATAACACAAATTACGTGAATCCCCTCATCCTCCCAATCTCACTTGCTATCTGGTGTCAAGTACAGGATATGCTTACCAAATAAATAGACACCAGCCAGTTATAAAACACTGCCAGTAACACCAACCATTCCTCAGCCAGAAACACAGATAGAGGGAAGGAAAGACAAGCGGAGTAAAGTAATATTTTCAAATATTATAAATAAATATTATAGTTTCAAAGTTTTTCCAGTATTACCAATGAAGCAAGGGCTTGAATCAAAAGGCTCCAATCATTCAAGGAAACAGTGGTTGTGAAATTCTCTCTAAATTCCCTATGGAGTGACTGAAATATGTTCAACTCAAAGTCTTGATTGGCAACAGACCATCTACTAAGCAGGGGATGTGCACAAGGTCCTACAACTCTAATAGACTTGGACACCCACCAGTCGTTCTGATTCAGAGATTTAAGTGGAATTCACAATGCAGAACTTCTGGCTATGCTTGCAGGTAGGGACTAGTTCAGCCATGCAGCTACATGTCTAGCTTTAATTATTAAATTAAAATCAAACTCTGTATTTTACATAAAGAATGATCAGATGAAAAAAAACCCAAACAAATGAACCAAAGAAACAAACCGAAAAACCACCAACCCAAACCAAAAACTCAGAGAAAAAAAAGGAGGCTAAAACACTGAATTGCTTCTACCCTCTGAAGTTAAGGTACTTAACTACCATCCTTCAATAACCCTCTGCCTCACATGACTCATCAGGCCTGAGAGAGAACAATCATTTTAGAAAAACATTTTACTTTCAACTGGATAATGGAAAGCCTCTCATTACGTCTTCTTCCCCAATTCTTTCAAAATTTTAAAGATATGACATGAATCTTTTAGGATAAAGTCCTCACTTTTTGAAGGAAAGTCCTAAAAGCACTTTACACTCACTCAATTTTAATCATGAAACATTTTCCAAACTCAACAGATCTGTTAAAGATTGTTTCTATGTAACAATTTAAACAGAAGGCAAGTTCCATTAAGTATTTTCATCCTACATAATGAAACTGTAAAAGTCGATTTGTTTGGCAGAGGGGATTTGGGAGAAAGGGGAAGGAGTCTCTCAGCTTTACCTGCAATGCAAGATATATTCTTGAAGCCGATCATTTCAAGCTTTGGTTTAATCATGTCTAAGACGTCAGGAATCTGAAAAAAACAACCCAAAATGAAGAGAGATATAGTCATGTTATAAACATTTTAATTACTCTTCCTACATCCTTCAAGTTTGAAGTGCATCACAAGACACCTCCCATTTCTAGGGTTTTACTGCATTTCTGCAAAATCAGTACTAGAAGTTCACAATATGCACAAGAAACACACTAAATCCTCTACCTCACTATTGTACTGAGAGGAAATAATTTAGAATTAACAAAATCCATCTGCAATTTACCACTTGACAAATTACAGAACATTCAGCCTTACTGAAAATAAATACAAAGGAATCATCCCTGCTGGGAGACAATTAACACCCTACATCTCTCCTCATGATTCTGGATCATTAATCAAGTATAATCATGATGATAAAACCTTTTCCAACCTCTAAGACTAAAACCAGCAAACATTTACAAGAGAATATAACATTAAAGCTGAATGTTGCACCACACTCCAAGCTGCAACAGAAACTTTATTAGAAAAGGTAAGATTAACAGAGTGATACTTCACTCCAAAAAATTGTAGAAAGGTATTATTTTACAAGTTTAGTCCAGCAGCTAATGATATTAAGAATTTAAATACCTGAAGTGGTTTGCCCATAATCTACCATTCCAAATAAGCACAGAGTAGGCCACGTATTTCAGGTATCAGACACCCCAAGTTTTAGCATTTAAGATTAAAAAAAAATTATGGTACATTGTTTTAAACAATTTAATGTCCTTACAAGATGCCATAAACATCAATGAAGACTCCTTCTAAGTAAAGTCAAAAGCACAAACCCGATCCTGGAGTTTGTCCAGATCTGCAGCAACATATATCAGATGAGTACTAGATATAGAAGACAATGGCAGACTTTCTGGAGAAGATCCATTCCCTTGGTCCTCACTGGGGTTGAGGCTTAAAGAAGATTCCTTTCTACCAACTGGTACAGGTTTTTTGCTTTCCTTTGTATTCTCACTGGAAATGGGCCTTACAGAAACCTGAAACATCAAATTGAAGTGTGAACCCTAACAATAGGCAGCTAAAGTTGGACAAACTGAAACAGTATATAAAGAACTTGTAAGCTCTCAGCATTAGAATGCCACACTTTCAAGGGGTATTTCCATTCCTAAATCATGTAAAAAATAAATTAAAAAAAAATTTGAGTGCACTACAAAGTTGGATGATTTGGAACGAATCTGGCACTAAAGTTTGCAGAGGGCAGTCCAGTCCTGCTGTCAAGCAACTCCTTTCTCCCAACTCCTCAAGCTCTCTGCTGTCAGGCAAGTGCTTCCTGTGACTACTCTGTTTTAACTCTGGTACTTATCGGTACTTTCCATGAGCTAATTTAGCTGAGATAACTAAGTCACTGAGTTGCAGAAGAAATTGTAAATGGAGATCTTACTGCTGTCTTCAACTACTGAACGGGCATGTACAGAGAAGACAGAATCAGATTTTTCCCTGAGGTACAGTGAGAGAGTAAGAGGCAATGGATATGTAGTATAGCAACAGAAATTCTGATCAAATAGGAGGAAAAAACAATCCTGGTCATTGGACCAGGGTTCCCAGGAGAGTGCAATTACCATCTTTGGATATAGTCAACTAGAGGCTCTGCACCACCTCATCTAAGCTGGTCCTGTTTTGAGCAGGAATTGGGACCAAATGACTTCCAGAAATCTCTTCAAATCCCAATTATTCTATTGTGCTCTCTCCGTAGCACAAGAAACAGGGACTCACTTGGACGGCTGGGAGCAGGCAGTACAAGAGCAAAGCACAGTTTCTCTGCTCAGAAGCAGTGATCATTGATGCTGAGTCAGCTGCCCAGGAAACTTCGATTTTACATTCTCAGTACTAAACAACTGATCCAGATTATATTACTCCTTCTTATTTGCAGGGTTATTTTTCACCTCGTTCTGTTTCACAACCTCATTTACTCTATCAACAACACACAAACAGAAGAAAACTAAGATTTTGGCTTCTTGTTTCAGTGGCAGAGGCAACATTAAGCAGCATGAAATACAGCTTTGGCAACCACCAGACAGTAGCAGTGTAACACTACTGATATTTTGCAGTGATACTTTTTATAAGCCAAACTCATGAACTGGTTGAAGATTAAAAACCATCAAGTTCACAAAACTCTCCTAAAAAGAGGTCACATACTTTGCTTTGAAAGGTCTCTTTTTGATGGACATACCCTGTATCACCAAGCCCCGAGGCAGGCTGCTCTCTCACCTCGCTGATGAACACGGAGTAGCGTGCCAAGATCTGCAGGCTGAGTTTCCACAGGCGGTGTGCTAAGAGTGGTAAAAACATCTGATCTGACCAGCACTTCACAAGACTCGTCCAGACCATGTGAGTGGCCCAGAGACAGAATGAGCTCCCAGCTAGAAATGATTAGGCAACAAAGGTCAAGTTCTTAAGCACATTTTTAAAAGATGTAACATCAGTGTAATTGCATTACCTGAGATTAAAACAAGCAAAGTCTTCCAAAAAGGTACAGTCATAAAATAGAAATGTATTAAGCACTGCCTGAAATAAACTCTTAAGATGCTATCTCCTCAATGCCTTAGATTTCATATTCCACTAAAGTCTTGCTTCAGCTGTGCAGGCAAAAGCAAGAAATGAGAATTTGCCTCCAATAAAGGCAGGAACAGCTTGGCCAAATAATCCACTTCAGGAAATAACACTTCCAAAAAATTTTTGGCAGTCTTTTGAAGAAGTTACATTAGATATGCCTGCCAGGCATAACATAATACTCCCTTAGCCCCAAACTATTGCTCCTTTCCCAGTTATATGAGATATTTGCTATAAATATTTATTTAAAACACTGTACAAATATCCATATTTAAACGAAATACTTCTAAAGCAGTTTACACAGTAACATTTTAGAGAATACAGTTAGAAAGATAAGGAATGTGTCTGCAAGTTTCAGGTCTATGCCTTGAAGTGGTAAGATTTATATATTTTGTCTCCATTAGGACTTCTTTTCTCCTGGTTTTCTTCAGAGAATACATGTGTATACAGACATGCAGACATTTAGGTGGCTCTTAGCTACCTTATTCATAAGCATTTACTCTGTTAGCTGAAATTAGTTCTTCTGATTACAATGTGCTTCTAATGCGTATACCAGGTTATACCCTTCCACTCTAATTCTTATTCTTCCCATGCATATCCCTTCATAAATCAGTGTATGTTTTTGGAGCAGATATCAACACCATAAATGACAGCAAGCCTAAATACTGACAACAGACAGCTATTTTCACCTCTACACAGTGCTACAACAATTAAGAAAAATATGCCCCAACAACACAGCATAGCCTTTTGGTTGTCACTTAGAGGATGTCAAATGCTAACGTAACTCCTTCTTGCACTGAGGGGACAATTCCATAAGTATGTTGATGACTGCTACTAAAGACAGGGCTTTTAGTAAGCAAAGTGATCACTGAACAGAACTCTCACATTGCCATCTCCATAACCATATTTTATACAGTTTGATCAGTTAATCAGAAATCAGGAAGCTCATATGAACCACGGGATGCATGTTACTGAATACTCAAGAGACAGTGATCACTGCTACTTATACAATTGATTCCTTCATAATAAATATTTTTTGCAATAAAGGTTTACCTGGTGCTTCCTCTAGTGTATCTGAAAGTGCTTCTTCTAAGGCCCCTGCTATTTCTCTGAATCTGAGAGAAAGAAAAGTTTTGAATATCACAATTCAACAGTTGCTTAAATTGATGCCTAAACATTTTTAAATGTTTACTTCACTATTATTTCTATGTGCTATTAGTGGACATGCACAGATTTTAAACCTGGGGTTATTTTTGCCCAACTTAAATTGGAATATAAACCACACCAGCGTTCTTGAAAGAGAACCTTTGACATTTTACAAGCACATACAAAGCTTACACTCTGCGACAAGTCCTCAGCTTTTTGAGGAGGGCAGTTTTTTGTTTTGTTACTGTTTTTAAACTAAAAGTAAACAAATTGACACATACTTGCTTTAACCTTCAGATATGTCATGTGATACTGGAGCTCCAGCTTTCTACACGTTTGCTAATGAGCAGTAGAATAAGGTTCTGCAAACAATTCTGTACCCAGTAAAAATCAATAGTTCCTCACAGGACACCTGTTTTTCAAAAATTCCTCTTTTAAAAATACTCCTTTTTAAATATTCATCATTGAAAGTAAAACAAAACCCAAACCAAATCACACCTACAAAATTTTTTAGGTAGAACAGCAAAAGTTATTAAAACCTGTGATACTTTTCCATACTTGCATCATTTCAAGCTCCCCTGTAGGAATTTCTATTGTCAATGGTTTTCTCTTTCTTGCTTTAATGTGCATCATAATAACTCTGTAAGTCTTTCTATCAAACTTACTAATTACAAACCTGTAAGGCTTCTCTTAAAGTCTCTTAACTATCACTTCCAGATGAGAAACAGGGGCCCACCTAGCTTTTCTTGTTCAAACTCCTCATGGACTAAGATGAATGTTTAGCAACTAAACATGTTTGTGAAACAGCTTCAAAACCTCAGTTCTGCCTATGCACTGCTTCCATCAACAGAGCAGTATCTTTAAGTCTTATGGTGAAAAGGATTAGAGAACATAATAAGATTTTTAACAGTGACATAATTTTTGCTGAATATTTCTTACTTAGGAAAAAAATTCCTCAGTGTGGGGTTCAGTACAGTTCCACAATCAGCTGTACTGACATAACTGAAAGAATGAAACACGGGAAAGAGTTACTGGGGCTGTTTGTGCCAGCACTGCTACAGAAGAAATGCCTGAATATCCATCTGTCTCTCAAAGGATCATTTCTAAAGGCTTTAGTAATGGCTGACTTTTCTGGGGAATTTCTGTAATTGAAAAAAGCAAAAACACAACAATCTTAAATATAAATTCTAAAGTGTGAGAGAACAGTTCAATAAAAATCTTGTATGACTTAGAGGATATTAATGCACATCAAGAAAAAGCTTCCCTGATATATATATATAATTAATATTCTGTATTATTTTCACAATTATGCACTAAAGAATTCATGGCACTTCAAAAGTTAGCAGATTATTCCAATATAAAAGCATAATATGGTTAAAGATGAATCAGCTGCTGTTATCCAACCATTTCTCGAAACAGTACACTATTAGACTTACAGTAATCTTGGATTAAAGGAAAATGATTTTTTAAAAGTGTTTTAATTAATCAGAACTCAGAATACCTAATGGGAAACATTTTTTAAGAGAAACAATATGCTGAAGCTCCATTTCAATTTTATGAGCAAGATTATCTATGTCTGATCAATTGGTCTCCTACTAGAAAAGCTGCACTTGAAACAAAAAGGGCAGACACAGAGACCTATTAATGATATATATCTGTTAAAAGGTTCATAATGGCTGCAGTTCCACAGACACTTTTAGTCTGTGCACCACTGTGTAGTGAATACTCCTGCCCCTTCCCTGGGTCAGCATGAATATTTGTACAGTGAAGTGGTTTGGGGAAATGGACTGGACTTGAATATCAGTCTTTTTTTTGTCCTGAGTAACAGATCCTTATCAGTTCACTACACAACTGCAGGAACAGATGTGCAAGCAAAAAAACTAAACCAGGGTATCAGATGCTGTGACTACTGTTTTACCATGAACCACCAAAACACTAAGACCTAGCTCTGAGCCCCATGCTCTTCTCACTCACATTAACTCTACCACTCATGAGATTCCCGGATGAAATTTTCAGCACAAATGTAGATTCACCGTGGATTAAAGAAACTGTACAAATGTGACTACAGTAGTGTTATTGCCAATTACAGAATTGTGCAGTAAGAAAGGCCACTAAAATTATCCAGATTAAAAATAAACATCAATTTCTGTTCCCTCTCTTTTGGAAATTCCACTTTATTTTTTAAGAGGCTCTCAGAAGGCTTTGGACCAAGAGAAATCACATGTGGCACACTTGGGTCATAGCAGACTTCATCAGTGGTTCTGTTCCTTGCCTGGAGGGTTGCTCTCCAGCCCTACAATCAGACCTGTAGACTACACCTTCTAAAAATACAGTTTTACATTCCATTTTGTTCCTTAAAATCCTAACATTACTAGAATTAAAACAGGGCTTTCTTGGGTCTCTCCAT
Source organism: Chaetops frenatus (assembly GCA_013400775.1). Taxonomy (NCBI): domain Eukaryota; kingdom Metazoa; phylum Chordata; class Aves; order Passeriformes; family Picathartidae; genus Chaetops; species Chaetops frenatus. The sequence goes on along the minus strand of VZTR01001427.1, from coordinate 178,738 downwards.
TCTTTTCTAGCTGCAAGGTCTGTAAAAGGAAATATTACAGATACATCATACATGCTAGTAAAATAACCTAGAAATTATTATGTCGCTCCTCAGGAACACGGAACAGGAGGACAATTTTTGGGAAGGCAATGCTACGAGACCCAGCACTGTACAGAATACATCCTGTGAGACAAAAAGAATGTCAGAAACATGGCTAGACCTGGAAAAGCTGAAAGTTTTCAAGGCCTTTAGTTCTGTATGTCTAAGAAAAAAGATTTCTTTCCTCACAGTAAGTATTCCTCTGGATGTGCACAAGTAGCATTCAAAATACAGCTTAGAGTCAGGAACATCGGAGAAGAAGAATTTGAAACAAGAATTCAAGACTTACTTAGATCTGCTCCTGAAAGTCTTACAAGTAGCTTATCAAATCTGGTGTAACAACACAGACCATATTGAAGAGTAGTTATGTGGTTTTTTGCTAAATTGCTGACAGATATATAAAACAGTTACTTGACTTAGTAATTAAATTCTTAGTTTGATTTCTACTACGATTTGTTGACAAGTGAGACTTTGAACAATGAGGAGATCTGACCTTAAGCCAGATCATCTTGCTGTGACTCTACTTTTGAAAGAGTGAACAAAAAATGCATGCCAACCTTATTTGAAAGTACACAGGCAAATTCCATTTGTTGTTAAAGCTGTGGTAAGAGGGATGAGCTCTTAACCGTTTCACACTGGCCTGGGAGCCACACTGTCGTTCAAATTTCCGTACGAAATCCATGCTGGTGGTGTATTTCTGCAAGGAGAGAAGGAGCATTCTGATCACACACAGGCTCCCAGCAAACCATTCAGCAAAACTCTTGTAACATGCTACAACTAAGCTTGAGGTTCAGAGTGGGCTGACACTGTCCCTCATCACCTTATCATACAAGGCTAAAACCCTGGACTGCAGTGAAACCACAACCAAATTAACCCAAAGTGTTACTCTATGGTAAGGACACTTCTAGAAAGCATAAAACTGTCCAAGCACGCTGATCAAGCAGAACTGATTGGAGATTCCTGAGTATTTCTCAGCTCAATCACTGGGGTGGTGCTGCACAGTACTAACAGAGTCAAGTATACAACAGAAATAATCAGGAATTAAACTCAGAACCACACACGAGAATGGAAGCAAAATATTTTTGTCTGTTACGGAGGACCTGTATTATAAGAATTTCTAGGTCTGTTTCCCTAAAAAATGTGTTGCAAATATCAAACATATGCAGAAGAACTTCAAACAACTTCATCCAGTGTGTACTTCTAATAAGATGCTTATGAATAGTACTAAGCTGGTTGCAAGCAAAAAAAAATTTACATTAATCCCCAAACACACAGTGGATTTGGTCACAACAGTATGAGAACACTGAAAATAATGAAATAATAAATTAAATCATGCACAAAGCAGAAAGCCAAACACTTGATGGAAACCAGAAGTAAAACAGAACAAAAAAATGTTATTTCATACAAAATAGACCTTGCTAACAGATCACAAAACCTATGTAAATAAATGTAAAATCAAAACACAACTACAGTTAAAATTACTCCTATGGAATGAAAACTAGTTTGGTTTCTGTGCAAGTTTCTTCTATTAAAAAAAAATAGGAAACAGCCATATAACCTATCATATATACTCATAAATCCCTTACTGAATTAATAAAATAAGCCTGACTGAATCTCTCAGTACTTCTGACTTCACTGCAGGGTTAGGGTTCAATCCACAATCCAGGGCACTAGGGAATGATGTGATTTTGCCTCTTGTGAAGCAGTAAAACATTATCAGGAGAAGCCCCTGGGTTGTTTAGAGGGGCTGCTCTCAAAAGCTCTCCTGTCAACAAAGGACATGAACTGCCAAGCGGATGCTTTTGTATTGTGTACCTCAGTAACTTCATAACTTTCTGTTAAAGGTATAATTACAGAATATTTTTCATGTGACATGGCAGTTTCAGTGTCAAGATAGTATTCTGAAAAATGCACACAAAAGCTGTTCAGTAAATACTTTTCTCCTAACCTGGTTGTATTCATAACACAATGGACCCATAAAATATGGGAGTTAGACCCAGACTGAATGACAGATTAGTTCTCTTTCAGGCTTCATTTCTTAGATAATAAGCCCAGCACAGTAAAAACGTAATCAAACTGTTAATGCTCTGCTACCTTAAGTGTAAGTCAGAGATACAAAACAAGAACTCTGTAAAGACCTATCACTTTGAAAACAGAAGGCACCTCAAGAGACATTTATCTCAGTATTGGTAACATTTTATCCAGGAGAGGGAACTAACTGCAAAAGTGGTTCCTATTTCAGCTTCGAGGATTGGATTGTTGACTGCACAGTTACTTAAGAGAAGTAAAAATTTGGAACCAAAATGGAGCAATTTTCAAACAGAGAAATCTAAATTTAATCTCAAATGAATGTTTTGGGATAACGGAAGTATTCTTTGCAAATATCCATAAATCTATACACCTGACTCAAACAAGGGCACATCAACCTGAAACAATTTTAAAAAATCTTGCACAAACGCTTATTTTAACATACTTAACATTGCCAGTCTGATTTTTAAAGGATTTAAAACAAATATTTCAATCCCCCTCTCTCCTCTACACCAAAAAACCTCTTAACAGATAATACTGCATATTCAAACTTTTCTGCATTAAACTTATACATAGATATATATGCACATGAACATGGAGAAAAATACTTTTCTGCATTTCTATCTACCTACAAAACAGAGATGAAAGGTTATTGTCTAAAATCTGTGTAGCATTACTTGGCTCATCATCAGTGCAAAAACAATTTTAAACGGTTTTTTCCCCCTCTTAATTCAGAGCTATTAGTCTTTAGGTAGTTATAACAGCAGTTTTACACTTGGCATTTCAACTTTCTGTTGATTTTAAAGTAAAATATTTTAATGATTTTAATGACTCTGAGTCATTTAAGTAGTCAAAAGCAGTCTGGAAAGTAGTTTAGACTTACTACGTGATTTACCTGGAAGTTATAGGGGGGGTGTTGGGTTTTTATGGCATTTTTTTTGATTGTTGGGTGTTTTTTAAATAAACACAATGGCTCTGTTGGCCAGTATCACTGTAACATAAGACAGCCTTTTAATCAAACCCAGCTTTTCTAAAGTCAAAATATATTCCTGTGTACACCATGCAGCACAGTACAGCAAAAGCCCAACAAGGTTCACAATCTGCATTATTCAGGGCATAGAGTGAAAGCTGGAAGAGTGACTGAAACTTTTTGGTAAACTAAGAATTCTCACGAGGCAGGAGGAACACACTACTGTGTCATTTGCATGGCACTACCACAGCTTTCTTCAACATCCATGCAATCTGCTTCTTATTCAGACACAGCACTGCAAACACACAGTCATGCCTACCTGCCTTCACTTATTCAATCTATCTGTACAAAAGAGATCTTAAATGCCAAGAAAAAATATCTAAGTGTTTAGTAAAAGCAGTTTTGCAGGAATGCATGAAGAATCACATGCCTTATAAACCTCCACTGGCAAGCCAGCATTTCCTTAAGTCATCTGTCCTGATATGCCAACAATGCCTTCCTTCAGACAATTTATGACTGCCTCCCATCTCTATCTTGAAAATAAAATGTTTCACACAAATCACAAGACAAATTGCCAAGGAAAAAAAATCCAAATTTTTCAGTAATCATGGTTAAATACAAGCAGGCAAGACATAAGGAAAAGCAGAAAGTTCGTATTTTCTACTTGTGATCTACTGTAAAGCACTGTCAGAGCCAACCTTCATACTAGACCAAGAAATCTATTTCACCATTAGTAAAAGACGATGTTTTGGAGACAGAGTAGCACTGCCAATGCAGAAAATACAAGAGTGACAGGTACTTTAAATTCACTATTTAATGTAAGCTTGCTTCATAATTCTTTAATGTAAGCTTTGTGATACCAGAGAAATACTACCTCCATATTCTAAACCTGATGGCACTGCCTCCAAGTATTTTCAAGTATTGACTTGTGTTTATAATCACAATATAATCTGCAGTACTGCAAGAGAGCAAAAGCTAAAACAAGCAAGTGAAAAACAGAATTTTTTAAATCTTCCCATAGTAAAAAACAAGTTGTAACCCAGGTATTTAAATAACATGACAGCTCTTGCTATACCGAAGTTCTAAACTTGAGTGAACGCTGGAGTCATCCACTCCTACCTTCAATTATGTTGCAATTCAACTCCCAAATTGAACATTAATTCATCTGACTAATGACATCCAATAACTTCTGTATGGGCTTTCCTAAGAATCTTGACAGGAGAATTAATTCCTATGAAAACTGAATCCAGTGGTTTGAGACAACCTCTTCTTCCAAGCCAAATTTAGACAAAAGCAGCAGAGGGAAAAAAGTTAGAGAACATGACTCTTTCAATTCTCATGTGTGTCATGGAAAGCAGAAATGGAAAAAATGAAAATTAATTACCTCATGAAACACATCTGGGTTTCCAGGGTTAAACAGTGATGGTAATTTCTCTTCCAAACCGCGTACTATTTCTGGCCACACTGAATTCACTAAGAAATCATATCCAGGAACAATATCTGCTTTTTCACTGAAAAAAAGATTGTAGTTATTCCACGGTTATATTTTACCACCAGGCTTCTAGTTGGATGCAGGAATCACTGAAAAATAGATGCACAGCACTAGCCAAAATGCAATGAAATTTTTTTACATATTTATGCTGTTTCCCTTAAACTGTTCTTCCTTTGAAGATTCCTTATCTGATTCCACAGTCTCATCAAATCCAAGGTATTTTTTTGTAATTCTCAAAATGTTTTAAAAATTTATCAGTTATATATTTTACAAGTGTGTACTGGAAAATTAGTACATTTCAGCTAAGAAGTCCTATTATTACTGGTATAATTCAAGTTTTAATAGCTCCAAACTTCCAAGGCCTACCAAGAAGGAATAATGTGACTAATACAATGAAAAGAACTCTTTCCTAGTTGTTATACACTGTATTTATACATGATATTGTGTTTGAAACAAAAGATTAAAAGCTACCTTGATTATGAAAACTTAAATATTGAGAGCAGAAGAGATAAAAGCATTCAATTCCAATTTAGTACACTGCAGTACAGAGTAGAAACAGTCCATTATTAAGAAGAACGATTAAAACTTGCTAAGGGATTAAAAGAATTGAAATGTTAGTAAAACTTAGGAGTCATAAAAAGCTCAGCAATGGATGACTAATTAGAAAAGTAATTCTGCAGTCCCAAGGGACTACATCCATAGTTCTGCTAATTGCAGCAGTCTACTATATTAACCATCCTGCAAACAGATGAATAAGTGGATACAATTCAGTAGACCTGAATTATTTAAGCTTGAAAACAGGCAATTTAATTGCATAAGGAATTAAGCACTTTTTGAGAACACAGCAGAAGCACAAATCAATTAAACCTGTAGTTTTGGTACATGGAATAAATCAGTTAAACCTCTGAGGATCACCCCCACATTTCTGAAGTGCACTAACAACTCAAACATTTCTGAACTTATATTTAATAGCTTTATTATGCTTTTCTCCTTGGATGAAGTGTACAATCATATTTAATGGGTTCAAAAAACGAAGTTATCTGACACATTGTATTACGAACAGGACTCACTCCTACTACTGAAACACAGGATTGTCTTTGCTTCCTCTGAAGGTCTGGGCCACAGCACCAGGAAAGTCTGTTCACTGTTTTGTTTTGAAAAACATAGGTATGAGATAGAAATCAAAATTGACTACGAATCTTCAGGAAAGGCCAGAGAAGTCATTAGTGCATGAAAGCTGATAATGCAAAGCATTTCAAAGCATATGATACTTGTAACTTCAGCGCAGCTGAGAGAAAGCCCAAGACATTTACCTGGAAATTGCTCCCCCCGTTACTTCACGCAGGAGACGGCAATGATGAGGAACAAACTCCAACAGCCTATTGTACATAGCCTGGAGGCCATTGGGGTGGGATTGCACATACTGCTCCACAATCACCTGCCAGGAACAGCTCGATGTTAAATGCCAGAAAAGTGAATATAAAATATGCTGTAATGCAAGACTCACTAAACTTCTAACACTATAACCTCAAATATTGGGATAGTCAGTATATTACTTTTTTCATTATAGTTTCCAAGTATAACCTGCCAGCTTGAATTATTACTTCCTTTAATGCAGCACTCTTAACTGCCAAGACTGGCCCCAAATACGAGAAGGAGCTCCTTACTTTTAAACATGAGCCACTGTGTCTGGCTCCCAATCCACTGCCACATCACTGGCACCTGAAGCAGTCTGTCAAGTTAAACAGGCAACTGGCAAAATCGAATCAAACTCAGAATAAAGTAAAAGCTCCTTCTGACTATGGAGGTGATTGGTCCAATACCAAATACAGGCAAGCCAAAGCAAAGAATCTTCTGTGACTTTGCTAAGCCTTTAATGCAGCTGGCAAAGCAATTTGTCTGGACAGTATCTCATACTCAGTGAAAAGGGATAATCTCTGCCACAAAGAAAAGGAAGACAGTAGGAAAAGAACAATAGCTTATTTCTTGGTATTCTTCCACACGTCTGAACACATTTGCCTCTTACTACATAAACAAGTGGAAAAGTGCAGAAGTGGTGGAAGAATAGACCCTGAGAAAACCAAGGGCAAAGTGATATGTCCCACACTGTAGCAGCTGTTACAGCACTTAGCAGGCACACAATGGAAACTTGTCCTAAAGGGAAGAGGATTGGTTTTTTGAGTCTTTAGCCCAAGAAAAATGGAGGTAAGAAAAAGAGTCCCAACTGGATATAAACTGAAATTTTTACGTTATCTTACCTCATCTACATAAGGTTTTACAAGCACTTGACCAACTAATGCCTCTGCATCTCGTGTTTTGTCAATTGTTGCGTAAGTGCGTAGACAGTGGCGTATTATGTCAACATTTGAAGTCTGAAGGCCTTCCAAGAGCAGCCCTTCCAGAGACTGCTGTAACATGGCTGTTATTCCAGCTATACGCTACCAAGATAAAATATAGTCAGAAAAAGCCAAAATCAAAGCCTTGTCATCACTGTTGAAGTAAACTAATCCAGAAGTACCTAACTCAACTTTCTATCCTCACTTGAAAAGTACAAAAGTGTTGATAACTGCCAGTGTTGAACGAACATTAACACAAACTTAATGGGTTACTGATGCTACATAAGACAGGATTTATTATAATAAGGCTAAAGGCAAATTCTTTTCTTCTATATGTCGTAAGTTACATGTTGTAACTTATCTCAGGTCTGCTTTACCCTGAGGAAATAGGTCAGTAATTGTTCCTTGTTCAACCGAACCAGTATGTGACAATACACAAAAGATTTACAATAAGTGACTGGGGATAACAATTGTAGCATTTATCCCTCACTGTCAGAGACTAAACAGACAGTGTGTACCCAGCACTACTTGTCAAATTACCACAAACCAATGACACTGAGTGACACTAGCAAAAACCAACGCAATTCATTTCCTTCTGATTTTTCCTGATCTCCCATCTTTTCTACTAGATTCGACTCATTGCTACACTACCTGCAGATATACTCCTGGCCAAAAATGGTGCCTACAACTCTGTATTTGAAGGAAGTTCAGCAACAAACATTAAGGTAGTCAGAGCTGAACTATGAATTTAACCAGAAAAATTTCTTCTCTGGCTTTTTTTACATGCTGTATTGTGTGTCCATCCATCCTAAAATCATTAACAGAATTTGTACTGAACACTCAAAGTCAGGAACCCAATGGCTGACTAGTCATGAACACATTCTGATGAGCCTTAGTAACAACACGTACAGGACAGAAGTCCTGGCAAACAGCATTAAGGCAGCCACATGACAAATGTTCTCCCACCACACACACTACTCTGCTGGTCACGCTCACTGCTGCTATTATCCAAGTTTGATAACTCAGTGGCCAGAAGAGTCTTGTAAACTGCCCATGTAACAACATGATTCCATGGATGTCCAGAGCTGAAACAAGTTTATATTGCCAACAGGCAGAGGTACAAAGCAAAAAACTGGAACCCTGAACTACCTCACTAACTTGAAAGCCATTAAGAAAGACACCCTCATGCTAATCAGCTTAGAGCACTACCCCGTCTCCATATTCACAGCTTTCTTTAAGCACGAGTTTTAATCTATTTCCTCTCCCCACTGAATGAATAGAAGAAAAACATCCCACCAAAACATCAATTAATCTTTTACAGTAGGTAAAACAGTATACTGGGAGATTAGTAATGGCTAGCATAATTTCATGAGAAGACAAGCCTGAATATATTCAAGCCAGCCACTGTGTAGGCACATTCCATTTATATTCTGGTCTGTACTCTGCAGCTAACGAAACCAACATAAATCTATAGAACGAGGCCTCAATATTAGTAAGCAGACGAACTGCAAGACACATTAGGCTGACAAAAATGTCTGTCATATTTCCTACTCTTTTTCTCAGATATTTATCCTAAAGAAGTTAGCAAACAGGGCATAAATCCTCAGAAAAAAAACAGTTCTAGTCAACTGATAAAAATTAGCTCAAGAAACCCATTTTTCTCCATAAATTAATTCAATAAAACTGTTAAAACACACATTTGTCTTCCAATTATACTGGTTTTGCTTGACTGCAAGTGTTAAGTGTCATGCAATACTTACTGGTCTCACTTTGTCTAAAAGGGGCATTCCTTTGCTTTGTACTGCATGAAATTGTAGTTGATTAAATTCTGTGGCAATTCTCTCTAAAACTTGTCCAGTTAGAAGTGGACTAGAAGAGAGATGATAGAAAATGAGAATACGCAGTTAGATCCTTTCAAATCAACTCGCTTTCATCTGTAACAGATAGATAGAGCTCTCCCTCAAATCGTAGTTTAAACATTTTGAATTCTGATTGCAATCAAGCAGTAATGATCTGGAGCACGCTACGTGATTAGTGCTGTTTTGCAGCTCTAACATGAAGTGGGTGAAGCAGAAGCTGAGAGGAACATAAGCTCTTGCCTCAGCAGTATGAAGCACTTTTTTCTAGATGGCAGTTTTATTATTACATGAAAAGTCAGTCTTAAAAGAGCTCAGAAACTGCACTAGGTGATTTTCACCATCCAGATTTGTTTCTTACTTACCCTTTCTGTCATACAGTAAAACTAATGATAGTTATCTCTAGGGAAACAGTCCTGCCCTTCTCAAGTCCACGCAATCCCAATAATGACCCAAATTTTCAGCTGTTCAAGTACGATCTTAATAGCAAACTTAATTCTGCAAAGTGCCTCACTTGACTGAAAGCATCTGCTTTTCTCTAGGTATCAGTCTATTTTTCGGTACACCTACCCCCCACTACCATGTGATCCAGTACACTGAACAGAAGAGACAGTGTCTTCCCTCCAGCTTAAATTGTACTAGTGTCCCAGTCAAGCCTTTCAAGTGCATGACTGGTAAATCAGTTCCAAAACTGGCTGAAAGACATCTCCGAATCCACAGCAAAGGCAGAGGAAGAGGTCTGACTGGAATTTGTCACAAACCTTCCTTGTACCAGAAGTACTAAGCTTGCCTTGCCTGCCTTTGGCTATTCTTGCAGCAGTCCTTTCACTTACACATAAGCAGGAAAAGCAAGAAAAACTATTTTTTTTCACTTACAAATGACATTGGAATAAACTGTAGGGAGTATTTCAAACATGACAGGACTAGTGACTTCCAATAAAGTAAAATTTAAAACAAACAAACAAGCAAACAAAAACAAAAAACTGCACACCAACTTCAAAAAGTTTGTTTATTGAAAGCACCACAAGTAATTTGGAACTTTGGAGTCTGAGTTACACATTCTGTGAATGACTGGCTTGCAGAAGACTAAAACCAAGAAAATACTAAAGTTACAGTAATTTATTCCATCAGAGTTACACTTCTAAAGATAAAACCTAGTGCTTGTAAATTCACCTTTAACAACACCATGAAATTAAGTTAGTCCCATCAATTACAAGCAAAACTGAACATTACGTATTTTTTACCTGTTTCCCTCTAATGAGGAAAATTCTTTAGTGCCCTGGGAATGCAGAATCTTCTCAATTTTCTCAACAGACTGAATAACATGAATAAGTCTCAGGACACACATCTGTAATCAAAGAAAGATTTTTCGTGTTTAACCCCAATCCCTGCTGACATTACCTAAAGAAAATATTTTGGATGACTTCTTGGTTCTTTGCATTTTTTCTGGTGTAAGTTTTCTCCTTTCATTGTAACACTTGAGTCATGTCTCAGTTGCTCACATAAGTCCATAAAATAAACATTTGTCACAGATGTAGGACAGCTGTTCCTATCCCTGATTTTTTTAACAGTTAAGCACAAAGACGAATGTTAGTGTGTCTCCTGCCCATAAAAATTAAACAGCTGTACTTCAATTCCATTCATAATAAGCAAGTTTTTATACTACTACAGTTAGAAACTTGAGTAACTATAACTTAAAAAAAATCCAACTAAATCAAACATATGTTTTGGGCAACTACAGTAAAAGAGAGATTTATGATCACCATAAATATGAAGTCTGTCAACCAAAATGTCAGTATCTTTTATAAGTACAAAATCCTGCACAGTGTGCATCTAGACAGCCTACAACCTTCTAAATGTAATTTTCTCTGGGTTAATGGCAAAACCAAACTCATCCTAAGGATGATCTTTTAAAGGTAGTAATTTATCTGTTGTACCTTTTTTCTTCTAATATCTTCTTGTTTAGTCATCCGGTCATCTACCGCTTGAATTCCTTCACTGACACATGACTTAAGACTCTGTGAGAGAAAAAAATCAGTATACAAAGCTTGCTTCCCATTTAAGGTTTGAAAAAGTCCTAAAAAAAAAATCTAAACTTAAAACAAGAGACAGATTTAATAAGATTATGGGACTAATAAAAGCTAAAGTACATCAGCTATACTCTAAGTCAAAAGGCCATATATACAACTAAATAACTGAAAGTGAACCTGCTCCTTAGGTATTGCCACTACAAATATAATTATTTCCACCAGAAGTGCTCCTTTAGAACCTTAGAGAGAACAAGTGACCTTTGCCTAAAATCACGCAATAAACCCACTACATTTTTAAATCTTGCAACTGAAGTTATAAATCAGTTTTAAATAGTATTTTTCATATAATAAAGATTTCTCTACACTAACTGACCCTGTTTTCTGTTTCAGACATGAAGGGTGTGATATTTCAAAGGCCCATTTATGCAGCAAGCATCCCTTTGAACTGGCTACCAAGATGATCAAAAATTGCCTCTTCCTATAAATACCAGGTCAGCATGGAAGAGCCAGAATAAGATCCACCTTCAAGGGGGTGATGTTTTATGGTTAAACCACACACTGAGCAAAGTAAGTCCATAACAGAACTGCTGCATCTGAATTTTCTACTACCATCTTCAAGTTACTCAAATATTAGTACAGTTTCAAGATATCTCCATAGTCTCATCTTGTAAGAGTCTATAATTTATCATGTTTAAGAAACTCTTTATCTCTTGTTGAAATGCACTACAGGAAACATAAATTTACTGCAACTACAACTGCTTGAAAACACAATGCTTTTCCTGCTAGCAGTTTAAGTCATCAATTTTCAAAGATACGTTTATTGTAACAATTATTATGTTGAGTAGGAGACGTTCTGTACATCATATGGGAGTGAGCTGAAGCTTACCAAGCTGTCTACAATGATTGTTTTGAACATACCATAACTTCTTCCTTTAACTGACCCAAGGGTACTGAAAGCTGATTGAGAGCCTTGTCCATGCCAACCTAAAGAAATTACCACAAACATATTTATTACTTTTCTGATAAGATCATATGGGAATTACTGACAAGGACTACCCTTTTACAGTTACTAAAAGAGAACCGAGAAAACATAACTTCCTTTATAATTTCCAGTTTTAAATTCAATACAAACACAGGCATAAAGATATGAGACTGCTTTCACACAAAGCCAAAAGATAAACAAAATTTCCACCTATGGAAATTTTTCCTCTCAGAAGTATGTTAAGTCTCAGTCTTTGAATCTGTATAATTGGAACAATTACAATTTTCAGACACGAAGCTGAGGGTTCTTTTAAAGTATTTTGACTCTACAAAATTTCAAAGATTCCTAAAAGAATCCTTCAGAATAGCCTTATTTTTATCACTGCTATTCTATTTTAATAATTGACTTCCTTCTATTTTAAAAGTGCTGACACTTCGAAACAAAGTTTGCCCTGAGTCTAACTTCCTAATAAATCAGCTTTTCAAGACAAAATGTATACATCTAAAACATCTACTACAGGCCAAGAAAAATTCAGTACAGCAGCTAAATTCTACAGGAATGGTGTCTCAGTGTAAAGATTAAAGATCTCAGGTTAACATGCCTTAAACCATAAATGGCAAAATAAAAGCCATACACTTTTCATATGAAAAATAAAAATCCCACTGAACCACATTACGCCTTAACTACACTGTATAACTAGCAACACTTACTAGATTTGTTGAGAGATTAACAAAATCTGCATAGTCCTTATTTATGAGTTCTACCATAGCAGTTTTAAGGAGTTTGTAATAGAGCTCTAGATCCTCTCTGAGCTCTTCCAACTGTACACGTTTCCTGCAGTCTGACACAAAATGATCAACATCAAAATCCGCCTGAAAGTCAAACAGGAAAGAGAGGAGGATGTAAGTAAACAGTTCACACAAGGAACACACCCAAAATAAAATACTCCATACGCCTGTGAGTTGACTAAACTAAAGCTCTAGGGGGCAAAAGCCTTCTTAACGCAGTAGTTTCCCATGTTCCAAACTCTCGGTTTTTAGGCTCAAAAGCACAGTGTTGTGGGGCTGAATACCTAGAAACCAGCTCTGCAAAATATAGGAGCCTTAAGAAAAAACAAAACAAAAACAAGCCACGGAACAACAGCCAAAAGTTGAAATTCAGCACTGAGAACTGCTCTAAGCTAAGCAGTAAGGCCTTGCGGTCCCGTCACTCTCAGAGCCCAGCCCTGCCTGGACACGGCCGCATCCCGGATCCCCCTGTCAGTGACACCGCTGGCGCTTCCCGCAGCCCCCGGCCGGGGGAAGGGCTGTGGCGGAGCAGTAAAATCCCGACCAAGGCTCCGGGNCGGGCCCCTCCCTCCCCGCAGGCAGCCCGCCCCCCCCATCCTCAGGCGGCCTCTCCCCCCCCCACAACCCCCCAGCCCTGGCGGTCCCCGCGCACCTTCATGAACTCATCCTTGTCGAAGCAGAGGTTCTCGGGGCCCCGCGGCAGGTTCATCCTGGCCTCCATGCCTGG
>VZTR01001427.1:122392-165382 GCA_013400775.1 Chaetops frenatus | reverse complement strand
GAGTGCTACGTCCAGGCTTTTCTTAAACACCTCCAGCGGCAGTGACTTCACCTCTTCCATAGGCAGCACATTCCAATGTCTAAGCACCCTTCCTGTGAAGAAAATCCTTCTAAAGTCCAATCTAAACCTTCCCTGGCACAGCTTGGGGCCATCTCCTCTCGTCCTGTTGCTAGTTGCCTGGAAGAATAGCCTGACTCTCACCTAGCTACAGCCTCCTTTCCAGCTGTTGTAGAGAGCAGTAAGGTCCCGCCTGAGACTCCTTTTCTCCAGGCTACACAATCCCAGCTCTCTCAGCTGTTTCTCACAGGATTTACGTTCCAGACCCTTCACCAGCTCCATCACCCTCCTCTTTACACGGTCCAGCACTTCAATGTCCTTCCTGACAAGAGGAGCCCAGAACTGGTCACTGAACTGAAGGTGCAGCCTCACCAGTGCCGGGTACAGGGGGACAGTCACTGCCCTGGTCCTGCTGAACACAAGAAGGCCATTGGCCTTCTTGGCCACCTGGGCACACGCTGGCTCATGTTCTGTTGCTGTCATCCAGCACCGCCAGGTCCCCCTCCTGGGCCTCTTCCCAGCTACCTTTCCTCCAGCCTGTGACACTGCATGGGGTTGTTGTGGCCAAAGTGTAGGACCCAGCACTCAACATTCGCACCCAACTTCGTGTCCTGTGGATTTACAAAGGATAGACTCAATCCCCTCATCCAGATCATCCAGTAGCACTACCACTGTAACCCCTAAACCACTAAACCATATCACCCAGAGTCAGATCCAGATGCCTCTTGATTCCTATCAACCTATTCCTAATCTATTTCCTAAGTAAAATTTTTTTTCTAATATCTAATCTGAATCTCTCCTGACTCAGCTTAAGGCCATTTGCCCTAGTCCTCTCAGTGCAAGCATAGGAGAAGAGACCAGTCCCCACCTCACTGCAACATCCTTTCAGGTAGACAGCAATGAGGTATCCCCATGGCCACCTCTTCTCTAGACGAAATAACCTAACTCCTTCAGCCTTGTAAGACATGTTTCTAGACCCTTCACAAGTCTTGTTGCCCTTCTCTGGACATGCTCCAGCACCTCAATGTCCTTGAATGATCTGGGTTGGAAAGGACAGTGTCCTTGAATTAGTTAGGTTGGAAAGATCACCTAATTTTAACACTCATGCCATGGGTGGGGACACCTTCCACTAGACCAGGTTGCTCAGAGCCCCATCTAAGATGGCCTTGAACACTTCCAGGGTTGGGACATCCACAGCTTGTCTGGGCAATCTGTTCCAGTGTTTCATCACCCTGACAGTAAAGACTTTCTTACTGATATCTAATCTAAATCTATGGTTCTTGCCACCCCAAGATGTCAGGGTAGCTGAGCTGTGCTGCTGGTGTGGGTGCCTAGCATGTGGCCCACAGTGGGCACCAAGTACATCAAACTGACACAGTCATATAAAGCTGCAGGGCCCAGCTGTCAGGGCCCATGGCACAAGCTATGGAGTGCCCAGGGCTGTGGAGAAGGAAAGGGGCTCCAGGGGATGGAAGCTGAGCAGGGTCACTCAGATCTGGTAGCCCACAGCCATGTTCCTTCAGGGTTTGGGTATTACCAGGGGTGGAGAACCCCCAGTACCTATAGGCCAGAATACGCCAAGGTTTTACCATTCTTTAAAGCAAAATAAGCTTTTTCTCATGTTTAAATTTATTGTAGTTTGTGCCCATGTGATCCTGAGTAAGAGGAACTGAGTCAGAGCACAATTTGCTTCCCCCATCCTTCTTTTCAGCAGACTCTCCTCGTAGGCTTTTGTTCCATTCAAAATCTTTTGTTCAAGGTCACTGATGCCTTAGAGAAGCAAATATAGCTCTAGCAAGCCTCCCTGCTGTCACTTGCATTTCTGTTTGTGCCTCAGGATGGAAGACAGCAAACGATCTTGTTTCTTGCATGAGCATTTTATGGATTTAATTTTGTCTCAGTGAGCTCAAATGAGGAGCTATCTCAGTGCCTTACCAAAGAGCTGCAAAGGTGCATTGTGTACAACTGTTTTTGTGCCAGTTGCTCTGTGGATAACAACAGAGAAGACTCCCTGGGCCTGACAAACGTGGGCTTAGTAACACTGGGCTGGAAACCCCCAGACCTCTTGGGCAACCAACATTTTGACAGCATCAACACATACCTCCCCTCATAACCCCTCCAGTGCTGCCACAGGACCTGGCTGGTCTGTAACCAGCAGCAATTAATGCCAGCGATTCATGGCTGGCACTGAATTTCTCAGGACTTCCCTGAGTTACCAGGAGTATGAAGAGAGGCTCAGTGGTGAACATGGTGGACATGTGAACCTGCTGGCTGGCTCCTTGTGTGCTCATTGCCCCTGCTTGCTTTCACCCTGTCCCTTTGGAAAGCTTTTCAAGACTGACGTATTTCACAGTGTCCAATCCTCTCGGACATCTAAGAGGTTGGCAGGCATGATTTATGGCTGTCATGTGTTGTCAGCTAGAGAGCAGAAAACAATACACCCACCTCACAAATCTACACTGGCACTTTTTTGCCATAGCTATGACTGTGAGTGTCAAGTTTCTTACATTGTGATGTTTAAATGTCTACATTCTGGTACAGGAACAAAGCCACATTATTGCTTAGCCATATTTTAATTTAGTGAGCTGGATGCTTGAAATTAAAATTCTAACCTGCTTTTAATGTTAACTCCTTAACAAGGAGTACACCTACTTCTTCTAAGATATTGTGTACCAGCTAGGACAAATCTTGCTCTAAAAAGAATTGCTGTTGCCATTTATGATTTTGTTTACAAAGTTCTAATTATGGAGCGCTTTGAGGAAATAAAAAGTATGCTTCTAACTTGAATTTTTTTATTGATGAGCTCTTACACTCTCCATATTTATCAAAGTAATTGTAAATTCAAATATGAAGTTTGTGGAATTTAATAATTTACCAGCGCAGACTGCAATATGGCACTTTCAGTAAGTTAACGCTAAAGCCAGAATTAGGACTCATAGGTTATTTCCACATGCCGTGTCCCATTACAGCTGTCTTCACCTGGGGCAGTGGTGCACAAAGTAAATTTTCTTCAAAACAGAAGTGACAGGCAAAGCAGTGAGTGAGCTAGCCATTCCAAAGAGTCCTACAAATCTCCCTATACTTCCATTACTTTTGTGCTAAGATTACTTAGTCCATTTGTACTATAAGCCCGTTCATCCCTTTACTTTCCTGATTCTTGTAACTGTCATTCCAACATAAAGTTTTAAACTCTTTTTTCTTACTACAAAGACATGACACCTAAGAATTTCTTGAAAACTTTTAATCACCCTTTAATCTGCAGGTTTTGAATAACATATCATTAATGAAACCATTAGATGAATGAAGAGAGAGAGCACCTGAAAATCTCTCTCAGTATTATTGTTATTATCTGAGTAAGGATAATGTAGGTGCCTGAGAGTAGAAGAGCTACTTTTAGCTGTTGTGTGGGTGCTGAATTTTAAAGATTCCAGAGACCCTTTTTAATTCTCAAATAAAGAACATTTCAAGGGAGGAATAATGATACAACAAATTACGTTTAGGATAATTGTATCATCATTTTACTGAAGGCTGCCAATGACTAATCTGCAATCTTGGAAATATCTGTATATACCTGTTAAATTAGGAAGGAAAGCAATTAGTTTTACCTTCCACTACATTCTTGAAAGTCATCTCTGGTTTTATTATCTTAAAAAGTCGAACATGTCACCTACAATTTATGATAAATGGGAGAAGTGTGGCTGTGTACAACATGTAGGAACAGATATACTACAGCTAGAATGTGGTAGAACACCCTATGTACTCAGAACCTTCAAAAATTTAGGTAGTATTAGGCAAACTGAGGTGCCAGTGTTAATATGTTACTTTGAGCACCTTGCCTTCCTTGCCACCTCCATCAATGTATCTTTTGGCCCTCCATCAAAACTGTGTAAGAAATACTCCCTATTATCTGCCTTCAGTAGATGTTAAAAACAAAGAGCATCAGTTAATATATAGAAGTTCAGAAGGCAGAAAAGGGTATTTTCCTAATATTGACATATTACTGAGTGCCTTTATTTTGTTTTCTTTTGGAAAATCAATTAAATACATGAAGAAGTGTAGAAGAGTTTATATACCTGACTCCAGTCTTGAACACAGAAGTCAGTGAGTGAATGCTGCTGATTTCTGTGGTTAACTGTCAGTCACGCAACTCCAGAGGTGTTAATAATCGTACTGAGCTGGTGAGGCTCTAGTCATGTTTAATGTCACCAAGTAGATTAAAAAAATCTTGGTCCTAAATAAACAAGCTAAGGAAGAAGTTTGGAAATTCCCTAGGGGATGGGTCTTGGAAAACACCTATAACATTGCAGTAATGACACTGGTATGTGGATATATCAAAATATGAATTTATATGTATGATATAAACATGCATCTTGACATAGAAAATAAATTTTTGAAAGAATCATTCACCAGAATGACCTTCCCAGGGACATGGAGGAGTGCCCATGGGAGTGCATCACTGGAAGTTTCCAAGATGTAATTGGACAGGGTGCTAAATAATTTCACCTAAGCTCCCCTTCTCAAGAAAGGTTGGACCAGATGATCTCTGGATGTTTTTTCCAAGCTGGGCTATTCTATGCTGCTGTGGCACATACTACAAGATCTATAGTGAATGTGTGTAAAATGTAGAACTGCAGTAGGAAAGTATGCCAGCTTAAAACCAGTTTTGAACATAGATCATCCTAAAATGTTTTAGAATTGTCCCCTTGCCCTGATGAGGTAAGTACAGACTGATACTTTATATCAAAGATTTATTCAGTAGGGTGACATGAAAAAGGAGAGAGGTGGGAGGGGAAGAAAGGGAAGGAGGAGGTTTCAGCTCTCTCATGCTTGAGTTGCCACACCTGAACAAGGCATAGCATAAAGGAGCTGCTTAACTTAAGACATCGTGCCTCAGGGCCCCACATAGCTGAAAAAAAGGCTGTGATTTTCCACCTTCAGCTCCTCCTGACATGCTCACAATGACAGTTAGAAAAGCTTGTTTCTTCAGCATGTCTCATTCTGCCAGGCACACACCTCCCTGGAACACTACCTAGTGAAACCCTTATCTGCATTTGATTGGTATTTCTCAGCATTTTCACGTTTGTTTGCTTGTTTGTTTTGCATTGTGATATGTATCTGTGTTTTGATTGGAGATGGCATGGTTTCAGCCATTTGATTTCTCAAGGGACCTGTACGGTTCCTTAGGGGACCTCTATAGTTTCTTACAGTCATCACAAAGAAAAGAAAACTGCTGTACATTGCATGTTCAGTGAGATTTAATCAAACCCACAATGTGTTGTGGAAGAGCTGGGGAACACAATTTTTCACCTTTCTCCTTTCACTAAGAGATATCTCTTAGAGAAAGAGATGGAAATTCAGATGTGCCTTGACTATAGTAATCATGAATTTTTTAGCATTTTAGCCACTGGATGTCACTAATGATTCACAGAAACATAGGAATCTGTGCACTTTTTCCAAAGTGTAAAAATTACTTAAAGAGGAAAAGATTTGGAGGAGAAGCATTTCCATGTGAAATGGGAGCAAATTCTATTAGAATACAGTAAGCAGAGGTCTGGTTGGGCTTGCCAAGTTTTGTTTAACTTGATCACTTTCTAGGTGGCAAATAGATCCTCTGTTATATAATCATAATCTGAGGAACAAAGTGGGCAAAATTTTTTGCACAGCTCATTTAGGGGGCACGAGCTAACCAAGCTGGAAGAGAAACTCTGCATGGGAAAATATATGAGTTGTGGCGTATATATCACATATATTACATGTAATCATGTACTTACATACATGGAGCCCACCTAGCAACACCACAAGAGAGGAAATAATGAAAAAGGCTCAGATGTGCCATTCTTTTATAAACCAGTTAAGAGGAAAAATACACACCTGAGGATTTCAATAAACGTACTTTAGGATGGCAAAAGATCTGGCCAACATCTCCATAGAAGTGCCACCTCTGCTGTGCCTTTTGCACTGCAAGTCTCAAGAATACCAAACGACTTCATGCTGTCATGATTTTTCCATTAGACTAGCAACCTCTAGAATACCTGTTACAGATGTGTGTAGGACTTCTAGACTTCTCTTCAAGAAACCCTCGAGAGCAATTTCTATTTATGCAGCGCACATGCCAGATACCAGACATACCCCAGCTGCTTCAGACTTGCTGTGAATGTATGGATCAGTTGTGCAGCTGCTGTGCAAGGGATGCTGTCTGCTGCAGTCCAGGCGGGTGTTTGGTCAGGTCCACTGGCCTTGGACACATTCCTTTTGACTGGAATGCCACGAATTTCCTGACATACCCAGCCGATCTTCTCAAGCATCACCAGCCATCCGCCGGGGGATGCCTGATTTCTGGAAATATAACCAGACTCTGCTTGGTCTTCTAGGGCATAAAATACATGAGGGAAAAGAGGGCATGCCAATCAAAAAATGAATCTATGAGCAAGAACACAGAGAGAATTTACTGTAGATTTAGGCAATAATATTATAAACACAATATAACCATTTCAGTCTGGGGAGCAGCCCACAAGTTAAGGCAAGTTGCCCTTATTCATAAACACATATTTGACCGAATTGTCATTTCATTCTTTGGGTTTTTTTGCTATCTCTGTTTTAAATTTTTTTTTTTCCATTATCAGTTCCTTCAATTTCCATTTTAAAGTTTCATCCTTGTTTCTAAGCTGTAGTCCTGTGAATGGTTTTGTGCTTATGAAAGCCCAGGCACAACTGAAAGTGATAGTGGCAGTATATTCAAGGTGATAATTTTATAGTATGGTTTACAAGAAAAACAACTCAGGCAGACTTTAATGAGGCTGGATGTACTAACCACCTTGGTACAACTCTTATGACTTCAGATTATATGAATTATATGGATTGGATTATATGAATTAAATGAAGTTTTTGTTTCTTAGTGTGTGCAAAATGGCATGCTGAGCCATGAGGCACAATCAGTCAATGGGAGCTGAACATAAGAGAGACATCTGTGCTTTTAAGGGACTGATCATTCATAGACAGCACACCCTTAGCTCTCTTTTATCAGTGTTAGGGGCCAAAGACAGATATTGCAAGGTGTGCTATCAGTTCTTTTGCGGGACTGTATCCTGGTTTAAGGTCTTCAGGAGTTGAAGCTTAAAATTTCAGCTCTACCATTAAATTACTTTTTGATCAGATGCAATATGCATACTCTTTACTTGTCTCTATTCCTGTAAATCTTTTTAAAATAACTCTGCACAGATAAAAACTTTAAATGACATTATTTAAAAAAAATATTTTCAACTTAAAAAATTAAGCTAAAAAACACCTAAAAAAATTATAATCCTAAACTTTATTCATGTTAAGCTTACCCAAAGGCTCAGAAAAACCTGTTTTTTAGGAGAAAAGTTATATTTGATTGGAATTAAGTTTGCCTGTTCTTACCAGGATGCTGTCAGCCTGCATCATTTTTTTTCTGAGAAGAATTCTTAATCCTCATGCAGATGGGAAGTAACAATAAACACCATCTGCTGCAAATTAGGTTACTCTCTTAGCAACGAGTGAGATCAGGCTCTGTCTCAGCCTCCCATTTTCTGTGCTGAGGTACACACTGGCACTTCAGCCTGTTACAGAGCAAGTGCTCAGAAATACAGTGGAAATGAGAAATTTAAAATATTTCTTACTCTCGTCCTGGCAAGATCCTTCCTGTCCCTGACAACCCCACAGATTTATTACTATATGCCAAAGAGGCCAAGATCTGCTCATCACCCCATCTTTCTTTGGCTCCCACCTTCTCCTGTGGGAGTGGGAGCAGCATCATGAAGCGCTGGCAATCTCTCATGACTGCTAGGTGCTGGGAGCCAGCCCAAGAAGTAAATAGGATCAGCAGGGGAGGGTTGTGTATCAGCTGAGAGTGGATTTAAAGCTGTCTGCTGCTGGCAGAGCTCACAGGGAAGACGGCCAGTGAGACAGTCTCCCCGGCTTCCCCTGGCAGAACCCGTTCCTTGACTGGGCTGCCCCGTAGGTGCCGTTCGTCTCCCGAGCCAGCCGTCAGCCTTCTTCTCCCCAGCTCCACCACAGGGCTGCTCCAGGATTACAGCATGTCAACTTGTTTAGGGCAGCAGGTGTCGGAGCAGACGCTTCTCATTAACTTGGCATGACATCTCTCCACGCAAAGCTCTCCTGTACCACGACAAGGTGATTTTGAAAGAGAATGGTCTGGTTTTTCCGTTATTTTATACTGTGTCTGATGGAGTTTCTCTGTTGATAATGTTTGCAGTGTCTTGACCAGGTTCAGGCAGCTGTTAATTCAAGTGCTGCGCAGATCACAGATTCATATGCACTCTTAGAAGATAAAAATTCACAGACTTTAGAAGTCATTTAAAGCATCCTTCTGATGCAACTATGTAAGGAAGTGTTGTATTTGCCCTCAAATCACCAAAAACCCACTTCTAGTTAAAGGACACAAATTTTACTCACTACCGGAGGAAAGTTCTCTCTGCTCCTTATTCAAGTATTTGTGGAAAACCTGTATATCTTGACAGTTTCAAGAATTCATAGAAATAATGTTTGTGTCATTCCTTTTTTGTATTTGTCATACTATGATTTCCAGTTAACACCCAGGTAGGTGAGTGTTAGCATGATTAGTGATGGGGAACCAACCTTCTTGTATCTGCTCAGAAAATTTTACTTGCTCTCCACTGGATGTAGTAAATTAACACTGGTGATGCTCCTTAAGTTTTAAGACTCAGCTAAATACTAAAAGCCACATAGAATATTCAATGCTTCTATGATATGTCACTCTCTCCTGGGGTGTATAGATGTGCTCATTAGGTGCTCCTGAGAAGGGTACAGGTCATGAGCACACGTGCTATGCCATCCATATGGCCATGTGCTGGTCCTGCAGGCCAAGCACTACAAATCTAATGTACTGATGCTCTGAGGAAATATCCCAGTGTTCCAGACATACAATGGGCTTGTTGGAGCTAGTGGGAAATAATGCCACCTGCCCAGAAATCATAGGCAAATGCAAGAGATACCTTCATTCTGCCCAAGAAAAATTTTTGAGTGGAAAGAGACCATGCCTGAGACAGATGGTATCCTGAACTACACATAGGGCTGTGAGTCACTACCTTTGTCTTATGCTGTACAGATAGAGAGGGGGAAAAACCCAAACCACAAGACTATGATTTTCAATCGTCATTCTGTCCTTAGGCTAGTTTTGTCAGACTCTCACTTAGGCTAGCAAATAATTTACACATGGCAATAAATGATTGGACATGACCTCATATTTTCTGTTGATTTGACCATTTTGTGCTTGTCCTCTGCCATCTAATCTTAACAAATGGCTCCTGTCAGAACACTTGTGCAGCCAAGTGACTTTGATAAAAAAAGTTTTCCTCTGGCCTCAGCTGCAATACAGAAAGATATTGTAATTGCAGATGAAATTTTCAATCAACTAGTTTTATGGAGCTTTTGGTTTAGATAACTTACAATATTTTGAAGGGACTGCATATTTAAAAGCTATGCTTGAGGCTTCTTATGAATCAGATCCCTACAAAACGGACCACATTCAGCATTTGAAAAGCAAGGCAGGCACAATCATGAGTCATTTATTTAAAAAGTAGGACGTATCTGTGCTTTACCAGTGGTGTAATTATATGCACTAGGTTAAAAAAGCTCTTTTTATAATAAAGAATTTTTAGCATGAACCCTCCCAGGTTATAAGAAAAGAAATAACCAATAGAAATTACCTGATAGGTCATTAAGTCCATCCCTTCACAGCAGGATAATTGCTGTGCAATAAAGAACACAAATCATCCCAATAAGCTTAAATTTGTCATGGGGAAGACTAAAGGCAAGATATGACTTCTTTATACAGATTAAAATGACATGTCTTGATGGTCACCATTATTTATAAATAAAAAATAAATCTTTGTGTCAGAAAGGCAATGCCCAGCCTGACCCAGTTCTTCAAATGAAAACTGTGTTTTCATCTTCCCTGATGTCTTTGAATATACAGTTCATGTGAGATATAGACAAGATGTGCAATGGAGATTGATTAGAAACAGGAGTGCTAAATATCTTTTGCTGTGAGGAGTTCCTACTCCTCCTTTACTGATCAAGGTTACTGGCATTCTCTAATTTCTAAAAAAATACTTGTGGTCCTATTCTGCAAATCTTGCATGAGGAGCACTGGATATATAGAGTTTTCTGCTAGGGTTCCTCAGACCCATGCTAAATGCCAAGATGGAGGGCAGGATTCTGGGGTGCCCAAAATATTACCTGTGGCCTTTCTCTAAACTGACCCTGGGTCACCCCACGATGGGGGAATGACCAGCGTGAGGGAGGCATTTGTGTCAGCTGCTCTCAGTGCTCCCACAAGTGCTGCTTGCTGGTAATTTTCATTATAAGTCTCACAATGCAGCACTTGTTTCCTTGAGTTTCTCTTTCATTTCTCTTTTTCATAGCCAAATGGCAGAGTGGACAACAACTGCTTTCAGTACTTGGATGAATCCCTGGGGGCATGAATAGGGCACGAGGCATATGTATTTTATTGACATTTAGAGAAATTAGGAGAACTCCTCAGGCTGAGATCAGAGTTTCACACTTCCCAGATACAGAGTGCAACCCAGAGATTGGCTGACAGGTGTTTTTGACAGTGTTCTCTGGGTTGCTGTATTTAAAAGTTTGTGGCATTGAGGAAAGTCCCAGAGCACACTGAGTGCTACTTTGCATTTTAGAATACTTGCATCTCAGGTAAGGAGAGCAAGAGAGCAAAAACCGAGGAAGAAAAATGACAGAGGAGCCAGAGTGGTCTGATCTTACTAAAGAAACCTATATACAGATTCTGCTAAGATGCCCAAGAGTACTGTGTGAAGCATTTGAAGTAATGGAATCACAGGAAATGAACCTGGAAGAGTTACACAGGACATTTGGAAATGCCAAAGAAAGTGAATTGAAGTCAAGGGAGGGAACAGTTCCTGCATCAATTGTGGGAGAGACTCATGAGGAAAACAAGAGGCCATAATACTTTAGGCCTTTCTGAAGCACACCTCTAAATTTTTGCCTTCAAAATTCATCACAGTGCTGAGTCATCTGATGGTCTGTGATGACAATTTCCCTCACTGTTCACAGCTTGGTTCCACTTGACCATGGGCCTCTAGGTACATAGTCAAGTGGAATCCATTGCCTGATTGGTTTTGTACACACCTGAAGTCTCATAAGCTGCATTTCACAAGGCTACAGTGAGTGATTCCCAACTGGGTATGTTGCCATCCACAGCAATGACACTGTTTGATAAAGAGAGAAAAGAGCCTGGGAGAATTTTCAAGGTTGAGGTACGTTTTGTGTTGTTATAAATAGACTAAAGCTATCATCACACCTGCCTCTCTTCTCTAAAGTCCTGCAGATCACAGGCTTTAAGTGTCACACTCAGCAAGGACAGGAGAATACAGAAGAAAGAAACGAGTGCTTCTGGCAGTATAAAAAATACAGGGTTTAAATTTATTTCTGACTCACAGACCCTAAACCATGACTATTTTGTGCAAGTTGTGAGTTCAGCCGTGAAAGCACCTTGGGTCACCTTGCTACAAATAAAACTCACTGCTATTTTCTCCCATTGTCTCATAAAGTATGGCAGGTGAAATTTCAGTTCTGCTCTGTGTTCCAACTCTCTCCCATTCTCCAACATCCATCTCCTAGAATGTTTTCTCTAGTCACCTCTTTAAATTAAAAATGTTTCTAATTCAGGTTTTGAGGTTTTTTAAGATGATAGCAGTTGTTACAGAAAGTTGGATTGACAGCTCAGCTGGTGCCACATTCTGTCTTTGATGGTGTTTAAAAAACAAAAAATATTTGTTAAATCCCTGAAAGATACTCCACTGAAATCTCTCCCTAGGTAATACACAAAGGGACTCAGATACCTCAAAGAAAATTAGCAACCTGAGATGTCAAAAAAATCTCATCTTATCCCAAAAACTGATTGCAATATCCTAATTAAGGAAACAAAAGACCAAGACTTAGGCTTAGTTAGATCCAGCTTCAACCAGATCCAGTGACTGTCAGCCTTGTGCTTATAAGGACCCTGCCATATGCCAGACAATGCATCCTATCAAGCTAGCCCTCTGCAGCAACCACTGCTTGGAGGAATTAACTGAAGATAATTGAAGATCTCTTTTCCTTGGGAGGAAAGACAGCTTGATATGCACTTCAGCTGGAGCAGCAGATGTGTTCTTGTGGGAGGTGGTGAGTTTGGAGCTTCCAGATCTCTTCTGCAGTACCCCATGCAAACACTGAGCCCATGTTAGGATCAGCACTGCCCTATAAAAGTCCTGGTGAGGCTTGGGAAGCAGGGTACATCGTGTAGTGAGGCACTGGAGGTGAGTAAAGAGAACATGGGAGAAGTGGAAAGGATGAAAACAGTCATGGGATGGGCTCTCACCACATGGGTAAAGGTAAATGTGCTTATTTTAGGACAACTTAGAGCTCTGAATCCAAGTTTGGCAGATGGCCCAGTTTTATTTCAGGCCAGTCTTTACAGCACACATTCCCTCCTCACCAGAGAAGGAGGAGAATTTTCTTCACAAAATCTGAGCTGACAGGGCCAGCTGGAAGCAGATAGCATGGAAAAGGGAAAGTAGACTTTGAAGTGGTCTTCAGTCAGCTTGGATTATAGCAATAATGTAATTTGTTCCTTCAACTCAGAGGCTTTGCAGAGAGCAGTGTCTCATCAGCATCCTGATTTGTCTTTGTGACCCCAGGAAATCTGTGCTTGCATTTCTTGCACTGATCTCTCAGATTTTTGTTTTGTTTTGCTGTTGTTTTTAAAAGAGGGCACAGGAAGTTCCACATGCTCTAACAGCATTTGCTGTTTATTATCCTGCATCTCATTCAGATTATGGCTTGCAGCTTTTGCTCACTGGGGAAGTTTCCATAAGAGTTTCAGTTCACTTGTTAACAGTAATTATTTTTTCCAGTCTCTCTTTTGATGTAAGCTGAATAGCTTGGCCTCTAAGAGATGTAATTAGTGATTCCTGCAGTTTGCTATGGAATGGGGCAATTGCATCATTAAATTCAAGACAAGTCTTGGTGTTTCAGATGCTCACATAACCTGTTATGCAACAAGGGAATAAAAGCTACACAGTCCTGTCCTTTATAACTTTTCCCCAGTTATTTCTCTCCACAGCTTCAACACAGAGAGGAAACACAGATTTCCCATTGCAGAAGAAAGGGCATCAGCTGCTCAGATAGCTCAGCTGGCATGTAGTTGGCTTGTGTGACATGGGATGAGGCAGTGCAGCTCCCCCTCTCCCCTCACCCTTTTGTCCCTGCAGCTAGTGGGGTCTGGGTATAACATGAGCAGCAGCAAAGATGAGATGTGATCCTAACACAAGAGTGAGCAAGTAAATAGTCCCAACTTATTTGGATGGAATTTTATCTAGAGAAGTCAGACCATTCATTCAAGAGGGTTATAATTTGTAGTTTTCTCTCAGCTTGTTTATTGTCTTCTCTGGAAACCCATTTACTGTAACAACAACACTTGAAATCTTTTCAGCATTTACTCTCAGTAGATCTTAAAAATCTTAGTGTTATTTAAGCCTCATCTCACACCTGTAAAGAAATCATGATGTTATTAATAGAAATACCTATCGCTTACCTCATAGGGAAACCAAAGCACAGAAATTGTAATGTTGTTTCTGTATGGCTGTGCATGAAGTAAATTATAGACCGAAGAACTAACCTCTAGTGTCATGCAGCTTTACCAATTCCCTACCTCCCCATTTTATTTCAGTAAAATAATTCAGTAAAAAATCCAACCACATGGAAAAATAGAATTTTATTTAGTAATATTGAAATTGACTGTTTCAATATTATTTGCTATTTTCATTTTATTCACACCCTTTCTTTACAGATAACTAAAGTTGATTTTGAAGTAACAGCTCCTGAAGTTTATATAAAATCTCCTTAAAAATATCCTTGTTTTGGGACTGTCCTTTCCTCAAAGTTATATGGCAAACCTCTGACATGGCAGTGGTGTACCTGCACACAGAAATCCAAACTGCCATGAAGATTGATTGGACACTGTGACATAGGAGACAGGAGCACATTTTTAACAAATTGCAGTCCTGTCCAGGACTGCTATGGAGAACTGCATAACACTCAGAAGAAGTGTCAGCTGCACCAAAACTCATCACTTTTTTTCCTGTCTCCCCTGACCTGAAAGCTAACACAAAGCTGGATGGGTATCTCCAGTGTTTCTTATCAAACCATCAGTTGCTCAAAACGTGCAAAGCTCACACAGTCATTCTTTGACTGTTCCCTGAAGTGGGGACATGCATACAACATATTTCCATTCGACTACCAGAAGACAGTTTTAATAAGACTAATGCCTTGTCCCTCTGATATTCTCAGAAAGCAGAGAGAGAGGAGAATAGAAATGTTCTCTTCTTTCCTCATGTAGCCTTCTTTCACTTATTTTTGTGTAGTATATCTCATGCCTACATACATACATATTGTGAGATGCACTAATTCTCTCTTCCCACCTCCCATTTCATGTGTTTTCCAATAGTTTTTTCTCCCTGTTCTCTCTCCACTCTTCCCTTCCAAATCTTCATTTTAACATTCCTAGGAGAATATCCTAGATATCCCAATGGATTCTGGGACAGATTTAAAATCCATTTTAACCAAGGGAAATCTCTCCATTTCTGCTGTAGATAGAAATAGCATATCAAGAACTGGCAGCTGGCATATCTGGTGTCTTTTTCCACAGCACGGATCACAAAATGGAATTTGGCAGCTCTGTCCCATATGATGATTTTTATCTTTGCAGAGATACAGTTCATTCATAGGCCTTGTGCATGTTTCCTAATTTCTGAATTAGTCAAAGCTCTTTTAATTTTAACATCCAGACAGTCTCATAAACATGTCTTATTACAGCAGTACCACTATTCCCTTGAAGATAATATCCATTTCAATTTTTGCTTTTTTGGACAAGCTGCATCTTGCCTAAAACCCAGAATCGACTTTTAAAAAAGCACTTTTACACTCAATTGTTTTTTCTGTTGTATCTAATGTATGAGGCATTTAGTTCCTTAGTCTTGCCGTAGCCAAAAGACAACAGGAATTCCTCTAAAGCTTGTTATCAGAGGGATCAAGCCCAGGTTCTTAGGAGGACTTATAGAATATGCATGGCTGTACTCAGGTGGCTGATCCTCTGTTTCTTTTCCCCACATCTGCGTGTCCCACTGATGGGTGCACATTCCTGGGACCTGTGATGTGAGAAGGACTGTGTAGTGTATCTCTTCCCAGCCTTATTTTTGCCAAAAAGAAAAAACAACAGGTGAAAATCTCTGATTAGGTTGGGAGCAGACTGTTCTAGTGACATATGTGAAGAGCAGCTCCACTTGCATTCCCAGGAAGATCAGCTACCAATAGATGATAATTAGTTCATTAGCATCCCCATTAGTGTCTGACAGCATGTAACTAACCTACAGAGAGCTCAGTATAGGAGCCAGTCAACAGCTGGGAGGAAGTCACTCAAGCCACTCTGAAGAAGTCTGCCAACAACAGAGCATTGGGAGATACCACTGAGGTGTCAGCACAAGTCACAATGAAAGGGATTGGAGATCCCACCAGATCTGAGAGAATGTGAAAGGTTGATTTGCTTGTTCTCCACTTCCTCAATCTCTTCTTTCACCACATCCTTCAAAACCACAAACTTTTAATTGATTCCCAACATGAGGCAGTTCCATGGAGAGCAGCGTTCATCTCTAGGCCATAGTCTTTCATTCTCTCCTCTCCTTAAACTAAGGCTTAATGACCAGCAGCTCTGAGCAGAATAGCAAGGCACAAATGCAGGTAGATGTTCAGGAAAGCAGGGCCCATAAGCTGACCCCAGAAGAGTATCACAGACAACATTAAGTGTGATTGCCCCGTTGTTTTGGGTAGCTTTGGTCTTGTGGCTGTTGCAAGCTGTCATACTACCCTAGGACTAGTATATCACCCTGAACATGTTTCTGTGTCCTTATAAAGGCTTCTGTAAAGAAAACTGGATAGGGAGTTTTTGAAAGAACAGCTGTAGGGATTATTCATCCGTTCATAGCTAAGACAACATTTTCTTACACCTGTATCTTCTATTGTTTTAGCTTAATTTTGTTACTGCAAGAAATCACTACCCATTACTATTTCTTTTACTTTGTGCTCTCTTTTATGTGATAAGCTGGATTGCTGATGGAAGAACCATGTCTTCTTACCTATGATACAATTTCTGTGCATTAGCTGTAAGGTGGTACAGGTAGTATCTTTGACCACCAGAACAGAAAACAGTCTGGACTTCATCCTCTTT
Source organism: Chaetops frenatus (assembly GCA_013400775.1). Taxonomy (NCBI): domain Eukaryota; kingdom Metazoa; phylum Chordata; class Aves; order Passeriformes; family Picathartidae; genus Chaetops; species Chaetops frenatus. Next base: position 149,022 of record VZTR01001427.1, on the reverse strand, counting down.
CACAGAGAGGGAAAGGTGTATTGTTTGCCTCATAGTTCCTCTGTTTCCTAGGACCTCTCGTTACATGGGAGGTGGGTAAGAGCATCACTTTTGCGTGTGCAGATGTTTCTGCCTCAAATGGCTACTCTGTACCCGGGACAGTGAAGGTGTGCAGAGGTTCAGATGACACCAGCAGCTGCCTGAGCCCAGCCCACTTGCACAGGCACTTCCACCAGCCATGCTCCACCCTGTCTAGTCGAGTAATCCCTCACAAAGCCACCTGGAAAAAGAGCTGAAGGAATACCAGAGCCCCTGTTCTGGTTGTTACAATTTCCCACTCTTCTCAAAGGCAGGGGGCATAACCTTCCAAGTCAACATACACACAGGCCCGAATCCAAAGGGTAGCACGCCAAAATCCAGAGCTGTGGTGTCCCTTTAGGACAATGTAGCTGCTACAAACACCTCCTCCACAATAGCTAAAGATTGCATTGTATAAGCTATTTTACACTCACCTAGGGAAATATCTTCTCCGTTCCTTGCCTATTACAATGACTTTGCAGTTTGTGAGAGGTCTAGGCTTTGAGGATTTAAATGATTTGTTACAGTATACTCACCTCTTTATTTTTAATGAAGTGGCCTAAGAAAGTTCTGGTAGCTATGTTATAGCCATTTTTTTTCCCCCCAGTGTGGCTTAGACACTATTTTTCCTGTAGTTACCTCTTTTTTATGAGAAATATAAATCGTCAGTTGTATAGCACTGTACTGGGAATACAACCTTCAAAAATGTGAGAAAGAAGCCAATTACTGTAGAAATTATTTTGGAAAGCCAAAGAAAGCTGCCTTCATATGCCAAGCTTAGCTGTCTTGACAAGTCATTAATATTATGTTGGCAAACCCCTTCTTTTTCCTTTTAATCTGTATTTTTAATTCAGAAGCTACACTGATTTTACAGAAGACTAATACTGAACTAATCCAACCCATGTAAAATTAGGGCACAAAGTTACACAGAAAAAACAACAAAAAGGAGAAGAAACATGAAAAAGTATATTGTGGCAGGGACTGAGCTCCTATCACTGCCTGTAAGTCTGCCTGACACTTCCCAGATAAGACTGCTTTCTGTTGACTGTAATTATATAACTCTTTAGCTGTTTAAGATGAAACATGCCTTGCTGGGTGACTGCCACAANCTTCCTTCCTTCCTTCCTTCCTTCCTTCCTTCCTTCCTTCCTTCCTTCCTTCCTTCCTTCCTTCCTTCCTTCCTTCCTTCCTTCCTTCCTTCCTTCCTTCCTTCCTTCCTTCCTTCCTTCCTTCCTTCCTTCCTTCCTTCCTTCCTTTCTTCCTTTCTTCCTTGCTTCCTTTCTTCCTTTCTTCCTTTCCCAGTCAAATACTCAATAACAGAAAAGAAACCCCAGGGCAGCTTTCTCTGTTGTTCACCATCTGGAACAGTAAATTCCAGAATGGCATCTTACAAACCAGGGCCATCCAGAAAAGCCTTTTTAATGGATTATGATATATGTTGCTATTGACAAAAGTAACTAAAAAACCCTGCCTGCTTCTTTAACCTAGGTAGCAGTTCTCTGTCCTTGGAAAACTCAGTCTGCTTCAGTGACCTATCCATTTTAAGAACCCACTGTTTCTCTGATGGGATGTGACGACTTCTCAGTTTTGCAAGGCAGTGCAGTACATCAGATCTGTATTTCTGAAACTGAGGACAGCAACGGTGACCAGCTTTGCTGGTGATGAAGCGGAGAGACTAAAGCTCTATAGGTATTTTGATCCTTGCAAGAGGCAGCTGTAATCAATGTTGTGAGCTGCAAATGCTGTGGCACATCTTTTGGTGAGGAGGCAGTCCTTGCATGTTAACTTCACAAGGTGACTCTTCCTTTGTGCTTTGAGACCAGTGCTCCAAAAACACCTTATGACTTTACCTGTCAATGGCTTAGATACCATCTCTCCTGTGTAGAAGGATGAGTTGTGTAAAAACTGTCACTCAACCCTGAGCCTCTCTGTCCCTTACCTCAGCCCTCATCCCCATGTGTGTTTAGGTTCATTGAGGCTCATGCTTGCAGTTCAGTCAAGTTCATTCTTGGTTTGTTGTGAAGGATGGATGACTCTTGCTTCTGTAAATGCTGCCCACATCCCTTAACTTCAGCTCCCTCTGCAGAAAGCAGGTAACAAAAATACTTTTCCCTGGGGTCTGTGATCAGTGACCTACTTTGGCTGGGTAACTTTAGCTCTGCAACTTATGATAAACTCAGACCTCACTTCCAGTGAACAGAGACCACTTGATGGACCAGTCTGAGGCACACAACCCAGAGAAAAGCCCCATTAGTTTTAGGGACTGGTCCTCACTTCTCTGAAGTGTTTATGGGTGTCATGGTTTAACCCAAGACAGCCACCAAGCCCCAGTCAGTCACTCACTCACTCACTCACTCATTCACTCACTTGCTCACTCCCCTACCAGTGGGACTGGTGAGAGAATAGAAAGGGTAAAAGCTAAAAAAGCTCATGAGTTTAGATGAGGACAGTTTAATAGGAAAAGCAAAAGCCATGCATGCAAGCAAAGCAAGACAAGGAATTAATTCACTGCTTCCCATGGGCAGCCAGGTGTTCAGCCATCTCCTGGATCCCCTTTCTCATTCTTCCCCCACTTGATATACTCACATGATGCCATATGATCTGGAATGTCCCTTTGGTCAGTTGGGGTCACCTGTCCTGACTGTGTCTCCTCCCAAACTCCCATTCACCCCCCAGCCTCCTCGACAGCACAACAATATAAAAAGCAGAAAACGCCTTGGCTCTGTGTGAGCCCTGGTCAGCAATAACAGAAACATCTCTGTATTATCAGTCTTGTGCTCTGTGCAAATCCAAAACACAGCCCTGTACTAGCCACTGGGAAGAAAATTAAATCTATCACAGCCAAAACCAGCACAATGAATTATATAAGGGGATAAAGGGCACACTGCCTTTGGAAGAGACAGTCACATCTCAATTTTATTAACAGTGGGGGAAAACAGTCATGACATAAACAAACTCACTAAAGCCATACTTCTTCTAAGCATGACTTCTGAAGCTGAAGAGGTGCTGAATTTTCCTCTCTTTCTTTTTGCATTCTATAGGCAACTACTGGAAGTCAAAAAACCTCAGGTTTGTCCTTGTATGAGGTAGAAAATATTTTCTTTTTGAGTTCTGATATCCTGGTCAAAGTCACATTTTTAAAATGACCTACAGCAGGTCATTGGTTATACACAAACCATTGCCAGTTCTACCAAATCAGCTAAATAAAGCTGAAAAATTAGTCAGTTGTATTTTGATTCAGAATGCTGGTCTATAAATACAACCCAAGCTGAAATTTTTGTTAGCAATAGGATTGTTAAGAGTTATCAGATTTTGAAAAATTTTCATAGCTCTTGCCTTCAAGTCTTGATTTGATATTAAACTTTGGAAAATAAAATATTTGAAGTAGATGGCTTAAAACCATGAATCTGACTTTGATTTTCTGAATTTATCTGTCACATACTTTTGCATTTTGTAATTTTTAAAAAATTCTTATTATTGAGTACTTGTAAACCTCATGAATTTCCAAACTTCTGGTAGCATTGCTACTAGAAAAAGTTGTGGCTTCCTACCTCTTTGCATGAATAGAATTGAACTGGATGTTGTTTTCATAAGAGGGTAGTTGAAAAAATTTCCGGAGTGCAGAACTTCAGAGAGATTGTTCACTGTGATTCAGTAGCAAAGGGAAAGATGAACATTTCCATCTGACATGACATACCCCACCATTCAAAGCCTCATTTCATGAACTTTCACTTCACCCTTTCAAAACACAGTGTACCAGACAATTTTAGAAAGTAAAGCCAATGCCTTTACACAGACAGTTCCTCTTGTTGGATTAAAGACATGCATGCCTAATGCTGTGACTAACACTTCCCACCTTATGTCCTGAAATGCAGCATCCTGTTCAGATCATCTTTTGCTTCCTTTTTCTTCTCCATGTAGTTATATAAACAGCTTTTGGCCTGTCTCTTATAGCAGTTTTGGCTTATTGCATTCCGAGCATGCCTGTGGCAACAACTACATGTAGCTCAGATTTCCTTCTGTTGCCATCTGCTTTCTACACCTGACACAAAGCTTGGATATTAGCAAAATCATCATTGTGTGTGCTCTATTTTTCTTCCACAAGAAGCTGTTACTGATTCTCAGAATTGCTAATCTCACTGGAGTCCATCAAGGACTTTGGGGTGCTGGTGGATTAGAGGCCGGACATGGCCCAGCAGTGTGTGCTTGCAGCCCAGAAAAGCCATTTGTGTCCTGGGCTGCATCCAAAGCAGCGTGGGCAGCAGGGCCAGGGAGGCGGTTCTGCCCCTCTGCTCCGGTCTCATGAGAGCTCACCCGAGTACTGCATCCAGCTCTGAGATCCTCAGCCCAGCAAGGACCTGGGCCTGTTGGAGCAGGTCCAGAGGAGGGTGACGAAAACAACACTAGGGCTGGAGCACCTCTGCCATGGGAAAGGGCTGAGACAGCTGGGGCTGTTCAGCCTGGAGAAGAGAAGGCTCTGGGGATACTGTATAGCAGCCTGACAGTCCCTAAAGAGGGCCTACAAGAGAGCCAGAGAGGGACTTTTTAGCAAGCCCTGTTGTGATAGGACAAGGAGCAATGGTTTTAAACTAAAAGAGGGTCAATTTAAATCAGATATAAGGAAGACTTTTTACAATGCAGGTGGTAAAACACTGGAACAGGTCCCCCAGAGGGCTGGTAGATGCCTCATATCTGGAAACATTCAAGGTCGGATTGTATGTGGCTCTGAGCAACCAGATCTAGTTGAAGATGTCCCTGGTTATTGCAGGGGCTTTGGATTAGATGACCTTTAAAGGTCTCTTCCAACTCAAACTGTTCTATGATTCTATGTGACTTGTTTATTTAACGTCCTTCAGTTTATTTATAGCTCATTTGAAATCATCAGCAGCTCCTCCCTCGTGCAGCAGAGTATTTGACCATGGAAGCTGGTTCACAAAATTGCCCTGAGCAGGATGGCTCACAGACGTGCTTATGTTAACTCTGAATCCAAATATCTGGGCAACAGAAGATCTAAACAAGACTCTTCCTTGCCTAGATTTGTTTTTGGTTTTTTGGGGTTTTTTTGGTGATTCTGCACTAGACATGAAATTTCTGCATTTAAAAATATCATTCATTGTCTCTTTGGAGGCTGCTTTAATTGCATACTGAAAGTACCTGAGTGGAGATTGTGTTTACTTGTCTCCATTTTCAGCACAAAGATGCTTTTGATCAACAGTTTCTGCATAACCTTTTTACTTTAATTGCAGAAGGGTGCTTCTACTGAAACAAAATAAAGACAACTCTAACTCAATATCATGTCTCTGATACTGGCCAATACCAGCTACTTAGAAGAAGAAATTGAGAAAAAGGGCACATATGAAACAATCTTTCTTCTATTTATTGATGCCTCAGCATCAAGAGCTGCAGGGTTTTGGACTGGAGTTTTTTTCACCTCCAAGATTTACCTGGGCTTACATTCAATATCCCATGGCCAACTTCCACATTAATGACTATATTTAGCAGGTTTTTTTTAACCCATTCTTCCTTTTGTCTCCCTAACACCCATGGCAAAGAGTTACATGGTTTCACTATCTGCTGTGCAAAAAAGCACTTACATTTTTATTATTTATATTTGCTACTGGCTATTTTGGTTTTGTGCGCTTTAATTCTTTCATTATAAGAAGCAGTGAAGTTCTGTTGTCCTTTTCCAAACCATTATCATTTCATAAACCTTGATCATATTTTCCCTCAGTCATCTCTTTTCCAACTTAAAATGCTCTGAGCTATTTCCATAGCTTTGAGCAGACTTTCCTTTGTCTACATCTTTTATGGAAAAAAAAATTCTCAGAAAAAGTGTGGGCACACTGTACTAATCCAATTAATGGTGGTTTCTATTTGTGATTCCCATTCTCTTTTTCCCCCAATGTCAGTAGCTAAATTAGAGCTCATTCACTATTATGTATACTTAGACATATTTTCCTGTATGTGATACAACGGTCTTAACCTTATGTTTCACCTGCTATTTTATCTCACAGCTATTCGACATTGTGAAACCCCTCAGACACGTTCTGCAGTCAGCTTTAGAACTGATTTTACTAAACCATTTTTAATCATCACAAAAGGTTTTTCACCTGCACCTTCCTGTCCTGTCTGTAACTGCTTCCCAAGTCTGAGAACATAATCTTTGGGACTCTTTCCATTCTTTATGAAAACTGAACATTTGTTCATATCTTCTTTTCCCTACGTCATTAGCAGATTTTAAATGTGAGAATAACTTCTCTTCCATGCCATGACGACTATATTTATCTAAGAGCTTTCTGTAAGAGCTCACTGAAAGGACAGAAAGGAGCAGGGAGCAGCAGCAGCCTCTGAAAACTGGGGATTCAGATTACAGAAGCAAAGCATCTGGGTCAGCTGGAGGGAGATAGAGCTGCTGAAGGTCACGACAAAACAGCTGCAGAAAAATTAAGGAAACCTAAAACAAAGTGTGTCTGAAACAAAATCATCTGGAGAGGCTAAATGATCAGCCCATATCAGGTCTTGCTCAGAAAGCTAATTCAGATTAAGCCATGCAATGTGAATGCAAGGAATTATATTAAAATCATGTCACAGAAAAGGAATTAGATTACTTGAGGGAGATGCTGTATGTCTCATTCTTATTTGACTGTCATTTTAGATCCAGATTAGGGCTGTGCCTCTTAAGACTTATTAGCATCTCATGACCTATCTGAGTACATTATGAACCTCTATTTACCATCTGTCATTCAAATAGCAGAACACAAAATTTCCTCTGGGTGGCTGCTCCATGCCTGGGCCAGTTCTCATGACCAAGCCTGATAGCGTGTATGGATGGTATTTTGTCCCAAAATTTCATATTAGAAACTGTTCCTCTTCGAGTGGCGATTAATTTGGAGGAGGAATTGCTCTTAGTTTTGTCCCACAAAAAATTTTGAGGAGACAGAGCATAAAATTGGTTTTGATTCAGCACAGGCAGCAAAGTTAGCATCTTCTACTCTACTCTACTCTCTATTCTACTCTATTCTACCCTATTCTACTCCCTTCTACTCTACTCTACTCTCTATTCTACTCTATTCTACTCTCTTGTACTCCATCTCTATTCCATCTCTCTAAAAACTACAGTCCTGATACAAATCATTCTATTCATTAATTAACCAATCAGCTACAAACACAGTTTTACTTTATATTTTTTGCGCCTATTCTTGCTCAAAGCAGATGTACAATAGTGTCACTTTTTGCATAAAACTTATGTTCATGGTTTATCATGTTCTACCCATCTATCTAACAACACTGCAATATATTTATATTATGTCTAGAGTGTGGTTAATGTTATGAAGAATTGTACTACTGAACTTTAAACTGGACTATAGGTTTCTCTATAGGTTTCACAGCTTCTTTATGTGTTTAAGGCACTTTAGGGCATATTTCTATTTACTTAAAAACTAAAATTCACATCCTTGTTTCATATTGGTGTGGCGTCATATATCTCAATTTCTCTAAAGATCCCAAACCAGCTCTTGCATTCCTCTGTTCCTCCAGGCCTGCATGCAGTGGATACAGAGGAATTTCTATTCCATCTCCAACAGTTCATCACTGAAGGAATGTTTTTGCTGTGTGAAAAGACAGAGTTAGTTATGATATGTGGCTGTGCTGTGCTAGTGGTGGCTTTTGTTATGCTGTGGACAAAGCCAAAAACTCTTTCAGTTTGGATGACTTCAATTAAAATTTCAGATAACAAAGACAGAAAAAAATTCCGTGTCAGAGAGAATACAGTGAGTGTCTGTATGTCTTCTGCTCAGACTGCTGTAAACTCCCAGAGGGTTATTACCTTGAAAAGTTGGACACTGGAAAGGTTAATTGTATTTCCAATGCAAAATCTTTGTCTTGAGCATCTTTGTGCCCTGCTTTCCAATTCAGTAAATAGACATCCAAAAATCTCCTTACCACCTTTTCTGCCTTTATTCCAACACATTTTTTGATCAGTTTTCTTTGAGAATTTGATGGTTGGAGTTGAAGACACCCATTCTGGGAACACCTTTTCATTCCCACCCATTATCCATTCATTCACAATTTCCAGGCAAAAATTTGTGTTTGGGTGAGTGTGGGAGGGTGTGAATTAGTGGAGAAGGCAGAAGATGAGAGAGTCAAACTAGCAGAGGGAAGAAAGATGCTTGAAACAGTGACTATTTAAAGGGAAAAAAAATAATGTTGAGTTAATGTGTTTGTTTGAAAAAAGAGACAGAGAAGAGCAAAAATGCTTGAACTAAGAGAGAAAAGGGCGACCAGAAAGCCAATGATCAGAGAGAAGGAAAGAATAAAACTGCAGGGGAAAAGTAATAGAAGGGATGGAAACCTAGGAGAATGGTATTAAAAAACCCTCAGTATTTTCATGATGAGAAAGCAGTTAGGTTTTATGCCCATGCCATAGTGAATGAAGTTGGCTGTGGTGCCAATTAGTTTCCGAGATCTTACAACTTGTCCTCATTTTTCACTGCACTTTTCCTATGATCTCAGCTGCAGTTTCATTTCAGGAGCACAGCTGCAAGTTTCTTTTCTCTTGCTGGAGTTCTGGGAACCATGACTTTCCATGCCACCAGCATCTCACTGGACATGAGAAGCTGCAGGGGCCATCCAAGGCAGGATAGGCAGCAGCTCTCTTTAGATTGAGTTTCTTCAGCACCCACACACTTTCCTCAGAGTAATAACCTAACTCAGAGTCCAGCTTCACCTTTGCAACAGCTCACACCTTCTCAAAATGGCATTGTCGCAGTCTGGGACTTTGGAAAACATTAATTTGTCTCTAGCCCTTTAAAAGGTGGAAATGTACGTTTTTCAGATGAGTTGGTGTGCTCTCTGTAGCGTTTTAAAATTGGAATTGGGAAGGCATCATTTTTCCTTGAAAATTATGAGCATATTAAGATTCGTTTCAGTTGAACTGCATTTAGACACTTGAGTGTTGTCCCCAGAGACCACTCAGAGAAAGGTCTTCCTAAGGCCACACGATGTGCAGAAGGACAAGAACAGCAGTTTTAAAATATTTTTTTGGCATAAGGAATAAAAATAAAACCTTAACCATAGAAAGGAGAAGCCTGAGAAACCTTTCAAAATTTCAGCTGAAGTTAGAACCCATTTCCAGAGCTCCCTGAAAGAAGTGGTGAGCTTCACTTCAACGCTGCACAGTGGTGTCTCACCTCTCCCTTTAATATGAAAGCAAGGTACCCTATAACTAATTTGTTCAGCACCTAAAAGCTCCTTAATTCCTCATACCCGGTAAAAAATCTGCAGTGAGACAACAGCAAAAAAAGAGTGCAATTTATATTAAAAAAAAACAAGGATAAAAGGGTAGTAGTTTCCTTATTCATGAATACTTCAGTAAGAAACTCTCTGGAGAGCATTTTTATTAATAAGAAGAAAAGCAATAATAATAATGATCATGGCAAAAAATGAAGAAATATATTTTGCTTTTATACAAAGGAAAAATTTATCTAGAAATTTCCTTCCAACAATGATATTCTTCTAGGGACATGCACTTACCATGTTGCATATGTATCTAATGAAATCTTGGCAACCGTGCTCCAGTTTCAGGTATCTGATATTTTTAATAAACTGTGCAAGAATCAAATCCATCTGTCAACAGGATGAAGATCTTTCAGGGGCAGGTTTTATTAATGTTTATTCCTGCCAATGAAACCTTAGTCACATGAGGAATCCTAGTTAAACTAAGGAGAGAATAATGTGAATCTTCTGCACCTCTATGGATAATTAGACATAACTTCGGAAAGAAATCTTAACAATATTTTCTCTGTTCCTTCTCTTACTGAAGGTGGTGGCTGAGCAAAACATTGTAAGTCACACACATAGACCTGTAAACAGTGCCTGAAATTAAGGTTTTAAAGTCACTTTCTATCTGTTTTGGTCCGATTTGGGGATGTGCATGGTGAAGGTGAATGTTAAGTCCTTGTGTTGACTCCAGCTACTAACATAGAATGCATTCTGCTTATCAATAGTGAAATGCTTTCCCTTGCATTAGTGGGAAGCTGCCATGTAGTATCAGATTTGCATGCTATAATCCTGAGTCTACATTCTTCCTCTGGTTTTAAGCCCCTTAGAGTTCCCTTAATGATCCAAATAGTTAATATATGTTTTAGATTCTGTGTCCCTTAATTAAATTTTTTTAATATTATTATTGTTAGTAGTACCAGATATGCTTCCTTCTTCAATGAGTTCCCCCACTGACAAAAAGAATGAATGTGTCAGGTTTGAGAGAAAATATCTGAAGTCCATGCCTTTAAAATTATTCACATCTCTCGTCATTCTCTCTCACCCTTTCTTTTCTTAGATACAGGGAAGGTAGATGATTAATCATAAAGTTGTTTGTTAAAAAAAAAACAATAACATCAAAATCCTTTTATTGCTTTTATTGTGCAGTAAATTGTTACATTTTTATGGTTTTTTCAGTGTAAGTCACATTCTGATCAAAACTAACTGCCAATTTCTTTCTAGATTGTAAGTGTGAGGTATTACACTGGGGATTTATTTCAGTTCTGGAGTTTAGATACCTGCCTTTTCCTTCATTGATTTGCCCCTGGCTTTTCAGGTACTTATCCCAGCAGAATCATTGACTTAAGCTAAGACAACCACAACAAGCATATGCAAAGCTACACACCCACACAACAATTTCTGCCTGGCATAGTACACAAATGACAAATGCTCTTTTTCATGTTTATGCCAATCACCTATGTTCTACTCACCAGTCTGAAGGCTATCATCATTTTCCCTTTCATCTGGTAACTTAACAAGCTCTCCACTGCTGCAACAACAATTTAAACATGAATGCTCACCCATCAGAGCTCAGACTCACTTTGAGTGAGTTAGTGCTCACCTGGAGGTGTGAGTGGGTATATAAGTCTCAAAGATGACTTTTCTGGTAGCAATTCTTCTCTGTGAGTCAGATTCTACATGAACTATGAGAACACAGATTGAAAACCCCTCCTCAAACTTGATTCTGTATATTTTCTCCATGTTTCCAGCCTACAGCTGTAGGCAGGCATCATTAGTGTCTACAGAGGATGTCATGGCTTCGAATTATGTGAAATAAAGTAGTTGGGAAGAGCATTTGAAAATCAGTTTACTGTCTCTAAAGAGAGTATTCAAATGTTGTGACATCCACTCATCGGCAACAAAGGAACTGCAAATGAATATTAGATATTTATCTTGAAAACTAGGTCAAAATTTGCTCCAAATACCAGTTCCTTCACTTTGCTTGCATGCTTTCCTTTGAAGCATCCCTGGCAAGTAATAGGAAACCCGACAAAAACAATGGTTTTTGCTTTCTTGTGTGCCTAGCCCACTATGTATTTTCAAGCCTGGGGACTGTTCACCATCAGAATTTTGTTGCTCAAAGCCATCTTGATTTTGCATTTGAAAAACATTTGCAGATGGAGCAAAGAAGCCTGTTTCCTGCAGTGAACACTCTCCTCTCTGTTCTACTTCCTTGTTTTCTTCATGGTGATTTTTCCTTTTTTGGGGGCACAGACAGTATTTAGCTGAGCATTACCATAATGTTTTCTAAAAGCACTTTCCATGATTGAAGAGACCACTGCTGGATTCCTCACAAGCCCACTTGGTAGCCTTGCAACAAGCTAAAAAAAAAAAAAATTAAAAAAATGTAAGATAATGAGAGAAATCTGCAAACTAAAATGATTCCCCACGTTAATAAATATTTCAAATAATCCCAGTAGTGCTGCAATTTTCTAAGAATACCCAGAACCTTTCATTAATGACCTCTGCTAATGCCTTTTTACTGGCGGGAGTCGTTCCTCTCAGTCGCACTAATAGCAGCGTGACAGACAGGCCAGTAATGGCATCCTGGGGGCTGCAGCCACCGCGGCTCAGCCGGGGCCTTGCCGGGGAGAACGGGCTGGAGGGAGCCGAGCCACTCCCTTTGTGGTGGCCAGCGGGTGGCTCTCAGCGAAGGATGCCTCTGACAGGGCTGGCCAGTGAAGGAGTGGTGGTGCCCACAGGAAAATAGGGATGTTCCGAAGATGGGGGAAAGGTGGGGCAGCCCATCAGCTGCTCTGAATTATGTGGGGGACTGAGCACACCCGTGGCCGCTTCAGCAGCAGGGAAACAGTGGGCGAAGGTTGTAAAAGCCCCTTTGTCCAACATTTATAGCTAGCATTTACCTTTGGCACTAATGTTTCTGCAGCAACATCTCCTAAGAATACAAGGGACTAGGAGCAAAAGTTAGCTGTGCAAAAGGGTAAAAAACCATCCAGATTTTGGCAATCATGACTCAGCCATCATTTTGGTCCCTATATGCAGACAAATGTTCTGAACACTTCTCATGGAATATTTCTCATGCATTTTTCTGGTATCTGTTGAAAATGTAGATATGTTCCTGTCCCCCAGAGAGGCCACTGAGAGGTGGAAACTGTCATCATCTAACTGGGGAGTAAAAGGCTCCTGCTCTGTTTGATGCTCTGGGACACATTCATGTGAAACAGATGGGAAAGAAAAGGCTGAGAGCTACAACAGCAGCCTGAAAAAGCCCTTGCCGTCCCCAAGGCTGGGCTGAGAGCCTGTTGTCAGGGCCTCTTACACTGTAGCAGCCTGCTCTGCCACTGGCACAGAAATCACTGCAGGACCCAGCCTGCTCTGTACCCCTGGGAACACAACTAGCTGGTGTCATTTTCGAAAGTGCCTTGCCCAGTTTTCAATAGCAAACTTCCAGGGGAGACGGTGGGACCACCACTGACGTTGGGATTGACCCACTAACACCCATACTGCCAGCAATTCCCAAGCTATTGTTTTCCCAGGGAAACAGGCTCTGGGTTAGGTGATGCACTGTATTGCCCATGCATGGCCATTACAGGACGGGAGTGGTTCTTGGGATCAGCGCTTGAGCCGAACCTGAGCATAAATCATATTAGGTTGGCAGGCTGATGGGGAGCAACGGTGATCTCTGAATCCTTGTTTGAAGCAAAAATGTCTAAGCTGCCTCTGTGTGCCAGAGACAAACATGACACCATTCCTAACATTTTCCAGCACTATCTCTGTCATGCAGGAAATTATTGACAAACAAATCCAAGTTATGCAATACACATCCACCTGGTGTGCACCTCACGCTGTAATGCCTTTCATCCATTCACAGGATCAGTGTCTTTTCAAACAGATGCCAAACAGTTGTTGCAGGGGTGGTTTTCTTTCATAGGCTTCTGGTGAGAACATCTTTTCTTGGAACCTCAAATGCAAAAAAGTAGATCTATAGCTCAGCATGATCAGTTTTCTTACAGTCCTGAAAATAGCTTAGAAGCAAAGAATTTAGAAGACCTAGTGAACTGAGTTTGTCCTCCACGTTCTCCTTAAACAGGCACAATTAAGGGAGAAGCTGAAGAAACAAAGTAATGAAATAGGGCAGGTGCTTTTGACAGACATGTCAAACATGCCTGACATCAAACTGAAGTGAAATCAGCTTTGCCTCTGTACTGCATCTTGAAGGGAGCGAGAGATTTCTAATCTTAAAATGACTTAAGGACATCTTTGCTTACTCTACACTGAATAGTTTGGGTTCTTTAACAAGTACAGACAGGGCAGTGGCCAGCTAGGAAACTGTAAGGAGAATTAAAGGTGTGCAATCAGAGATGCAGAGCTCACTTTCCTGGCTAGCATGTGATTCAAAACATGCCACATCTGCAGATGACAAAATTAATTTCACTGTAACCCAAGGACAACACTGTTTGCTTACAGGACATGGCCAACTCCCTTTCCCACACATTCCTGAGTGATGCACTAGGGACTATCACAGACTACAACTTCCATTGCCCCTTTGACTTAACACTTCATAGTGTGCCACATGTGCACCTTTCAAAGAGAGGAACAAAGAAGTCAGTATAGGCAAAGTTCTGATTAGCAAGTTTCAAATGTTCCACTTTTGGCTATATTGTCTAGAAAAATACTACTCATAAAACCCACTGAAGTACTACATTAAAGGATTTTTCTTTTTTATTTTGAGTCTTGATATTAATTAATTGTTTTCTTTCTTTTTTTTTAATAATGCCCTTCATGAAGATTATGTTACCTTGCAGCAACCCTTGTCTGTAGTTTTTATAAAATATTGAGCTATAGCTGTCCCTCCTCTGGGGAACTTCAAATGCTTAATAAATGCACATAAATGAACTTCATCACTTACCCAAGTAACATAAAACTCATTCTGTGTTTCTGTTTTTACAAACAAGGCCAGGATCCTGAATGTGCTAGAGTCAGTGGGAGGAGCAACTCTGGTTGTGATTCCTGACTGTCTGCCTTCCCTCTGGAGGACGAGTTCCTTACTGTTTGTCTTCCTGAATGCTGCTGTGATCCCAGGGAAGGTTTTCATCAAACGAAGGATCACCACCATGTTTAGCATTTCACAGAGCTGAGTGCCTAATCAGTCCAAATTTGGACCAATGTAAAATCATTTTAAAACAGCTTTTTTCAATTGGAATGTTTCCATTGAAAACTTCTGGCAGTTTCTAAAAACTGATCTAATTCACCTCCAAGTGGAATTAATGCTTTAGCACTTAGGAGAGATATTTGGACTCAACCAGCTATAAAAAGGCAAGTTCTTTTCTGACCACTGCTGAGTAATTCATGCATTAATTTCTAAATTGATTTATCTTAAATTACATACAGCTAAAGGCATCAGAGAGCCAAAGACATTCTGTTTGAATTTAAAATCAAAAAGTGGTATTGGGATGAGACTGAGAAGTCAGATTTCAACACCTCTCCCCCTATCAAATTTTTTGATCCAAATTGTGCTTGCTTGAATTAGGTAAGAAAAACAAATTTGTAACATATAATGGAGTTCCTTAGAAAGGTTTTTATCAGTGAAAATATATGCATTTAGGTAAGGGACTACATGGAAGTAAATTCTCCTAAAGAGTTCTCAGGCTAAATTTACTTATTATTGAAAATGATAATTTTTTTTTGCATCAAAAGTCATGGTGGATGACACTTGTGATGCATATCATCAACTTTAAATGAAGCTTTGGAAAATCAAGGTAATTTTCAGCAAGCTGGTTTCTTAAAGAATAATGCTGACTCACTCAAGATAAAAATTTTTGTAGGCAAGTGTCAGTTTTGCCATTTATTTTTACCCTTAAAATTTTTCAAAAGTGATAAAAAATTTTCGATGAAAGTATTTTTTAAATTACAGCATATTTCTATTATGTTTAGAAAATTTCTCCATGTTGAAACACTGTCCATGGTTTGAGTAATATAACTACGTAAATTGAGCGGAAGTATTTCAAAGGTTTTGAAACAAAAAACTGGCACAAATTAAATTTCTTTCTTAAATTTCTTTCTTAAAAAGCCTAAAGAAGTAAATAAGCCACCCCCAAAGCCCACCAAATCCCAGATTTCACCTCTTGGTCTATAGATAAAGTAAGTTCTTTATTTGCTTGTTTTTTCTTAAAAAATCTGGGGCAATATATCTACATTTAGCACAAATTAGTTTCAAAACACTGACTAATATTTGTACTGGTCTTTTTTTTTTTTTTAGAAGACCCTGATTAAGTTGTGAAAGCAACCAATGTCTCGAAGTTCAGCACCACAAGGAAATTACAGATGGTGCATCAAGCCCATGAGAGCCTCACTAACAGAAGGGAATGGGCCTGTAGTTATGAGAACACCATAAAGGTCTAAAAATTCCAGTGTGAATTCCATAGGCTGTTCTCAGCCCTCCAGCAAAAATCAGTACCAGGGAAATTTCTGCTTCTGAAAGTCCCAAGTTCTACTATTAAATGTTAACATCTGTGGTTATATTGTGTAGTACTTCCAGAAGATCTCTCACTGAATAAATATGATCCATCAATAACAAATCATTTTTTATGTTGACCTGCAGCCTCATCTGGGTAATCAGAAGATCAGTTTGTGTCATTTAACCATCTTCTGTTCCAAGGTAGCATCAGGTCACTTCCACCCCCTCATGCACATTGGCACACTAAATCCCCCATTAGGTAGGTATCATAATTTGCATCTATCGTCTAGAAGCAAAAGGTGGCCTGGGGCATGTTCTTCCATTGTTGTTTATTGGTTCAGCATCCCTTGGTCCTGAGAATATTAACTTTTAGAATATAGACACATATATGGCAAGCATAGATGACAGTGAAATATATGTTCCTGCTATGACCTTCATTTCTCTTAGCTTAAAAACTAATTTTAGTCACAACTGAGCAGTTCCACTAGCATTGTAAGGCTACAGAATGCATAACTAAGACTGAAACAATCTTCATTTGTCATTGCCCTTTTCACTCTGGCACCTTATGTGAGTATATTTTGTATTATGAGTATATTTGTATATTTGTATTCTCAGCATCTTTAACAAATAACATCTGCATTCAACTGTTTGCGTTGTTAGAAACAGCAAGAGGACAAACAGCACGACACGAGACCATCCCCACAGGTGAAAAGGACTTGCCTCTTCCCGAAGGACCTTGATCCAGCTGCAGTATCCCGTTAACTGCATTGATTTTTGAGCTGCTGCCTGGCTTTCAATAGGATCAGATAGGATCCTTCCACACTGTCCTTGTGCCAAGGCTTGATTTGGTTTCCTGAGAGTACAGGTATTCCCCACCTCCCTGGACTGTCTTCAGCAAGATGGATGATCTATGCCTGCACAATGACAGTGCAGTGACAAAATGGCCTCTCAACTTCCTCATTTTCCTTTGGATAATTTGTTACTGTCCTTGTCTGTTTAGCGATGCATTTTATAGTGGCAGCTGATTCTTTCAAGCCTAATAATGCAGCCAAGCTGCTTTCTGACATTATCC
Organism: Chaetops frenatus; assembly: GCA_013400775.1. NCBI lineage: Eukaryota > Metazoa > Chordata > Aves > Passeriformes > Picathartidae > Chaetops > Chaetops frenatus. Next base: position 132,157 of record VZTR01001427.1, on the reverse strand, counting down.
CAACATAATCATTGTAATTCCTTCTGTTTCCAATATAGGTCAAGTTCTGCCTGATTCAATAAAGCACCATTTATAAGTAAGCATCATTCATCTTAGGATGCATTAGTCTGTTTCATTTTGGTAATTGGTCTCTATCATTTTTTGTTTGCTCTTTCACATTTTCCTTGCTCCTTAATTACTCTAATCATACTATGGATTATTAAAAAGCTGAATCCCTGTTAAATAAGGTGACCATATACAGAAAGTCTTTTGCTGTTTAATTTCCATTCTTTCAGGCTTCAGAATTCTTGGAGTTGAGCAAAGAAGTGAGTTCTGATTTTCAATTATAAGCATAGAAAAGAACAGGAAATAAAGGCTCTAGTTGCATTCAAATCTGAAATTGAATGGAAGTGGAAATAATTTTAAAAATAAATAGACTAACAGAGACGATGTAGGGGACATGGGGACTGGAAACTCGATGTTATATTTTGTGACATATGATAACTTTTGGAATGTGGAAAACATCACCAATGTTGGAGAGGAAAACAGACAACTGTTGGTGTACGGGATTGTACTTCATTTTATTATTAGATTTATCTGAGCTCAGTCTCCAAAATGACAGACATGCAAGTCAAAGAGGCTTGCAATGGACACATTAAAAATAAATATTAACTGGTTTTGTGACTATAAGTGGCTTTAAGCTATAAGCAGCCTCTCAGCCCCAGGCAGAGGCTCCTCAGAAGATGAGGGTCCTAAATGTAAAGACTTAGTTCGGAAGAAGCCGATTTTCAGAAAGTTCCAAATATTTGAGGAAAGGATGCATGATAAAAATTGGCCTGATCTGCAATATCTTTTGGTAGGTAGTAAAAAGCTGCAAAAGGATTTTGTATCAAAACATGAAATTTGCTTAAAATAATAAAAGCTTAAATTCTGACTTTAAGGTAATTTATGTTAAATACCTTACTCTGATTCTACTGAAACACTTAATAAAGTCTAAACATAATATATAAATGTATTTACTACATGAACAATAAATATATTATTAATATTTTAATGTGTCAAAATTATGTGAATTAAAACAATGCAACCTAAATTAATTATCAAAAAAAGACAAAGCCCAGCTATTTATGCCTGTTCCCTATTGGACATGTGAAAAAAAGGGCATATTTCTGTGAAATATGGGGAGAGGGAAATCACATTTTTAGGGAAAATGGGTATGTAGATCATTTTGCAGTCGTATTTCCAGCAGCCATTTTTAAAAAACACTCTGCTCACTGTCTGATGGCAGTTGAAAGTTTAGCTTATACTGTACAAACGGATGAATACTGAAAGTAATCACAAGTAATTATTATATATTATTTATACTTACTTTTATGCCCAGTGCTCTTACAGCTCCATAGACCCAACAGAAGGAGTGGTGCCTTCCCAAGAGAGCCACTGGAACACTTTGATCTGTGACAAGCTTCCTACTCCTTCCAATAAAATAAATATAGAGCAGAGGTCTACTGCCTCATGTTATGCAGAGAACTGCCAAATAAAATTAATATAACCCTCGTCTGATTTGACATTTTTTGCTGGGTTGTCCTAGAAGAAACTTTTGCCACACTGAAGAGCAATTCAGGATGATGTGATTTCTTACACTGATTAAGTCTTTGACATGACTTCTTGAGGGATCACGTCTTTTGAAGATAACTATTTTATGTAAGTGTGCTGCCATTTCCAAGTCTATCCATGTGGAAAAAAAAGGCGAGCTACTCAACTGTGAGGGACAAGAATTAGGGTTGTGAGTTCCTGAAACAGCAGCCACTAGCTTTCAGTTGACTTAGAAGATAACTGAAATCAGAATATGAGATGAGGTTGCTGTGCAAGAGGTGATTTTAAAAGTAGTCAGGGCATGACTCAAATAACAAGTGAAGTGGAAACACAACTGTCTTAAGGAAAGGAAAGCACTGAACTTTAGATTTTCCCTAGCATTTTATTTTATGCACTCCAATTCATGGAGACCCAAGAGACTTCATAATTTCTCCAGAGTGTCTGCCTGTGTAGGAGAGCTTCTGCAAGTGTAACGGCCTCTTGATCTGAAGACAGACAGTCTGAATGAAGGCACTGGAGGAAGTTTTAGGCAGACTTTTTCTGCTGTTTCCCTGCCATTTGTAATAGTGTGCATGTGACTAGTGCTCCAAGGTATCAAAAAGTGTGTCTACAACACTTGTTAAATATGGAAGCTAGCTGGGTTACCAGATCGGACTCCTCCAACACAGATGTATAAACACAGGAAGCAGAAATGCCCAGGTTTGCTGGATGCTTTAGCCTGTACCAAACATCTGCTTTGGGTAGACTGTGTGGCCCCAGGACTGCCAGGGCTGAGCACACAGCAGCCCAGTCCAGCTGTCCTGATGCAGCTGTGCTGAGGCCCAAGCAGGTACGGCTGCACAGACTGGTGCTTCTCACTGCTTAGGGACAAGATGCACCCAGTCATCTTTATTGTTCTCACCAGAGGGAAAGGGGGAAAATTGCCAGCAAGGCACATTAGGTTTCCCTCTTGTAAGATTTTCTGTTTCTGGTGCGCAGAGGACACTACCAGGGGACTGCAAGGGCCCCTCATTATCTCTGTGCGAGACCTCCAGTGAAGTAGTGGGACAAATCAGACCCTTTCCAAACCCTGGGGAAACCTGTTGTAATTCTGCATTTTTCTGGAAAGCACTGTGGTGTTTGCTTTTGTTTGGAAGAAGCTGTTTCTTTCCACTGTGACCTGTTTATATGAGAGGACAGAATAAACCAGTTTCCAAAAATACTGTTATTTTCTTCGGTGCTGGCTCCCTTCCCCCATTTAAGTCTGCTTTTAATATGCTTTTTAAGTCTGCTAATGAGTACATTTATCACATTTCCCAAATATTCTTTTGTAATTCACTGACTTGACCATTCTGGAAATTGCCACATTATGCTAAACAAGTATTTTAAGGCAAAGATATCTGGAAAAAAACCCAAGACATTAATTTCCATAAAACTGTTCCTTTTTCTTCAGGCTTTCAAGATCTATTTTTTTCCTTAGATCACAAAGTAACCACAAGTAACTAACTGAAACCAAATCAACTTTTTAATTAAAATAATAAATGAGGAAAAATAAGATTTATACCTAGAGGGAGAAACCATTTACCCTTCATTCTGTCTAGCAACAGTTTTCACTAAACTAATCAGGCTAAAACAGGTGAATTTAGACATTCTTGGGGTGAACAGGCAAATATAAATATCTCTTTGATCAATGGTCATCTCCTTGTAAGGGACTGAACAGATTAATCTATTCAGATTGCAAAAAGCAAACGTGCATCATAATCCCATAAGGGCAAGAAAGGGTAATAATGCTCAGAGCACATGAATTTTCACATGAAATATTCTAAGACAGAGCTGCTGGAAGCCTCTTAAGGCAATAGTGGCTGCAAATTCATGTATTACATGTAAATAACCTTGCTGTCAACAAACACAGGAAAAATTTTAATCAAAATCATTCTTTTCATCTTTTCACAATTTAAAAAATATCAGAAAGGAAACTGGCGACTTCTAGTTTTGCATTTGTTGTTAGTGGGACTGTGTGTTCAATACAGGGAGCAGTGCAATAATCAGAATGAGACTGTTTATCCTGCCAGCTGCTGACATTTGTCCCTTGCTTCCCCCACCTTCCTAGGCTGCAGCTGGGCCCCTCTGATAACTGGTCCCTGGTGTAGTTCTGTGTGGAACAGCTACATCATTTCTTCTCTCACCTTTTCATCTCCTCCTGTCTTGACTGAAACGACCATTTTCACAATGGTGAAATTTTCACACGATTTTCTGTCCTCATCAAGAATTACAGTAAATGCTGTTATTCCTCACTGATAATGTCTACCTCACCCAGATGTGAAAAAAGATGGTCCACATCTTGGTCATCTCTTCTCACTGTGCAACTTGGTTCTCTGCAGCTTCCTCTCATATAGCTACCTGCTCTTTCTGGAGAAGAGTTGAGGAAGAAAAGTCTGCATTACATATTTTCCTATGGTTGTATGCACCCTGGTTTCCTTTTCCATACTTTTATCCCTGTTTTTGAATGAGATTAAAGTACCTCAGTTCTGAAGTTCTCCACCTTATTATACTCTAATCAGCAACTATTATCCATGAAAGAGAAACTGATTATTTTTCTGACTAATTCCAGAAAACATCAGTTCACTATTCAGCATCCATGAAATAGGAAAGCAGAAGGTGAAAAGCTAGTGAGAAATGAGTAGGAAATAGAAAACATCAATAAGTCTTTGCCAAAGTCTGCAATGCTCTCACATCTGGAGAACTTCATGGAGCTTTGATTAATCAATATTTAAAAGGAGATAGTGAAACTAGAACAAATACAAAACTACATAAAATAATATTTTAAAAATATTTAAATATATACATTAATTATTACCACAGAGGAGATGAATGAGGAATAATTATTGACTTTTTCTCACAGATCAAGAACTGAGGGACTTCAAATGAAATGATCAGGTGATAGGTTAAAAAAAAGGAAATGCTTCACATGCTGTTCTTAAATTGTGGAATTCATTGCCAGAGCATGCTGCAAAAGGTATTGAGAAAGCTAAAAGTACAGGTTAGGTCAAAAAGGAGTTAGAAAAGTGATTGGAAAGAAAGCCTACCAGGATCATTAGACAGAAAGGTATAGCTGTATCTCTTTGTGAAAATTCCTAAATATTATCATTCTTATTTTCTTTCCTTCCCTCTTGTTGGGACCCCTTTTCTTTTCTTCTTCTCCTCCTGGAGGCCACTATTCCTACTGTAATCCTCCCACATCTTCACCTTTTTCATAGGAATTACTGGGTATTGATTTGTCCTGAAAACACATCATGGTGAGACTTGTACTTTTAGTGTATATGTCATAACCTGAACTGAAACCTCAACTGGTTTTTCTGAGATTTCATTATTTTTTAGCATTTGCACACTGCTGAGAATGCCTTCAGGGATGAAGAAATGTGACTGTGTCTTCCAACTTCATAATATCATGCCTACATCTCGCAGACTTTTTTGTGGTAGCAGAGATCAATATGAAAACAAAAACAGGAGAAAGAAATAAGAGATGGATGGGTGCACTCTGCATTCAGCATTGATCAAAGGAATGAGTTTTGCTTCTGAGTTAATGCAGAAAAGGTATGACAATGATGGAGATATCTGATATCCTGACCAGAAGAGGTTTTATGGAAAGGAGGTTCCATGCTCATGCCAAAGAAGAATGCTTCTGATGGAAGGTGCAAAAATAAAGCTCAACATCTGTCTGGTGACAGGACATTCATGTGGCAACAAAGCTTGGCATCTGGCACTCTCTGTCAAGCAGCCTAACACACTCATCACCCATTGACAGCGCTCATCTCTTAATTAATGTGATGGGCGTATATCCAACCACTCCGAGCCGGCTGTCACTGCTGGAATAACTCGTCCAGCCAGCAGCTGGCTCTCTGCTGTGTCTGAAGTGTCTTTCTGAAAGAGTGTGGCAGAGCCTTTGTGAAGGAGAAAGGGGCACAGATAAGGTGGATCTTGTCAGTGTCTCACTGGATCCAGGCTGCAAGCCTGGTGAACCTGCATTTTTGTGCTGCTTCCCATTCTGCGCACAAGGCAGACAAGAGCGCTTACAAATGGAGGCTTTCCCAACATGGTCAGTATATCTCTTATAGCCAGATAAGGCTATTAGGGCTGCATATTATTGAATCACTGTTACTGCTCTAGATTATCTGGCCTAATCTATTGATTGATCTCAGCACCTGCTGCAAACATATCCTTATGAACAAGCAATCATTCACTGATGTGGCAAATTATAAATACATTTATGTTAAAGAAGTAGGCAGATTTTCCTTAATATGAGTACGTGCGTGCCAGACTCTTTTCAGTGGTGCCCTGCGACTGGATGAGGAGCAATGGCCATAAACTAAAAGCACAAGAAGTTTCACCTCAACATGAGGAAGACCTTCTCCACATTGAAGGTAGCAGACCACTGGACCAGGCTGTCCAGGGAGCTCGTTGAGTCTCCCTCTCTGGAAACATTCAAAACCCACCTGAATATGTTCCTGTGCCACCTGCTCAAGGTGACCCTGCCTTGGCAGAGGGGTTGGACTGGATGATCTCCAGAGATCCCTTTCAACTCTAACTATTCTGTGATTCCATGATTTTCCACAACTACATAAATTCATATATATGCCCTTATTCCTAAAGAAGTGCATATATACAGCCAGCTGTTTTGTCAATAGTCTTTACTTATTATTTTCTCTCAGTGGAATCAATGTCTCATTACTGAAACCACCAGCTTCACAAAGGTGCTCAGTAGTGAACATATCTGTTTAACAAGCTTTGCAAGGTAAATCTTGCAGAATATATATTTGGAAGTACATTTCCAAGACAGCTAAATGCTCAAGTTTTTCTTTTAGCTTTCAGTGTGCTTTTGTGTATTTCAAGATCAAGGAGATTTATGGGATTTGAGCTTGCTGAACTAGGAGAAAGGGGACAGTGTTAAAGCCAACAGCTGATGATTTGACCTCTGCTCATTTTCGTACAGTCTCTGCTTGGAATAAAAGGAGTTTAAATTAAACAAAGATGGTTTAAAAGTATAAATCCGGCTACTTTCATCATACAGTATATTTGAGGCTCTGAAATGACTGAAGATTCAAAAATAACCCTAGTAAGTGTCCTTGGAAAATAATTGTATCAAATTATTAATCTACATTAAATGAATTGGTTTGATTTGTACTGCAGCTGCCTGCAGCAAATACCTACTTTACTAAGAAGTTCAAGACTCCATAGTAATGTAATTTACATACCAGTCTTTAAGCTCTGCTAAGACTAATTGTCTTTGGGAGAGGGGTATAATACTGTCAGTGGGTTCCTGAGGTATCTTCTTGTTAGTAGGTGCTGAAGCAGTTGAAGATATCCAGGATGCAAAAATGGATGGGAAGTTTTCCTGGAGAAGACAGTTGTCAGACACTTAGTAGCAGTAACTGAGGATGGGAAGAAATTATGAACCAGATTTTGCCTTCTTTCTAGAAGGCAATGACATGGGTTACATAGGAAAATGGAGCCCCAGGAATGACAGGTACAGAGTTACCCAGGGACATTTCTTGGTGTTGCATTGGCTATTCAGACCATGTCTATAATTGCAGTACAGCTTGAGAAGGAAGGCTGAGTCTACAGAGCAGCGTGATTTCCGCTCTTTAATGGGTAAGGAATCATAGTCAGAAAAGAACGTTCCCTCTGCAATTGTAGCAATCCACTAATAAGGATGACCAGAGGGGGAAACAAGTCATGCAACATTTTTTTTTAAGAGTAATTATTATAAATCAAAAAATCTACAAGATATTTTTGTGTGGTCTAAGTCAGTCAGTTCCTGATTCCTCATTACACCACAAACACACACCAGGGAGCGATATTAATTTGTTTATCTCTTTCTTTCTATATTTTGAGTATGGTGGGGGGAAGAGGATTTTAAAAAACCCCAACAAAACAAAACAGGAAGAGTGAGTCACCATGTGAAAAGAGTCTTAAAATCAAATATCCTACCAGGGAAACCTTACAAGGAAGATGAAGTCCATGAGCCTATGTTTAATTGAATCAGTGACAAAAACCCCTACTGGTCCTGATGAGACAGGTGGGCCAAATCGGAGACAAACCAATTCAGGGCTGTGTGTAAAGGAAATGCAGGGAACCAGTGTGTCCTCAGCCAACAGTCAGCAAAGGAAGCTCTCATCTACGACAGCAGATTTCCCAGACAATAATTGTGCAAAATGGAGAAGATGAAGGAAAATGAAGCTGTTGTATAAATCAGGAGAATAACACCATATATCCTTACATTTTTTGTGAAATCTCCTCCAGGGACTCATCTTGCACATAAAACACTTTGAAAAGGCAGGTGGCTCATGTGAGGGAAAGTTAAGCGGATACTGCAGTGCACAAATGAACAGTTTGACAGCAAGCAGCTGCAATATTTTGCGTAATATCTATCCTAAGCTTCAATAACTTAACTGGCACTCAGAAATGTTTCTCTTTCGCTTTCTTTTATACTAGACTCCATGTTACAGACTACCTTTGAAAGAGTAATAATTACCTGACAAATATCAACGTCCCTCTAAAATTTAGTATAGACTTTACCCACTGTGGTTTTTTCAGCTACTTCATGAAATTAGGCAGACTAGGACATGACACATGAAGCACAGGCTGATTTATAGTCATAGCTGAATTTCCATGAACATTCTGCTGCTTTCAGCATCACAGTTTTGCCAAAAAAAAACAATCTCAGGAAAACAGTGATCACCTAGCAGGATTTTTTTTTTTTGCATATATATATATTTATATATAAAAGAACATGAAAAAAGTTGTGTTTTCTTTCTCCTTTTTCGGAGAAAGCAGACAATGGGGAAGGCTGGCACCTTGGTGTCATGGAAGGTGTTTATTCCAATCCAGGCCAATGTGCTCTACACAATTTTTGTAGATTTCTGATAGCCTGACAATGCTCTGGTGGAAAAACCATGGTAAATCTCCAGACAAATTACAACTTGATTGTTTGACCAGGGACAGAATAAGTACAAAGACAGAATTGATCTCTACAAGTAGTCTCTGATGATTTAAGAAGAGCAATTCCCAAGAAAAGCCACTAGGAGATGTTCCAAGGTCTGAGAAATTGACTGCTCTGCCATGAAGCCTCAGTGAGCCGGAAGTATCTCGCCACCATGGGACAGTGAGCTGCAATAAACTGAGATACAAGAAGAAACAGTGGCTTCATAGGTCATATGTTGGATTTAACCTCTAGGTTGGTACTGTCAGGAAGAAGACAATGCAGTAGCTGGTGCATTGCTGGCAGGTCTCTGCAGTGATGATCCACCCAGTGATCCACCGTGTAGCAATGACACAGCACACATGGAACAGCAGCCTTCCAGCTTGAGGTTGCTGCATCTGGTCACCAGCACTGCTTTCATACCTCTCAGAGGTATTAAATACCTCACATCATCTCCCTGCTGGAAAAAAGGGCTCACATTAGGATTCCATCACATAACGGTGTTCTCACATTTTCTTAACTCAGTTGGAATAGGCTTTTAAAATAAAAGGTTAAGCTTCTTTTGAAATGTAATCAACCCAAGACATAACAAGGTCGCTGAACAATGAAGAAATAAGGGAGTTTATCATCCGAATGAAAGTATCACTCATTAATCAAACTATCTAAGTGACACAAACACCAAAGGGAGAATGTAAATCTGACGTAAAAGCTGATTTGTATTATATATTTTGTTTTTGTAAAATTATTTTCAGCCTTACTTAGAGGGAATTTCTAAAAATGCATTTCAATTAATAATTTTTCTCCATCTTGCAGTATCAAAAAATCTGATTTTCATCTTAACAACACTCTTTGGAAATGTTCCTCTTTTGAATCCTGACTGCATATTGGAGAAAAACTGGCATGCAAATAAGCCATTTCTGACAGAAGATCACAAACACTGTTTTCCAGATGTCTTTTAGATATCCTATTTCTAACAACATTTCAAGCTATTTAGAGACCTCAGCTTCTGGAATTATTAGCTTTCAGTGGTGCATCTCAGAATAGAAATTCTGAGTGTGCTGAGCCAGCAGCCAGTTCCATGCCCTGAAAGGACCATCTGATGGGCCAAATCCTGAAAGCTGGGAAGTGTCTGTACATTTTATTCACTGCTACAGCTGCTCAATTACCCTCAAGAGCAAAACCCACTTATTTTGTGATGGCTGAACATTCAACCTTTGGTTGGAAAAAGAAATTAT
>VZTR01001427.1:12559-114081 GCA_013400775.1 Chaetops frenatus | reverse complement strand
GCGGCGGCAGCGGCAGATCTGCGGCGGCAGCACCGTCCCGGGCGGCCCCGGCCCTATGGAGGAGGAGGAGGAGGAGGAAGCGGAGAAGGGGGGCTGGACCCGGTCGCTGCGAGACGTCCCACCCCCTCATTTCAAGGATGGCAGCGGTACGAGGAGAACGGGCTGCCGGGGGCGGCGAGCCCGGGCGGCCGTGGGGATGCCAGCGAGGGGTGCTCTGAGCGCGGCCCCCCAGGCTCGGGTCGCGGCGCAGCCACTGGAGGGAAACCCCTCCACGGGCCCGGCTGCCGCTTGGGCTGCTGCCCGGTGCCGGGCCTCGCGGGCGGGGACACGGCAGATGCGTCCTGCCCGGCCCCTTCCCGGGAGCGGCCCCGCTGTCCAGCCGCTGGTGCCCAGGGCAGGGCGCGCCGGTGCTGGAGAGCCCGGCCGAGGCGGTGAGCGGGAGGGTGAGGAGAGGCCGCGTGTGCTTAGTCACAGGCATCGCCTCCCGGGCAGGGCTGTGGCGGTGCCCCGGCAGCGCGGGGCTCCCCGCGGAATGAAGACAGGCGCTGCCCCGAGCAGGGTGGGGGTCCAGGCCCCGCCGTGGCTCCGCTCCAGTGTGCGGCTCGCTCCTCGTCCCCGCTCGCAGGTGGGGAAAGCCGCTGGTCAGGGCGCTGCGGGTCACCTGCTCTGCGCTGTGCAATAGGGCTCTGGGATTGGGGCTGGGATTCCTCCTGGCTGCAAGGTGTTCTATGCAGCTGTCCTTAAACTTAACCCTCCTTGCGTGGCTTTTGGCCAGAGCGAATACCAAGAAGGCGGTGAAATGACACAGCGCGACCTACAGCAGCAGTGCACATCACGGAGAGCTCCGTGGAGTGGCTTGTGTGGCAAGTCTCACCACTGGTTTGCCGAGGGAACCATTATAGCATATAATATATCTGCAGGCCTCGGCAGCCAAATTGACTATGTAGCAGAGCAGCAAGGCATTACAGAAAAAGGTTAATGGTTATGAAAAGCTGGGATGTGAAATTCAACATGTGCATCTCAGAATAGGATGGACTGATTGCTGTCAGTTGAGTTGACAATTTGCCTGTCCTAAGTTTGCTTGTCTTTGCTTTTTTTCTTGGTAGTGTTTAATTCCTTCATTTGGCTGTTGAAAGTAAATGCCAAAGACTACTGCTGCACTCAGTGTAGTGTCCTGAAATTTGTGCAGTGGGGCAGTCAGGAACCTATCCGAAGATGCAGCTTGGTATGGCTGGGGAGGAAAGTAGAGCTAGTGCTGGAGCCTAGGGAAAGTTCAGTTGTGCTTCTGACAAACGTGCAAATAGGAGCTGTGTTTGTCTCTGTAAAGAGCTGAACCTTGTAAAATATTTAAAAATCACTGTTATATGCCTTTGTAAAGAACTGAGTTTTATTGAAGGTTCTTATTTATAAGCATATCTAAGATGACCTTCTGGACTATAAGCTTCATGATGTGATGATATTTCAGCATTGATTATAATTTAATTTCTCTACCTTTCATGGCTTATTTCTTAATATCATTACTTTATAGTCATTTCCTTTTTAACACAGACAGAACTGTTACTTTTTTTTCAAACCATGACACTGTTGTACTTGAATACTGCTTTGGAAAGGAATTGAGTTGATGACCTGTTAATTCAGGAATTCATATTTCCTTTGAAATAAAGGAGTCAGAATTATGGTTGACAGAAACAATGCAGATGTCTCTTGAGGAAGTGTATGGATATTGCTGTGAATATTTCCTCCCACTAATAGATGCAGAAGAGGATGCTTCTGCCCTTTCATTCTGTTGATTGTGATGATGATGATAGATGCTGCGTGCTGTTCATAGAATGGTGATTTGGTTTGGCAGAAGTTCAGTTAGTGTTGTGATTTGATATGTGGGAAACAGGTACATCTGTGGTATTTTTATTTTTGACTACTCAAATTCCAAGCTATGGAAACTACTGCATTGTATATAACTAAGCTCTTCTAAATCTAGTTTGTAGGCTGACCAGCTTTAGGCCTTGCAGATATCATTGTCAGAGTCATGCTAAATGTATTTGTGCTAGCACCATTGTTGCTTCATTGGACACCATTCTGACCCAAAAGTTTGTATCTATACCTGCTGAGGAAAGGTCTCCACTAAGGTGCCTTGCAGTGACAGCATGTCTTTCAGCTCCTTATGGAGTATTAGCAAGAGATACAGGGTTAGATAGAGCACCAAGTATACTGTAGTCTCAGTTCAAACGTGTTGGATATAAAATCCTTTTTTTCTAGGTGTTGAGATGAAAAGGAATAGCTTTACATGAGACTGTGATACAAATTACCTTTGGTTAGTGCCAAAACTTCAGAGCTTGGCCTTTTGATCAAAATCTCAAGGTTTGCTTAGGGGCAAGTACTCGACATCATCTGATGCCAGGAGACAAATGTTGCATGAGACTTCAGCCTCATTGATACTGGAGATAAGTTCTTGAATTGGACTAGGATCAAACCTAGAGTCAAGCTCTTTGGTTTGGGAGACTGCCCCTTCATGAAAGGGAGTGTGTGGAGGAGGAAAAGGTTTGTGTTAGTTATTGAGAATGAGCTTGAGCTCCCAAGAGAAAAAATAAAGAGCTACTTACAAAGCTTGTGGTCTTTTTAACTACAAGTAGAAAATACTATCACTTCCCTTTTTTCTTTTGAATAAATTACTTACTACTGCCTTTCGCTTCCCAGCCTCAATATTAAACTTAGGTCTTTAAAAAGTATTTTATCCATCCCTAGAATTAATCTTGAGCACAGATAGGCTAACTGAGACTTCATTCCAGAAATACACTCGAGACCCAGGTGTGCTGGAGGCTGTGTGTTAGATGGTTGAGTATGTCCTCAATCTGCAGTCAGTCACCACATGTATGCGTGGTGATGCCTGCCTTGCTTGTGTGGCTGGTTTTGACAAACTGGGAAAGGTCTGGCTTGACTTACGTGTGAGGAGATAAGTGACTAGCATTGCTGTGCAACACGGTGCTGTTTGTGTCCCAGATTTTTGTTTTCTGCAGTTCTTAAAGGATCTCCAGTTCCTGTTGTTTGTGTTCCATTTAATAAAAAGAGTGGGTGCTTACATTCCCTGGGGGAACCCCCCCCCCCCCCCCCCAACGTTAATAGCTTCAGCTGACTTCCTTTGTTGAAATCCAGAATAGCTGTTAACATTAACATAGAGGTTAGAACAGATGGCTTGCTGGCACTTTGTGTTATTTCCTGCTAAACTATTTTGCAAATCCTTCTTTTAGTTGGTGATTTGATACCCTGATTTTTAAACTCATAACTTGTGGCACTGTGTAGTTCTAATTAAATCAGGTTGAGGGAGCAAGTGTCTGTCACAAATATCAAGGCAGTAATATAAGTTCTGAGGTATTGGGATGTGAGTAATGAATAGGAGGTCTTGGGGCAGTTGCTGACATGCTTTTCCTTCACAAAGAGCACCTAGGTACAGCAGGTCCATGAGTAGGTCATGTGTGTTTAAAAGGATGATATCATCCATGATCAGATTCTGGATCCAAGCTTTTTGACCTAGTTATAGAGTGAGGAAAGAATAAGAGAACAAATTGCTGCTAGGATAGGGATAGCAGAGTTGAAAAGGAGATAGAGAGAGCAAGCAACTACTATTACAAGCCAGTATATGCCAGTAACTCAACATAAGCCCTTCATTTCTGGTCACTCCTGCCTCAGACTTAATTGGTGTGCTCTTCCTTTCTTAAGGAGTCGGGTGGCTCTGAGTGGTGCTTTCCCTTGTTAGCTCAGTAATCTGGCCAGGAACTGTTCTGTAATACATAGAGGCACTACTGCTTCTGCTCTTGGTTCTTTGGAGGTGCAAATATCCTGGTATTGCTGCAGCTTGATGTTCCTGATTTGGGGTAGCTGGTATTTTCTTCCTAGGATCCAATGCATCCTGTATCCATGTAGTTCAACAATCAGAAAATTTGACCTCAGATGTAAGAGCATTTCTTACTGTTAGGATGCTATGTTATAGTTATGTTTTGTAGTGGCAGCAATAGCAGGGAAATCTAAGCAAAAGTTAATGTTGAAGTCCTCAAAGATAAAGGCAATTAGTGCTACTGTTTCCTTCATTTTCTATGCCCTCCAAACCCTGTTCTTAAGCCCAGACCTAAGGACAAAGTATTAAGAATGTTCTTGCTGAAAGAGCATAGCAGGTCCTCTTTGAATTGCATTTAGACAGTGAAAATAGCTTTTAGGAATTTCCAGAGTGTTTCTCTGAAACACCTAATGCGCCATAAGTTGCCATCTTTGAAGAACATGCTGCTGTATAACAGCACGCTCTAGCAATCTTGTCGCTTTGTAGAAGTTTAGGCAAATATTTAAAGTAGTTTGAAGTCTTCTGTTCCTGAGAGTGTGGACAGGCAGATGGGAAGGCAGCATTCCAGCAGCAAGGAGCCTGTGAGAAAGAGCTCTTGGGTCAGGCTAGGCCATAAAAGAGGGCCATATACATGCTACCACCTAACAGTGCAGGAGCTATTGGTTCAGATCCTGAATAGAATCTGAAGGCTTTAGTCTTACTAGATTGGTGTCAATATTTAAAGATTCTAGAATAAGAAAAGTATGAAAGCTACTTAGTCACTTAGGTCAGATTCTGCTTCAGAAATACCTGGTCCAAATCCTCTGACTCTAAGTGGATAAAGTGATGCTAATATGATTTGTTCTTATTTATGTCATCAGAGAACTTAGCTGCTTTTGACTTGCATAACCATGGAAAATATTGGGAAAAGAATGCATATTTATATAATCTGTTCTTGCATTCTATGTAGAAATTGCTTATAATGACAGTATCACAACACTTTCAGGAAGATATGATAAATACATCTCAAAGATGTACATTGCTACTTTGCAAAGCCTTTATAAGATGACTTAAAGTCTTGAAGTTTTGCTAAATAAGTGAATTATGCAAAGGCTTAGTATCTCATACACCTGACGAAATCTTGATGTGCTTTTCAGGAGGTTTTAATGGCTTTAGAGCACATTTTCCTGCTTCCATCGTCACTGAAGAGAACAAAGTGCATATGACAGCCTTATTGATTAAAAAATGTAGTGCAGCTTAGCTGTTTGTGTTCTCTTGCCTCTTTTGCCCACACCTCTGTCTTAAACATGCATTTGAGGAATAACGGAGTATTTAGACAGACTTTACAGGAAAGCAGAACAAAACCACTGTTTTTTCTCTGCTTTTATAAAGAGGATCTATTTTGGTCAGTACTTGAGACATGAAAGTCTGTCGGCACTGCAGATTAAGGTCTTCTCCGTAGACACTGTCTAGCCTTTTACAGAGAAAAAGCATATATGCTCTTAGATCTGTTACTGTGTAAAATGAGTCTTTTCTCCTTGCAGCTATTGATGGGGTCATTTAAAGTAGATCAGTTCCTACAGCTACTCATGTCTTTTAGCCAAAGTCTCAAAAACAGTACAGCAAACATTTTCTAGCAATATCTGCATACCTTTGAGTTAGCCTAGAGAGGAAATCAGCCTCTCTGCTCAGTTTAGTGAGGATGGTAATGGGGTTAACTTGCAAATTCTTTATTGACTGCTCGGTCACAGGAAGTTGTCCTGGACACCATAGACTTAAAAGAAACTGGAAAAGACTCTTAGGTGTTCATGTTCAGATAAGAGTTTTGCTTCCCTCCTGTGCTCAAGCTTCAAAAACTTTGGAGTAGATGGATTTAGCAGTTTAGAGATACCAGATATTTCCCAAAGCGAAGGTAATCATGGGTATAGTTACACATCCTGACTAGAGGTCAGTGGAGTATAATCACTGAAATACCTTATTCTCTCATGACTGCCAAAAATTTGGCATGTTATTAGAAAACAGAGCAGATGGACTCAAAAGAAATGCATGGCTAAGACAAATGCATGAGGATACTATCATTTGATATCTCACTTCCTTGTAGCAAGACATTGCTTCTAGGAGCTTGTCCAAGCTCCCCCTTCACAGTCTTTAAAGAACAGGATGCTGACCAGTCACTGGTTCTGTGTGAAAATGAATGAACTCATACCTGAGCAAGTAATTTAAAAATTAAGCCAGAATTCCTTGATTGATGGACTGCAGGAAAACAGGCTTGGAAAGCTCCACAGCTGATTTTGTCTCTGTATAAATTACTCCTGGACTATCTCCTTATTTTCTGTGAAAGCAACTGGTGTTCATGTAACATTATAGAAAACATGCTTTTGATTCTGCTTTCTTGGATGACATGAGGGATTCACATGATCTGTATTGCAAGCCATACATGGTGTTAAGGACAAAGAACAAAATCGAGCGACTTCTATTCAGCAAGCAATACAAAGCTGTAATTATGCAGCTGCAAACTGGGCAAGTTGAAGTGTAGTCAATGAGGCACACAGTTAAGGACGCCAAAATCATGTTGGAGAGGGATACATAGGAGACACAGAAGAAGACTATGTATGTGTCTGTATGGATGGGGGCAATTAGCTGTGTGTTGGACAGGAAGATTATTGGACTGACATAAAAGATACAGCAAGCGCATCAGTGGGCACAAATGAAGGTGTTATTTCTAGTGAAGAAAAAGCAGAAAAAGACTTAAAGCAGCTGCTGTTATAACTGTGATTCATTTCTGATTACATATGGCAGGGAGGTGGGTGTGTATGAAAGATTAAATTCAAGCAAAAAATGAGAATATATATATTTTTTTAAAATTACTTATAAAATTCACTGTTGTGGAAAGTCTGCCTATCCAGTGCATGCAGTCATCTCTGCGTTTTTTGGAAAGGTAGGTGCTAGTTAACTTCTCGGTAGGAAGTACCTGTAGGTGTGCAGTGTTAGGGGTAAGCGTGTAGCTGTGGGCATGTGGCTGTTCCCATTGATTTCATGGTGCTGTCTGCTGCCAGATGCACCCTGTTGACAGAGGGTTTGGGCAATGGTAATCTTGTCAGTTCATGCCCAGGAAAACTACTTGGAAGAGGCTACATGTATTGAAACTCATACATGTGTGCACTTAAACATTCAGAATCATAGAATCATTAAGATTGGAAAAGACCTTTAAGATCATCAAGTCCAGCTGTCAACCCAGCACCACCACAATGTTCACAACTCAACTGTGTTCTCAAGTGCCATATTCATAGGTGCATTGAACACTTAGCAGGGATGGTGACTCCACTACTTCCCTGGGCAGTCTGTTCCAATGCTTTAGAATGCTTTCAGTGAAAAAAAATTTTCCTAACGTCCAGTCCAAACCTCCCCTGGTGCTACTTGAGGCTGTTTCCTCTTGTCCTGTCACTTATTACTTGAGAGAAGAGGCCAACCCTTTCAGGTAGTTGTAGAGAGCAGTAATGCCCCTCTTGAGCCTCCTTTTCTCCAGGCTAGACAACCGTAGCTCCCTCAGTTGCTCCTCATACAACTTGTGCTCCAGGCACTTCACCAGCTCCACTGTCCTTTTCTGGACTCCATCAGCACATCGATATCCTTCTTGCTGTCAGAGGCATAAAACTGAACACAGGATTTGAGGAGCAGCCTCGCCAGTGCCTAGTGCAATCACTGTGCTAAGTCCTGCTGGCCACACCATTGATACAGGCCAGGATGGCACTGGCCTTCTTGTCCACCTCTTCTCACACTGGCTCATGTTCAGCTGCTGTTGACCAGCACCCCAGATCCTTTTCTGCTGGGCAGATTTCCAGCCACTCTGCCCCCAGCCTGTAGCACTTTGGGGTTGTTGTGACCCCAGCACAGGATGCAGCACTTCGCTTTCATGAACCTCACACAGTTGGCCTCAGCCCACTGATCCAGCCTGTCCAGATCCCTCTGCAGAGCCTTCCAGCTCTCTACAGAGCTCCAGCAGATCAGCACTCCCACCCTGCTTGGTGTCATCTGTGAACTTGATCAGGGTGCACTCAATCCCCTGGTCCAGGCCTGGTTTATGAGTCCTGGAAAAATACCATGCTCTGGGCCCTGTCATTCAGCCAGCTTTCTGCCCAGCAAACATTACATTCATCCACACCACTGGAAGACAATTTCTCCAGGAGAATGTTGTGGGACAAAGTTGTAAAGGATTCACAAAAGTCTAGGTAGATTACATCCAGAGGCTTTCTCTCATGCTCTAAGCATGTTGCCTTGTGATAGGAGGAGATCAGGTTGGTCAAGCAGGACCTACTTTTTATAAATCCATTTGGCTTATGGCATTTGGAATGGGGGTCTAGTTTTACTTATTCTGCCCTAGTACAGGGTAAATAGACCAACGGGACTACAAAGCAAGAGGTGGCCAGCCCTCCCTAGTGGATTCATAAACCTTTTGCTGCAGCAGCCAACTGAAAATGATCCACCTTTGGTTTGGGGCAAGGGATTCCCAGGATGATCTTGAAAAATGCAAGATGCTGTTACATCTGTCTTGCTGGATATGTTNGTGTTATTTCTAGTGAAGAAAAAGCAGAAAAAGACTTAAAGCAGCTGCTGTTATAACTGTGATTCATTTCTGATTACATATGGCAGGGAGGTGGGTGTGTATGAAAGATTAAATTCAAGCAAAAAATGAGAATATATATATTTTTTTAAAATTACTTATAAAATTCACTGTTGTGGAAAGTCTGCCTATCCAGTGCATGCAGTCATCTCTGCGTTTTTTGGAAAGGTAGGTGCTAGTTAACTTCTCGGTAGGAAGTACCTGTAGGTGTGCAGTGTTAGGGGTAAGCGTGTAGCTGTGGGCATGTGGCTGTTCCCATTGATTTCATGGTGCTGTCTGCTGCCAGATGCACCCTGTTGACAGAGGGTTTGGGCAATGGTAATCTTGTCAGTTCATGCCCAGGAAAACTACTTGGAAGAGGCTACATGTATTGAAACTCATACATGTGTGCACTTAAACATTCAGAATCATAGAATCATTAAGATTGGAAAAGACCTTTAAGATCATCAAGTCCAGCTGTCAACCCAGCACCACCACAATGTTCACAACTCAACTGTGTTCTCAAGTGCCATATTCATAGGTGCATTGAACACTTAGCAGGGATGGTGACTCCA
The DNA here is from genome assembly GCA_013400775.1 of Chaetops frenatus. Lineage (NCBI taxonomy): Eukaryota > Metazoa > Chordata > Aves > Passeriformes > Picathartidae > Chaetops > Chaetops frenatus. The sequence goes on along the minus strand of VZTR01001427.1, from coordinate 105,098 downwards.
CTACTTCCCTGGGCAGTCTGTTCCAATGCTTTAGAATGCTTTCAGTGAAAAAAAATTTTCCTAACGTCCAGTCCAAACCTCCCCTGGTGCTACTTGAGGCTGTTTCCTCTTGTCCTGTCACTTATTACTTGAGAGAAGAGGCCAACCCTTTCAGGTAGTTGTAGAGAGCAGTAATGCCCCTCTTGAGCCTCCTTTTCTCCAGGCTAGACAACCGTAGCTCCCTCAGTTGCTCCTCATACAACTTGTGCTCCAGGCACTTCACCAGCTCCACTGTCCTTTTCTGGACTCCATCAGCACATCGATATCCTTCTTGCTGTCAGAGGCATAAAACTGAACACAGGATTTGAGGAGCAGCCTCGCCAGTGCCTAGTGCAATCACTGTGCTAAGTCCTGCTGGCCACACCATTGATACAGGCCAGGATGGCACTGGCCTTCTTGTCCACCTCTTCTCACACTGGCTCATGTTCAGCTGCTGTTGACCAGCACCCCAGATCCTTTTCTGCTGGGCAGATTTCCAGCCACTCTGCCCCCAGCCTGTAGCACTTTGGGGTTGTTGTGACCCCAGCACAGGATGCAGCACTTCGCTTTCATGAACCTCACACAGTTGGCCTCAGCCCACTGATCCAGCCTGTCCAGATCCCTCTGCAGAGCCTTCCAGCTCTCTACAGAGCTCCAGCAGATCAGCACTCCCACCCTGCTTGGTGTCATCTGTGAACTTGATCAGGGTGCACTCAATCCCCTGGTCCAGGCCTGGTTTATGAGTCCTGGAAAAATACCATGCTCTGGGCCCTGTCATTCAGCCAGCTTTCTGCCCAGCAAACATTACATTCATCCACACCACTGGAAGACAATTTCTCCAGGAGAATGTTGTGGGACACAGTTGTAAAGGATTCACAAAAGTCTAGGTAGATTACATCCAGAGGCTTTCTCTCATGCTCTAAGCATGTTGCCTTGTGATAGGAGGAGATCAGGTTGGTCAAGCAGGACCTACTTTTTATAAATCCATTTGGCTTATGGCATTTGGAATGGGGGTCTAGTTTTACTTATTCTGCCCTAGTACAGGGTAAATAGACCAACGGGACTACAAAGCAAGAGGTGGCCAGCCCTCCCTAGTGGATTCATAAACCTTTTGCTGCAGCAGCCAACTGAAAATGATCCACCTTTGGTTTGGGGCAAGGGATTCCCAGGATGATCTTGAAAAATGCAAGATGCTGTTACATCTGTCTTGCTGGATATGTTGCATTATGGATATAAATACATATGTGGATATTAATTCTTATTTAGCCTTTCAAAGGGTCTCTTAACTTTCTGTACTGTATTCCTGAAAAGGATCACTAGATGAGAAGAGCTCCTTAAAATGAAGACTTTCTCATTTTTTGGCCATTATAGTTATTTCTTACTTACAAACTCATCTTTTTATGTCGTTAGTGGTTGTTTTGAGATGAAGAAAAATACAATGTTTGAAGGCTTGTACTTGGAGATCTGCATTAGTTCCGTCTTGTCACAGACTCTGAGATTAAAATAAATTAAACTGTAAGGCTTGGAGTGCATTTGAGTGATCTGTAGCTATTTTCATGGTGCTAACATTGTTACAAATATTTTCAGTTCTTTCTTTTAAGGATATGGCTTTAAGTGTATCACAAACCTTCCCACTGGGAAAAGATGATGGGTTTTAGAGTAAATGGCATCTTGGTCTTTCCACTTGATGAGGTTGTAGTTGATGAATAAAGAATGACCTCTCAAAAAAGGCCTTTCTTCATCTGCTTCTGTACTACAAGGTAATGACTCACTTCAGCTGACATCAGAGGTGGTCTGAGAGATTGTCCAACATCTACAGCAGCCCCCTGGCATTGTGCCCCTGGGGGTCTGTCCCCCCAGCCAGGACAGCTGGAGCTGAGGGCACCGAGGCAGCACTGGGCATTGGCGGGGACAGGCTGAGGCTGGCTCAGGATGTGGGTGTGTGGGTGGGCCCGTGGCAGGGCAGGGCTGTGCCAAGCTGGAGCCTGGCCCTGCTGGTGTGGGGGCTTATGGCCCTGGGGGGCTGAAGTGGAGCCCTGAGCCAGGAGGGCCAGGCAGGGCCAGTCAGGCATGGTGGTGACCCTGAGGCACTGGCAGCAGCTCCTTGAAACAAACTACCTGGCAAAAGCCATGACTTCTGTAATGGATCTTCCACAAAAATGTGTTCAGAAGGAATTTGTCAGTGCTCAGTTGAACCATTCTTCCAGCCCACTCCCCGATGGCTGTGGGTTCTCTGTATGCTGTCCTGACAGCTCAGGTAGCCAGCCCTCCTGTTAGCCATGGGCAGCCTGGTTGCTGCCACAGAGCAACACAGAGATAGTGCTGTCTTTTGTTTTATGGGTGCCCTGCAAGTTCTTTTGGTTCAGATTACCTTTGGTGTTTATGTCTTGTGTATAAAATAAACCTGTGGGGGTTTTGGTGTGCAGAGCAGATGTGCAAAGTTAGGAGTTAGCTGATCCCTGTGGAGGCCCACTGTGGTCACTGTGTTCCATGACAGACTTACTGCCTTGTTTTCTGCAGTGAATTGGAGCAAATTATTGAGGTGGGAACCATTTCTGCAGTACTGGCTCTGAGTTTCACATTGTGCTTTGCATTATACTACATCTGTTGCAACAAATCTTATGGACACTAAAATACATAGTAGGGTGAAGCAGGCAGATGCAGAAATATCTGGCTGGATATATACCATCTAATCCCCATCAGGTATTCTCACTACGATTATCATTACTGAAAATACCTGTTTGTTCCCATTTGAATTGGATAGGTCTGGCCTAGCATCTCCAAAAATATATGGCATAAAGATCTGTCAAAAGCTTAAATGTTCTGATGGCACATTTTCACTTTTATTTAATTTCATTTAATTTTATTTTTAATTTCATAAGAACTTGAAAGTACATTCCTGAATGAAGCTGGATTTCTTGAATTTGTTTACTAAACCTTTAGATAGCATGAAGTCAGGAGTGATTCCATATACACTGAAGAGCAAGCTGAGAATTTCACAGATTCTTGATAGTCCGAAATAGTCTGGTGCAGGGAACACAATGGCATGATGCAAGAGGGAAATGTTTCGTGTGAAGGCAGCACTGACCAACAACAGAAGTGGAAAATGGAGGGGAGGAACTGTCTCGGTGAAAGAGGAACTGGTGGTTGCAGCTGAACACCAGACAAATGCGGCTCACTGTTACACTGTTGTGAAAAGGCAAACATCCAAGCGAAGTGTACAAGACTTGAAAGGAGACTGTTTTGCATCTTAGGAGAGAGACTCTGGGTTGCCAACCAGGTGAGAAGCATGTAGTTAAAGATGAAGATAAAGGACAGAAGCAGAAAATCTACTAACTTGGCTGCCTTTTTATATTCTGGTTTTAAGCCAAAGGGCCATATTAGTAAGTAAAAGAGCTATTATAGGAAAGGTAATTATCTGCCTTACCTGCTCTGAAAACTAAATATGAGGAATAATGGATATAAATTGATGGATAATTGAATGAGACATGATAGAAACTCTCAGACAGTGCAGTGGGGCAGAAGACAAATGTGTCACTGAAAACCTAAGAACAAGTGTCATTAACCTGTTATATCTGTTGTAACAGACTGACACCCAGTATGTGTGCTGAATGGGGATAGAGGCTTTGGACTGAAAGGCTTCCTGAGGTCCCTTCCAGCACTCTTTTCCTTTGTTTTAGATTGGTTAGGATAAAATAGCATGCTGCTTAGTGGAAGTTAAATGTTGGAGTATTATGCAGCAGACTTGCTACTTGCATCTTCCACGTCAACTTTTGGAGTGGGGAGAAGGCTTGTGGGAAAGAGCTACATGCTCGCAGAAGGCTGCCTGATCTAATAAGGCAAAAATCCTTCCCCTTTCTCTCAGAAAGTAGCCCAGGCACACCTGATGGTTACTTGGGCTGTTGTTTCCACACTCACTTCTATGTTAATGAGTTGTGTGCCCATGAATCTTGTATCTCTACTCAAATGACTTACTCTGAGACTCCTTTAAGTTCAAACCCCTGATCTACTTATGTTAGGGGACATCTGATATGACACTAACCAAAGATTTGTGAGATTAGCAATGCTACACTCTGGGGGCAGTGCATCATCCAGTGGTGCCTGGGTTTGTACTTTGTTCATGACACTTTTTGAGGTATAAAGAGCTTCCTTGCAACTGAATCCCAACACAACCCTCTGTAGACCATAAGGATGGATACATGGAGGAAGACAAGTGCAGGTCTGGAAGAGGCCCAGCTCAGTCATAGTGCAGATACCTGTAATAACTGATGATCTTGTAACAGGTGTCCTGGTGAGAAAGAACAACAGAATGTCTACTCTGTGTTTTTTCAGTTGATGGATTGGATATCAGATGGTTTTTCGTTCACTTCTTTGTGAGCATTGCAAAATTGTTTCATCTTCAAAGACTACTTTTCAGCACTTAAATCTTCTTTTTTCCTGATATTTGCTTCAAATATATTTAAAGAGATTTACTGTTTAGGTTTTTTGTGTTTTTGTTTTTGTTTTTTTTTCTCTAGCTATTTATTTTTCTCTTTTTTCTTCTTTCTTTTCCCCCCCTAGGCTAAAAATAAGAAAGTATCGTATTTCTTCACAATATTTCCTTGCAAGAGTGCACTCCTACTTCTACTAGTAGTTCTCTGCATTTTCCAGTATAGGATGAGGTCTTTGTTGACAGGTTGCACAGATGTCCAAGTAAGGTCTTACAGTTCCTTGTTCAAAGGTACTAGTATGTCACTATCTCTGCTAAAGATAACCAATAACCTGCTTTATGCTATCCAAAAAATGACTGTTGTAGAAGTCCATTGTTTATCACTTTTCTGCAGAATAAGAGGTTGTGTCTCATTTCAGCAGATAATTAGAGTAAAAACTTTCAGTATGGGTTTTTAAGATTTATTTTGGCCAATAAATTCAGATACTATCTAGTAGGATGATCAGCCCAGTATTTTCTGATAGTGTTTTGAGCATAAAATTGGTTCTAATTCCATGTCCTGATGAAAAAAAAACTAAATAATGCCTTTCCCAAAGTCACCTCCCTTCATCCAGACAACTTCTTTCTCAGTCAAGGGTCTGGGTAAGGAGGACACATTAATACTCTCACTTATCTGTGCTGCTGCCAATTAACAAGTATCTAGCTAGAAACAGAACAGGTAAATTCAACCTTCCTGTAAGTAATATCTTAGAAGCTTACCCACCAAAAATGATTTTAAGGTGACCTGTCTGTAATACAAATGTCTGCATTTGTCTTGATGTCTTTAATTAGTCTTTCCTTAAAATCTGTTCAGTGTTCAAGGAGTATTGGGATCAGAGCAATGAGTTAAAGTCACCAAAACTCTTACTTTTTTTTCGAAGTGTTTGTTTTCCCAGCTTCACATGTTACCTTGAGCTTGGATTCCCTTAGGTGCTTCTTATGGGGCTCCTAGTATTTTAGAATTAGAAACAAAAATATGTACTAAACTGCAAGATTTGAAATTTTTTCTGTCTTTGTAACAAGTGTTTCAGCTTGTGGTGTCTTGTTCTCAGACTCTTGAAACTTACTCTGTTATGAACCTCATTAGTTGCTTTGAGAATGAAACCAAAATCCTTGCTCTAACAGCTGAAACATGCATAGGTTATCATGAATCTCTGTGTCATGAAAATTGCTTTGGCTTCACTTCCTCCTTCTTCCCCATCATTCCTCTTTTATTTTATTGAAGAGCATTTTGGATCTTCATGTACAAGGCATGGCTGTTTCTGGTTGAAAGGAGTGTGAGTTCAGCTAGCAGTACCAAAACCTAGAATCCCACTAGAGTCAGGTAAATTCAAAATACATTGAACTATGTTAAGTGCAAATAGTAGTGCAGGCACCTGACTGCTTTCTGGTACAGATGGTGGGTGTAAAATATTCAGCTATGGATATTTTTGCATTGGTACTGTCAAAGTGGGTACTGAATAATAGAAATATGAAGTGGACTTGACACTGTTAACATGATGCTGTTTTTGAGATTGTACTAGTTTTTAACTCTCTCTTTTTTTTTTTTTGTCTGCTGGCTATCTCTCCCTGAATCAATGAAAAGAAACTAAGTGAGCATTAGTTTTTTCTAAAAGCAGCCATTTTTATCGTGTGATGAAGCAGAAACATTTGATAGCATTTTATGGACATATATTGCGGGAGAGTGAGGGAGATGTTAAAATAAAAACTGTGCCTTTTCTTCAGGTCTTTTGCTGAAATGTTGACTCAGAAGGGGTCTGAGTATTGACCTGGAGCAGCTTGACATGGAGCAGTGCACTGCAAATTGTTCTAATGTCAGCTTTCTTCCTAAGATAAAAGGGAGATGGGATTTTTTTTTTTTTTTTTTTTTTTTTTTTTGAGCTGAAATGGGCAGCTAAAGGGAGAATCCTTCACCACAATACTTTAATCAGAAAAGGAACAAGAAATAAGTGTAGCAAAAGCTGCTCAAAACTTTACTTTCAACCTTTCAGTTTCTAGTGAATCCTTTTAATCTGTACTGTAACCTCTTTCTAACCTGCCCTTCTGCACTACAGCATTTAGTTTCTCTAATTGTATTTTGCTTCCTAAAATCTTCTCCTGTCATAAAAATGAATGTTTCTCTTATATCTTAATATAGATTCTACCAATACTTCACATTTTAACATCTTGTTCTTAGTCATTTTGAAATTTATCCTTTTTTTTTATTCTCTGGGCTCTGCTGGATACCATGTCTCCACTGTTCCTGTTAAAATTGCAAAATTTTGCTTCTTAGTAAGCCAGACTTTGTGTAATTTTGCTCTGCCCCATGTGCCCATGTTCATTCCTGTGGAAGGAGAAGGTAAAGGTCTTCCAGATATTGAGTTCTCACCTAACTTATGGGGAAGATAGCTGATAGGGTGACAGCCTTTTGAATTGCCCATGCTGAAAGATGGCTCACTTGAGTTCAGTCCTTATTAGACAGCACTGTAGGCTCCAACAGCATTTCTTGTGATGAAAAAGCAGGTTGATGTTGAGAAGGGAGGTCATGCAAAACCCGACTCTGCCTGTTCTTGCCTCATAGTGTCGCATAAATGTTAACAGATGGTACTTCTAACGTACCAAAATTATGGCCACACTGCTCACCCAACCTGCTGCAGCTGATGATCCCAATCTGCTTTCGTGGAAGATACAGTATGTGAACTGTCACACTTACCCCAACATCAAACGTAGTATTAAAAAGCTGGAAGGAATGCAGTATGCAGCCCAACAAAATCTGAGTTCAGACCTGATAGTGGCATTTATCTATAGGTTTTGTTATCCCATGACTATTCAAGTCTTCTTTTTGGATGAAGGTTGCACTTGGACCTTGACACTTGAAGGAGTGTCAACTGCCTCTGCATGGAGTTTCGAATTAGCATTTTGTTGTGTCTGAGTTGTAAATGTATCTGTGCTCCTGCTGCCTAACAGAAGAGACCAGTGCAGTTTTAGAGGCTAATGCACTGAGTAATGGGCCCAATTCGTTATAGCAAGCATTTAAGGAATATTTTCCTCCATCACCTGTATTGACAGGAGTGGGGATTGTGTCTCCTGTGTCTGATTCTTCACTCTCTTTGTGAAGTTTACCCTGTAGTCCCTTATCTGCCAGACATTGGTTCTAGCGGCAGGAGGATGGGACCAAAATCAAGTCATAGTTTCTATAAAGAAAGCAAAATTTTATGGTTTTATAAACTGTTTTGGTGTAGCTGTTCCTTTTGTTTTCCTCTTTGAGGCTGGCTGAACTCAATGTTCTGCATACTGGCGGAGCTTGAATACTTCCTAAAGAAAGGAGACACACAGACTTCTTTCAAGTTTTGCTTTCTCTGACTACTGCTGTAGACAGTCATTGTTACCTGCCTTGTTTGTAATTTAGAAGAGGGAGGAGAAAGTAAGCAAGCTTTTAAACTCAAGTAAAAAAAAATGTTTTTTCTAAGCAGAGTTTTAAGTACCTGTTTTACTGTGTCTTCAAGGACTCCGTACTATATTTGCCAATACTCATTCTTTTGCAGTTATTTCTGTGTTTTATTATGGACTGCATCAGTTGACACCATAATACTTATACCACTAAGTGATTTGTTTGGAGCAATCCTAAACCAGAAGAAATATGCTTAATGTCACTTCAAAAACATGCACATTGGTGTGGTGTTGCACTGATGCCTAAGAATAATTTGATCACTGTAGCTTAAAGTTAAGTATCTCAAATGGTTTCTGCTAGACTGGAGTGAAAAGACCCTAGAAGAGATTACTATTGTCACACTGTAGCCTCAAAACTTTCTTAAGACATCCCTTTTGATGTTTATTGAAAGTACAACCTGTTTGCTTCATATCGCCACCACAGCAGAAAGTTTGGCATCAGATCTGAGTGGTAGGAACGAACATTAATTCCCTTGATCAAATGAAAAAATCCATGCTTCCTGAAGAACATGAGTTCCAATTTGCTTGCTAAGGTTTGCGAAGAGGGACCAAAATCTGTGGTGGTCATAGGGCCTAGGAGGTAGGACAAAGGGGTTGCAGGATAGACTACAGAGAATTTTCATAGTAAAAATACATTCCCCCGTTTTCCTACCACTTCACATACTGCAGCCTCAGTCTTGCTTTTAGGATTAATAATTTGCATGGCTGACTGCAAAATGAGTGTCAGCTCTGGAAACCTATTTCTGCTAGAGGAAAACACAAGGCTCTTACACATCTTTTGCTTTGTGAGTGATGCAAATTAAAATTCAGAGGGGAGTGTCAAGGGATGTAAATATAGTGCATTATTCTTTGAATCGAGAGATGTATATAAGCATGTGCATAGGTGGTACTACTTTAATGATATGTGACATATGACTTGAATGATATGTATTTCTTTAGTGACATGAAGAGTGTTATACCAATGCAGAAGGACCTCTGACTGATAACACCACTCCCCTGTTCTTACAAGAAGACAGTTTTCTTGGAGGAAAAAGGGAAAATACTTCTTTTTATATTGGTATAAAAGCTATAAGTAGATCAGCTGAAATTTACGGGATTTAAGCGCACATTCAGCTCTCTTCTAAACAGAGGGTGAACTGTATCTGCTAGGCTGCTTTAGTCCTGAGTGCAGCTACTGGAGAACTCTAGGGCAGTGTTTCCCAATCATTTTTTTGTCATTCGCCCCTATCAGTAGAAGTTTTTTCAACAGGAACCCTCAATCTATATTTCTTTATAGATTATATACCTGCACTACTGTACTAATATACTATGTACATTATAAAGCATACGCAAGACCAGAATTTAAATCAGGATGAGATAAAGATGAAATTAACACTATTTAATTTTTTTTATTTTGTATTTGTTAACAATACAGAAAAATGTTTTCTTCCAGCACCCCGGTAGATTGTTTTGTGCAGCACCCTGTGTTGGGAAGCACTGTGCTAAGACCTACAGAAGGGTCTTGATAAAAGTTCATGTATGACCAAGCAGATGGTGCCTGGATCTTGGCAAGGATGACTGTGGTCGTTTGTGTCCAGCTCTTCCAAACTGCTTCAGTCCAGGCCCAGAAAGAGAATTTCTCTGAAGTGGTTTGAATCCCCCTGCCAGGGATGCTACCAGACCCAGATGTAGCTGTGATGAAAAGCCATATGTTCACCTGCTTTCGCTGTCTCTATTCTCCTCCCCAAATAAATAATATTCTAGCTTGCCTAGCAGGCTTGGAGTTTTGATCACACAAGGCTATAAAAACTCCAGGCCCAGTTTTGCTAATCTGAAGGCTTTTTTTACCCCGCACTAAAATATCAATGGGGGTTATAGAATCTGGACCTTAAGGGAGACATGTAATAAATTCTTGATGTGGAAGGTATATGCTACCCATTCAGGACCATTCACAGTGAGCAGGAAAGGAGTTGCATCAAAGGGGATGAAAGACGCTGATGGAGTTTCATAGTAGGTCTCTTAATTTTATTTTATGAGACAGTCAGCATAAAGAATGAATGGAAAGAAATGTTTAAATGAGAGCTTTGTTAACATAGCAACAGATGGCTGAGGAACTGGAAGGGCCATGTAAAGGGGCAAATCTGTCTATAATATAAAACCAACTTTAGCAGTTAGGTCCAGGGTTTACACAGCAAAAAACATAATGGAAACTTCCATATTACTAGGTTAGTAAAACTTTACCTTAAGCATGAAAATTGACTTTGCCTAGGCCCTCTAATCGGTCATTGGCTTTTGTTCCAAACAGATTTTTTCAAATTGTAAAGGATTTTGCTCTGGTCTAGTCATCCAAAGATCTGTTCTGAACCCTGCTGAGAAGACTGCATGCTTCTTCTATTATAAGAAGACTATAGCTAGGAAAAGTGAAGCTCCAGTCACTGAGGTCTCAAACCATATATGTCCTAATCTGTGCTTAAGGAGTGGGAAGCTATTATTTCTGTTGTGATAATGCCCAGAAGCTTCTGTAGAAATCCTTAAAGTGAAGTGCTTGGCACTTTACAAACAGAAGGACATCCTTTGCAGTAGTTATTCCCATATTACTAAATTAAATGTACCCTGCCGGTGCATCCTGTGTAATTATACCTGCAGATTCAAAAAACTGGTGTTAGGGTGTGGGTTTTTTATAGCAGAAAGATTTATTTGCTTTGTTTTCTATTCCACTACTTAATATGACCCAGATTTTATCACCAAAAACCTCTCTTATTTTTCATATAAACACACCATGAAGTTCTTTGAAAATCTCTGCTGTATGAAATCTTTGTTGCTGCTAGGTCCAAGATTAGAAATACAAGCTACTTTCTCCTTTTATAACCTGAAGTATGTTATTACAGTGATTAATTCTTATGACATCTTTCAGCTTTTATTGGTTCATATGTTGGCAGCCCCCAAGAAGGCTGGAAAAGTTGACCTCTAAGTGCAGCTGTGATCTGGTGCTTTGGGTGGCTACTAGTAAGCAGTGCCTGTCAGGTGACCTCTGGTCTTTTCCCTGTCTGATCTCAGAATACAGCACACTAAGCCTGTGTTTGAGGAGGTGGGCTTTGGCTCCGAGTGGCAAAGCATCTCTCCTGAAAGGCTGTGGGGGAGAAGTACCCAATGCTTTTCTTTGCAGACCTAGTTCCATGGCCTGGTTCCTGCTCCATGTGTGCCCGCAGCAGCGCAGCAAGGCGTGGGCCATGGTGGGAGCTGCCAAGAGCCCAGCAGTTCCACAGGCTGCACGCAGTAGCTGGGCAGAGGTTGTGGGAGTGGTGCTGTGTTGCTGAGGAGCTGCTGCTGCTGAGGGTGAGCAGTGCTGTGCCACTGAGGATCCCACTCTGACTTTATGCACTGTTTAGCTCCGCATTGTGTTTCTGGCTTGCTCTCTGCAGATACAACTCCCTGAAAACCTTCCCTGGGGGTACAGTGGCTTGTAAACACATTTGTGTCACCCTGAAGTTAACATAGGCAGTACAAGTAATAAATCCCATCTTTTTCACAAGTGGCTGCCTTTTTTTTCACTCTTAATTGTTGAAGAAGTGCACTGACTTCTTAAAACTGCTAAGTTGTGGGTTTAGAAGAGTTACTAGGAAGCCTAAGCACTTGGAGTGCTATGGAGTATGTAATGTATCCTGCATGTGGTAAGAGGATTAGGGATGTTGATGTATATGGCATATAGAAGTCATTTGTTGAACTTTCCAACTCCTTGCCTGTTTTGAGTTGAGATGTTCAGACAACCTGTAGCAGTGGTCGGTTCTTAGGGCAGAAGAAGGATAGAAAAAGACAGTCTAACAACAGGGGCAGGAGTAAAAGAGCAAAACGAAAACAAAAAGCACACAAAGTGATATTGTGCATGTATAAAGGAGTCCTAGCCCTAGCAAGGATTGCAAATACATGACCTGCACTTTGCATCTTGGGTGTCCTAAGAAAATATTAAGACTTTCATCTGCCTCTAAGCCTAATGCACCAGCAGAGAACATGTGGCTTTTCCCAATATTTTTCAGGATGTTGGGGAGGAACACGGAGAAAATAAAGTGATGGAATTACAAGTTTAAAAGAAGGTGTGTAAGTGCATATGCAATATGGAGTGATGAGAGCTCCATCGACTCCTAGTCTGGGGTGATGATAGCAGAGAAGCTTTCCTACAGAGAGCAGTAAAATCCAAGGGAGGTTGGTACAACCTAAAAGAAACAGGTTTAATAAAGCCTGAATATTATCGCCGTACACTCTTGTCACCAGTCTCCTTGGCAGATTCCAGGTTCTGAGCTCTTCTAGCAGAGCTGTAGCATCACCCTGCTCAAGATTCCCAAGTGGTTGTTGCTGCAGCAGGTGCTTAGTTCTGTTCACGAGAAGTAGCATTGAATGCTTTGGAGACTATGTGCTTACCCTAACACTCCCTGTCTTCTCTAGGAAGAGCTTGTTGCTGCTGGGAAGCAATTGCAGAGACCAGTACTGTAGCTACCTTAGCTCATGTGGGATGGAGATGAATCATTAGGAGGTTCTGTACTGAAATTAATGTTCACGCATGATAAGGTTGTCTCTAATGCTTTACTGAACAGTCTGGATTTCTGGTTGCTATATTTTTTTTTTCTTTTTTCTTATATAACGAATTTTTGAACAAAACAGAAAGCCATTTCTTTGTGAGACTTAAAAACTGGAGGTACATTTTTCAATGGCATATGTGTGTGTTATATGTAAATGGCACAAGCTGATGTGAAGACTTTCAGCATCTCATTAGTTGGGTCATTTATATTGACTTACTGACTTTTATTTACAAAAGATAAATTAAATAGTCTGATGATTTGCTTGGAAAGTGTACCAGGCTATTTTCCCTCCTTCAAACACAAAAGCCCTACCTTTCAAGGCAGGGTCCTCACATCAAATATGCTTATACAAGTGGATTTTTATTTTAAATTTCTGGAAAGGAAAAAGTTGCATGTAGGTAATGGTATTTGTGAACAGTGTGCACTAGAACAGACCAGGAGCCCGGGACAGAAAGATGGGATGATGGGATTGCACCTGCAAGAGTTGCCAGTGCAGATGAGGGTGCCCCCCATGGAACCATCCCAAACCAGTCTTCTGGGATTTAGTTATGAAGGTCACCCTGCTGGTAATGAAAGTTGTGCTGACATAAAACTATCCATGCTGCTTCGTACAGTTATTTCAGAAATGTGCACAGCTGTGCCTACAGACAGATGTGTAGCTGCAAGGGAATCTACTAAAAGCTGTATTACAGATGGTGTATGAAGTCAGCACATGGATGGTTATCTCTAATCTGCTAGATATGCCCAGTGTCAGCTGGTCTGCCAGGAGCAGTGCTGTAAAATGTTAATAGAAAACTACAGTGGCAAAAGAGTGCAATGGACTAATGCCATGGAAGCTGCTGCAGCAGGAATTCCCCTAAGGAGGAGCACATGCAGTCTCACAGCCAAATAATGTGCAAAGAATTATGTAAACTGACACAACAGGGTATTGCTTCAGCATTGACTCTGCTGCTTTAAGGTCTTTGGCATTTGGAAATTATTTTAACCAAAACCCCTTGTACCAGTGTTTTGGGAGGTTCTGTTGGATGTTGAAAAAATGGTTATTGGTAGGTTGCAAGAGCTCACCACAGAAATTAAGTATATAATTAAAGGTGTCAACATCAGCTGCAGTGGGCTTTTTATTCTTTGTACTTGTCACAGCTTGAAAACTTTGTAGCTTTAAAACATTGTGGTAAACGCAAAGAAATACTCTCTTAATTAAACAGTTTTTTGCCATGGCTTAAATCTACAACAAGGCATAGTTCCATGGATGACTGCCACATATCTGGCATGTTCTCATTCTCAGACCAGTGCTGTTGGTGGACATTTGGTCAGTGGGAAAGGTATAAGACCTGTTTGCTTGTTCTCTTGAAAATGCCCCAGAATTCAATTGTTTTTCTACAGTCTCTTATCACCGAAGGTAATCTACTGAGTGACAGGCAACATGTTTTACCCTTGGTATCCCAGTCTTGATGCCCCACTGAAGTTCTTCACCTTTTCCAGGCTGAACTGCCAGCACATGGCAGTATGGAGGAGGAATGGGCAGAGTGCCTTGGTTAACACCCCAGGCTTTGGAAGGTCACCATTGCATCAGGGGAGGAGACTGTCTTGTGTTTGGTGGAACAGGTGCATTGCTCGTCCCTGACCTATGCCAGGTTGACCTGCTGCACTTAATGCTCAAGGGTTTTGCTATAATGTTAAAAAGGCTGAATGATAGTCTGGATCCCGTACACAGTGTGGAAAAAAGGTGAATTGCAGGAAGTTCCTTAGTTTGCCAAATACTTCATTAATTTTACTGTTTAATTTAAATTTCACTGTTTGATTTACTAAATAAGTTCTTTATTTAATTTATCATTAATTTAGTGCTGCTTCCTGTGGAGGCCAGGGACTCTTAGGACCAGAGTCAGCACGGAGCAGCTCTGTGCTGGTTTTCAGTCCACTTTCATTTGTCCTTGGATTGCTTCTAGACACAGCTCTTAATGCTCTCTATGGATAGAAGTCAGACTGCAGTCTGTGGATCGCTTTATTGCTGACGCTGCTAAGAAAACAATCCTTTTTAATGCTGGGCAGGAAAGAGAAAGTGGCCTTTCACAGAAGCTGCTTGGAACAATTTTTTGACTACGGTTATTATGCGCAGACGTGGAGGCATTGTCAAAGGCTTATTTATAAGATTGGAAGAGTGCAGTCAAATCACACTTTGCTAAGTAGCTTGGAATAGACTCACTGAAAATAAATGTAGAGCAGAAGTGCATCTACTGAGCTCCCATGCAAGGGTGCAAAGTAAGTTTCTGTAAAGGTGACCTTGTAAAAACTTACCCAGAAGCATGGGCTGCTGAGAGTGAGCCCTTATTGTCTATGAAAAGAACCATCTTTGGAAGGACTATGTCCAGTTTCTTCTTGCTAAGCCAAGAGTGTCTGCTTGGGAGTTGTTGACTTTTTTATTGCCTCCTAGGTTGGCTCTCAACTCCAAGCAATACCACAGTATGGATCATGTTTTGATCATTTATATTTAATTCTTGTGCAAGGCAGTCCCTAAAGGAAACTAAGATTTGTCTACCAAAGTAACAGATGCAGACATCTACTTCCCCAAAATACTGGTCAGAACCACAGCTGGTATGAATTAGGGTGATGCCTTTGACTTAGCAAAGTAGGCCTGTCACTGAAGCTGTGGTAGCTTTTTCTAATGAAGATGAGCAAAAACATGCAGCCTAAAGACCTGGATACTTGCTACCCAATTCCTACAGGTGAGCGGTCTCTGAAATAAGCTGGAACAAAACTCAGAAAAGAAGTGTTACATAAACTTACTTCAAGCTGTCTTGACAAGCTTGTCATAAGGCCATCAAACTGGCTATGCTTTGAGGATGGTCTGATGTACATTTCCAGGACATTAAGAATAGAGCTGTTATGAAAACTGATATTCTGGCAAGCTGCATAAGCTCCAATGCTTCCAAAGGTTGCACAAGAAAACTTAGTATAAACAGAAAAATTCTGGAAAATCTCACTTGGGAAATATTGAAACATCGTTTTTTGTTTCCTCATCTTTTTATTTACCTCTTTATATTGCTCTCTACATCTTGAAAAAGATAAGAAATTGTTTTACCTGTCTGTCATATTCCTTTAATTGACATCGTCCATAAAGACATCATGATTTTTTGGATGGATGAATATTTTCTGGTGAAAGGCTTCTGTCAGCATTTTTTCATATTCTCTAAATAAGACCCAAAAATCATGTTGTGCACTTCTGTAAAGGTAACTTGTCAGGAATATAAAACAGCCTCTAATTGCTTGGACTTAGGAAAAAGGAATTAATTGGCTTTTTAAACCCTGATTTTTGAAGGCTGTACCATATGTTGGAGGAGAAAGCACTTCCCAACGACCAAAAAAAAATAGTTTCTGGATTTTTTCTTAGGCATATATCTGTATATAATACATTTAATGTGCTATTCTCATGGGTGGCTATAAATTTTTAGCTTTTTCCTCGAAGAAGACAATAAAATTACATCTAAATTCTTGAACTGATACTTCTACCACTCCTGTTCCTGATTTGGGAGTACTGGGGTCTGCCAAGCTGATAATGAAACTGCATTAATTTCAAAGTCAGCTGTGATTAGCTCTGCAAAAGGTTTGTTTACAAACCATGCAATTTGGGTTATCATACACAGGGTAACACCTGGGCCTGTCAGCTTAATGAGATATTTTATCATGGGCCTCAATTGCGCTTTGAATGAGAGCAGTCTTTTGCACAGAAGAGCAAAAGAACTTTCTTTCACTGCGTTTTCTTGTTTCTTATCTGATTTATCCTGCCCGAAATGATGAGGCTTTTGACCTTCTTAAGATTTGTATGCTATGTTGTAAGCACTGATAGCCATAGTATGTTTTGAAACTTTCTGTCTTTTGTCCATGCTTTATTCTGAGTCTGTGGATTCTGAGCTACTAATTTGCAGGTTGGTAATCAGAAGAGAAAAAATGGGAAAGGATGCATGAACCTGTTAAAAATGCTCTCAAATTACTTAATTTTGCAATCCAGTTAAGTAAGGAAAAAGCATTTAATTCACTTGGAGTTCTTATTTTTTTTCCTAATGTGTTGCTCAGCAAGGAAGACTAGAAAGGGAATGAAGCAGGAGGAACAATGTGACCGCTGGGGACCCATCTAAGAGAGAAGACCAGAGATTGTAGGATGACATGGAGGGGCTGCCTGAAGTTCCACTTGAACTTCTTAAATCTTCCTGGGTGTTCTGCAGTGGATATGGTTGCTGAGAGGTTGAGTGTGCAGCTTGCTCTCTTGCTAGACATCAGAGCCAGCAAGGCAGCTGCAGTTTGCCGTGAGCTGAGTTGAGCCAAAATGGGCTCTGCAATGCACACACTCCGAGGGCGAGGCGCCAGCCTCTGCTTCGCAGTCGGATCATCAGTATGGACACACAAATGGCTTTTCACGCTTCTTTTTTCATTTATTTTGAGACTACTCTTACAAATGGAAATGTCTCTCTGTAGGAGACATTCCTTCTGAATGCAAAATAGGAAATCGAACCAACTAGTCAAAATAGCAGTAGTGACTTGCAGGGTGGCTGCTGCGGATTGCACAGGCAAGTTTTTGCTGGCAGACAGGGTGAGATGGAAGAAGAGCTTGTGTGTGTAGGTTGTATCATAAGAGAAGTTGTTTGTTATTTTCCACGTCCTACAAGGTCACTTAGAGCAAGCCAGAAGTTGTGGTGCTGGTATGCATGCTGCCCGGCCAGAGGTCACTCAGTAGAGCTCTGTCCCTGTCCTGACTGAGCACGGAATACTGGGTCTGACTGCATGTTCAGACATGCCAAGAGTGCTTTTGCACTCTGGCTCTGTAATTTGTATCGGAAACCCTGACTGGCTTTTAAAGCAAAAGAACCATATGAAAGTAAATATATTCTCCATGCAAACACTCTGTAGCAGAGGAGAGAGAAAAATCTGAATTTTACATACTGTCGTAATTGTATAGAGAATGGACAACTAGGCAAAGCCACTCTTTCATTTGACTGAGTAAAGCTTTGAAAGGTAAACAGTGCATATATGAAACACTGAACTCTTTTCATATCAGTATTTTCTGGGTAAGTGCCATTTAAGTCAATGTAAAAATCCTTAAAAAGTACAAATTAGCTATTTAAGTTCCTTATGCAGACAGTTGGCTCTTTGGGATATATTTGTGTACTTAGATAGTCACATTTAAATATTTTAGACTGGTTATTAACTATGCAAAATTCAATTCACTTTAAAAATTCAGTTATTTTCCTACTGAAATTCAATGTCGCTCTTGTTATATTGCATATTAGTAAATTATGAATCAGTTGTGCGCACTTTGCCAATAAAGGCAATTTTTTAAGACAATGAGATTATACAGGGGCTTTCATAATTTTATTTTATCAACAATTATGTTGATGTTTGAGTCAGAAAGTGATTCAGCTTGCTTTTTTAGAGCTGTATGGGTTCTGCATGACCAATGAGATACAAAGCTTGTATATTTATTTCAGGAAGGAGAGGAGGTAGCAGGTTCTCTGTGGCTGGAGCAGGACTACTGAGTAAGAAAGGGTTGTCATATCCAGTATACGTGTCAGGTTTCCGTTATCAGTTATCAAGGTAAACTTCTACAGCTGCTGAAAATTTAATTACATCAAAATTACATTTTTTGTGCTTCTGGCTGCTCTTACCTCCCTAAAGATGGAGTCCAGCATGTTGTCCATATAAGTCTCAAGACAAACATATTTCACTTTGTAAGACTTACTGCTTTATGAATTCTTGTTTGCTGTAGACAAGATTTAAATCATTACCTCTACTCCCAGCTTCTGCTTCTGAAGCCAGGAATTTAAAAACTATCTCTGTGAGCTACCTGGAAGGTTGCCTGAGCACTGGAGTTGGGTTCAATAGCTACTCCAGGTTTCATATGTAACTACGAATACACTCTGTTCTACGTGTTGTTATCAGAAAGCCATACCTACTATAGAATATAAAAACTTGATTGAATTATGGGGAAGAATGAAAATACAGAATCAAGCATAGAACATCTTTTGTGAGCTATAACAGTCAAGCCAGTGCTAGCAGGAAACAAACCTCCTGATCAAAAGAAGAAAACTTTTATTAAGCAGCTTTATTGTTGCATTAGCAGTTAAGGTGAAGTAAATATATCTATTCTAGCCCCATAGTTTTCACTTCATAATGAAAACCTTTTATCATTTAAACTGAAATTTTCTCTTCTGTCCTTACCAAAAGATGACTTGTGTACAGCTTTTCCCTCTGGTCTTAGAATACAGAGGAATTTCAGCTTTCAACTGAAAGTTTCTCAATCTCACAAATTACAACTGGAAAGCAATCTTTAAATAGATGGTTTTTTCCCACTGCACTTGCAAAAAAAAAATCCAGTTTTGTTTGCTTTTTTGGCATTCTTTGCAATCTGAAGATTTGCTGTTTCAAAGTCTTGGTGCTATTTTTGCTGTCCTTATTGTAGCTTGAGTTCACCAGAGTGCACCCAAACATTAAGGCTTAAGAGCAAGTCCAACCACAGGATTTGTTTAATTCCTTGTAGTTCTGTATCATGGAAAATTTGAGCGAGCTATAGTTGTTGCTGTAACTAGGAATGTGGACTGAGATACAGGGGTGCTGGAGAATGCAGCCTGGCCAACGTGCTAGTAGATCTTTGCAGAGCCAGGTTGTGGAGTGGTCAGTTTCGTGCTCTGATCCAGCTAGGAGAGCTGATGCTGAGATCCAAGCAGCCTTGTAGTGCAAGACAGAGTTGCTCTTGTTGGGCAGAACTCCACATGCAAAGCTGTATGCCTTCTACTTTTGCTTAGGGAGAGTGTTACAGATAGTCCCAAGGCTGCTGGACTAAGGTGCTGTGTTTCTTGGATCCAACCCTTGATTTGGGATTATACTCATGACATTGTCTTTTTCACAGGGGTGTAGAGCTGTTTTTAAGTGCTCCCCTGTCTGCTGGGTTCAGAGAGGCTGCTCCTCTCAGGGTGTTGGTTTTCACTGCTTCTGTAGAATAGAGAATGTTCCCTTCCCTTGCCTGCTAACTGAAACACTACCATGAGGTTCAAGCATGAAGACTACTACTTTTAGAATGGAGCTTGGTTAGTTTGTGGGAGGGATTAGAGGAGACTGGGCTGTAAATGCAGGTGTCTGCATCCCTGATGTTGTGGGTTTGATGTTCCTAATTCGGCTTAAGGTAATCTGGTGTCTGACTGGCTAACTTTGTAACACTGATACAGTGCTGCCAGCCCTTAGAGCCTCCTTTTTGGTTATTTTTGCCCTTCTCTTATGAAATAGTTGGAACCGGCAGAGAAGGTACAAGATCAGTGAAATGCTAGAGTAGTGACAGCATGGGACTGCAAGGCTTATTACATTATAGGAGGAAGAGGACCACTGCATGCATTGTGGTGCTAAAAATACTCCCTATGACGTGGGATAGTGACACTAGCCACATGGTAGCTGTGACTTGTTCTGGTAATGTGCTTTCTTGGGGATATCAGAGTGAAGGATAAAACTCCAGTATGGTGGCAGAGACACAGAACTCAAAAATAGATAGACATGATCCATATGTAACTGTGTGGAGCAAGGGCAGATATGACAGTCATAGAATTTATGACAATGAACTAGGTAGGAATTAGAGGTACAGGAGAAAAGGTGGGATCAGGTTCAAGAGCCTAGAAATCATGGCACCTGGGATGAGGGCAGTGCTGTCTCTGGAGGACTCACAATGTCCTTCTGGGCTGTTTGGAGGAAGGCACTGCTTTGACACACATATGGACAAATAAAAGACTATCCAGAAAAAAGCTGAAACAGCTGCTGAGGATGAAAGTTGCAGAAAATGTGTAAGTGGAGAAATAAAATGCGTGCCTGTCTCACATGCCTGCATGCTGCAAACTAATGAGTGTGCAGAGCAGAGGGAGAAACTTTTCAAAGTGTGTAATATTATACAGAAGGAAGAATATGGGGGGGTGGGGAAGTTTCCTGATGAAGTCTGTCAGACAATGGGTACATGCTGTCATTTGCATTAGAAAAATTAATCATGCTTTTAACTTCTGGTGTTGGATGTGCCTTGTGGTGATCAGGAGTGTGCCTATCTTCCCTTCTTCTTTATCCTAGGTCCAACACGAAAAATGCCCCTGACTGCCAGTGCCATGGACTTTTTTCAGCTCTTTGTCCCTGACAATGTACTAAAGAATATGGTGGTCCAAACCAACATGTATGCCAAGAAATACCAGGAGAGATTTGGTAGTGATGATGCCTGGATTGACGTCACCTTGACGGAAATGAAGGCCTTCTTAGGCTACATGATATCAACCAGCATCCACCACTGTGAGTCTGTTCTCAGCATCTGGAGCAGTGGCTTCTACAGCAACAAGAGCATTGCACTTATCATGACACAATCACGGTTTGAGAAGATTCTGAAATACTTCCACATTGTGGCCTTCCGCTCGAGCCAGACAACGCATAGCCTCTACAAAATCCAGCCTTTTCTGGACTCTCTGCAGAGTGGCTTTGACTCTGCTTTCAGACCTTCACAAGCCCAGGTAAGAGTTAAGCTGTTGGCTGGGAACATCTGACCTGTGCGCTTTGGTTGTCTTACTGTGACAGTGCACGGCACAACTGCCTGGGGAAAGAGCTGGGGCTTCCCAGTGTGAAGCTGTGCTGCGGTGCCTCCGTGAAACAAGAGAGAAAGCAGCACTCTCCTGTGCTAGTGCTCATCAGGGCCTGTCAGTGCAGGTACCAAGCATGTTTCAGTGGGAATGGTGCTCTCTGAGCTGGAGCTGTTTGCTTTAGTGGCCTGAACAAGCCTGGAGACATCTCAGTGAGGCTGGCACCAGTTGGTTTTGCTATCCTGAGGATGGGAGGTTGCAGGCTGTGCAAGGGCAGAAAGGGCAGAGCTGGTGCAACTGGGCTGGAGGGAAGACTGCTGGCTATTCCTGCTACAGGCTGATTTGGATGGAGGAGTTGAATTTGCTAGAGTGACTTTTCCTGACCTTAACAGTAGGTGCTTGCTGTATGGTCTAGGAACACAGCTGCTTCTTCACGACTGGAAAGGGGGATATATGAAAGTATTTTAATTTTCATTATACTCGATTTAAACTTTGTTCAATATAAATGATCTGCTTTTGAAACTGTTGCTACTGGTCACGTTCAGAAGTCTGGAAAAAAAAAAGGACTAAGCATGAAATATGTTACTGCTTGACATAACTTTTCAATCAATTCTCTATTTCCAGAATATAAATATGTTGTGCCCATAATCCTCTTTTCCTTCCTGTTTCCTTTCTGAAGAATCACATTTTTGCCCGCTGCACAAAATTAATGAAGGCATAGATGCATCACATCCATTGAAGTGTGCCTAAAATAAATGGCGAATGATTACAGTTTTTTCTTTTTTATAGACAATAAAAATCATATCTATATAACTCAAGAGAGCACAGCTGCCTAAAAAGCTGTTAAGGTAGAGAAGGGAGGAGGGAGGAGTGTTCTCACTAAGCTATGCAAGGTATGTTTCCATTAAGGCAAAACAGGCAGTGAGAAACATGGAATTGTTGAGACTGAGCTCTCATTAAGGTAGGAAATCTAATCCTTACGGCTGCTGACTTCAGTGGGCAGAAGATAAAGGCTTCAGAAATGTGATCACTGTGTCTAATGCAAATGCTTATAATGGTGTGGTGTGGCACACGCTGTGAGTGCAAACCCATTAAAGGATAAGATTTGATTTGCATGTATATTCCATCTCACATTCCCCATCCTGAGCAACGTGTGAGGACTGAATTGACAAAATCACAGCACCCTATTTGCAGTGGCAAAACTTCTAAACCTTCACAAGCAAAATGTATTCTTATCCTGAGCTTGGTAAGGAGATGTTACTTAAAAAAATAAGAGGGAAGAAGTACAGACAGCCCAATTTTCTTCCTTCCCCCTCCACTTCTCTGCTGCTTTGTCAGTGTTTACATCAGTGATTTCTATGCAGCATGTTTCAGTGATGTTCAGTGGAACAAAAAGCACAAAAATACAGCTTCAAAAATAAGCCTGTGAGAAAGAATAAGGTTTTGAATCTGTTGTTAAAAATACCTTAGTGTACCTCCAGTAGCCTACTGGAGGATGTTCCAGGCCTCCTCTTGAAAGGAGCCTTGTGCATGATGTCCTCCTGGGTGCTGTCAGTCAGGGCTGCACACTACCTGTCTCAAGAGATGAGGACCCCATCTGCTCAAAACAGCAGGAAAGACCTCTCCCTGCAAATTGTCTTGAGAGCAGACTGCAGTAAACATCAAACCCAGAATGCCCAGTGAGAAATACCAGAAATAATTAAAAATAATAGCCCAGTTGCACAGACAAATGGAAAGATGAGAGGAAAGAGCCACTCAGATGGACTTTTGGAAGTTCTGCCTCTGAAAGTCAGTTGGAAAGGGGGGCCCAGGTTTCTGTGATTAGCAATACCTCAAATCCCATGTTCAGAATGGATTTGTTGCTTAAGGTACATCTGCATCTCAAACATGAGACTTGTGGTACCTGGGTGGCTTGTTGCTGACCCACAAGCTTTATGCTACCTCCTTGTAAGTGGCATCAAACAGCTAAATCACAGCTCCTATTGAATGCAGCAGGGCTGTTTGGGCTTATGGGTTGGCTTGCTACTGACTTTCTTCCTCTGGCAGTGTGGACTCACAGAACTAACACAGTTAGGAGGATGCCATGCTTAACTCACCCCTATGGACAGAGCAGGGGCAGTCTGCATCCAGCAGGCAGTACAACATCTGCCTTCACAGTTATTTCTTCTATAGATTTGATCTTTTCTTTTTGGACAGCTGGAAAAGATTCTTCAAGTGGAACTTCTGTCAGAAAATACTTAGGGTTTTTTCTCATCTGTGATCCCTCCCCCTGCCCAAATGTGCCTATAAAAATAATACCACAGTTGCTGTGAAAGGAAACAGGGAGAAAGAACTATGCCAGT
Organism: Chaetops frenatus; assembly: GCA_013400775.1. Lineage (NCBI taxonomy): Eukaryota > Metazoa > Chordata > Aves > Passeriformes > Picathartidae > Chaetops > Chaetops frenatus. The sequence goes on along the minus strand of VZTR01001427.1, from coordinate 81,703 downwards.
ATACCAAAGCAAAGAAAACAAACTAGTGAATTATAATTATTTTGCTAAATATACTGAGCAAACAAAAGGAAATAATTACTCTCCAGCTTATGAAGGAATTGAAAGCCCAGAACATTTTAATTGCATATCAGCAGTGCTGGCTTTAGTTTCTGAAGTTAGAAAAATTATGTTCTGACCTAGATTGGTAAAAAAAAAAATTACAGGAATATTCTCTGCATCTTATCCCTCCTCAGCATCATCTGTGTAAATATGCCTCTATCTGAGCAAGAGGTGGAGATTTGGGTCTGTTCTTGTAAGCAGTGTTGTTTCTTTGCTACTTAGCTTTGTAGCTGTGCTACTGTCTGCAAGCCTGAAGACAGGGAGATTGCCCTGCCTGCACTTGGGAGGTATAGAGCAACAAATTCAAAGGTACTTACCTGCCAAGGATATACACTGAATTCCAGAAGCCAGAGGGGTTCAGGGAAAATAACATCACTGCTCAAATATCCTTCTGTGCCTGCTGAGTGTTTATATGCTTGTCAGCAGGATGTGACTAGACAGGATTGTTGTCTTTGACTGCCCCTGACTGGTGTGGGAGAGGTCAGGAGCATAACTCCAGTTACTCTCTGCTTCCCTCTCCCTCTAAAGTGCCTTCTCTTTGGTGTTTTGGAACTAAACAGTTTTGTATCTGCCCAGTGAAATGTCAGCTGGGAACAGTTGTCTTCTTATCTCCAGTGAGAGTGAACCCCCTGGCAAAAAGATGTAAGTCCAAGCACTTGCTCCAAGGACATATTGCTAAACTTTGGCCAATTACTAGGCACTTTGTTTTACTCTTGGTGGTATCATAGGGTACAGCCAAGCAGTTTCAGCATAACTCTTCCAAACCAGCTCACAGCCTCTTTGAAAACACAGAGGAGAAAAATAGGCTGGTCAGTTTGCTTTTGTGTCCTCATGACTAAATGTTCTTTTGCTATTGGGTATTTCCAAATTATAAGATCTTGCTCAAGTCATATCTCTATATTTAAAATTTCCTGTTCTCATAATGATTCTTTAGGAGTTAAGGGTGGTGGTCCCAAACCAGAACCATTCTGTCTTAGGGCTTCTCTGAGTATGACACAAGTACATAACTATTCAGAGAACACTGGCCAAATATAAGACGTTGAGCAAGAGAAAGACAGACAGAGGAGCAATAAGAATATTGAAAGCAAGGTAAATTTCTAATGTCCTGTGTCTCTTGGCAAGTTGATCCTTTGGTGAAGCCAGATTTTTGGGAGAGTTTGGCAACAGAAACTGATGAAACTTCATTGCTATTTTTAAATTATCTAATGATAATGGAGTGCTGTAAGAATTGACTTTCTGTTTTTTGAGAGGATCAATTGAAGACTGAACAAATGGGCACAGGAGCATGGAATCATGGCTCTGTTGGAGGTTGGAGTCAACCTTTGAATGATGGCAAAGAGGAACTGTAAAATGTTGGTAGGCCAAGCAAGACTTTGAAAATGAGAAGAGAGAATATGTCTGATATACTGGAGAAGAACTGAGAGAGAATAAAGAAAAGTGATGTGGTCAGTGTGATGGACTAGGAAAATGGCTTTCCAGCAGGAGCCTGTAGGAGAAGATTGCTGTATGTTGAGTAAGCAGGATGGTTGTGGGTTTTGGATGTAAACTTGTCTGGGTGGGTGGGTTGTTACTCAAAAATGAGTGCCATTTTGAAGCTCTTACTCAGAAAGCATGGAAAATGCAGGCATTGCCTGGCTGAGAAAATTTTGCAAGTAGGAGGCAAAGACTGACATTCAGATTCACTAACCAGTGATACCTGCAGCAGGAGGAGAGGGATGTTTGCAATGACCAAAAAAGGAGATACTGAGGGGTTCTTAAGGGAAAGGAGATGCTCTCAAATGCAGCATAATGAAATCAGAACCGACAGCTAGATATGCAAGCAGAGATGTCAGATACCAGCAAGAGAATTTAGATTAGACAGGAGGAGATTTGGAGCAAAGAGGCAGAAGCATGAGCTGCTATTGCAGGAGGAATGACTGACTCTGTGCATTCAGGTGCAGTTACCCAGGGGCCTCTGCAACTGGATGGTATCCACCAAAAGCTAGAGACAAGACAAGCTGAGGCAGCTCCTCCAGGAGACAGGCTGAGGAGACAGTCTGTGTTGTGCGTGGCCATGGAGCTCAGAGGGAGATGTTGGTTAATTATCTAAGTATATGGAGTCCAGGAATTCCAAGTACAATAGACTTAATAATTTAGGGCTTTGTCTACAAGCCTGTTTGGGTTCTGGTGAGAGCAGGATAGGTGGAATTTGGGTGTGGAAAGAGCATTGGAAATTACCTAAAATGGAGAAGAGAGAAAGACACTCTTGACAGTGGCTGTTTTGTTCTGTGAGTGAAAGATACTGTGAGACAGAACAATTGATGGAGTCTTGTCTTGGAGTCTTGCCTTTGCAACACTTGGAGTGCACATATTGAGGGGAAAACAAAGAGTGAAAGTTTGGCAGGTAGATCTGTCAGGGGTAAAGATTACTATAAAGAAGAGGAAGAAAAGAAAGCAGTGTGATAACAGTGGGGGAGCAAAGCAACTAGATCAGGAGTTTCTTAGACTTGAACAGAACTAGGAATTTAAGAGACGAAAATTGAGATTATTTCTATGAAGAAATCCACAACTATCTTGCATCAAAATGAAGTCAGAATAGGAAGAGGAGAGCACTTGGGGGAGTGAGAAAAAGATGGTGAAGAGGCAGGCAGGAATATGTGTAGGAGTCAGTTATTTTAGATAACTAGGTTTTTATCAAGGAAGATGAGAAGCAGTAAAGAATACGCCATGGAAGCAGTAAGCTCACTCCTGTAAAAGTGTATGTATATTGCAGCAAGAGCAAGAATGGGGAATAGGGGGAAGCAAATATCACTTTGCATAGGGATTTGGCAATTTGAGATTACAGAAAAAGCAAGGAGACTGAGAGTGCAGTAGGGTGAGCAAACTAATAGGATGGGCCAGTAGCAACAGGGCTAACTTTTGTCCTAAAACCACCAAGTCACTGCCAGAAGCAACAAATTGCTCTCTTTGAAAACAAGATGGGGGTCAGCTGTTCCACCAGCAGGCACAGCCCATACAGTGCCCTGCTTGCAAAATTCTTTGCAGCTGTTGAAGCAGTGATTGCGTATGGAGGGGTGACAACACTTGTCCCCCACTCTCTGAAGGAAGCAAGAAAAGCAAGCTCCAGGATTTTCTGTTCATTTTCCTTGCCTGTCTGCTTTTTGTCTTTGCAGCAACAGCAGATCTTGCCCTAGCCTGTTCACATTTTTGTTCCCTGTTCATACAGTTGAGTAGGAACTTATGGAGAAATTACTTAAATTCAGTACAGGGGAACAAAGGAGGGGAAGCTCTGGGTCCTAGGGGAAGATAGGGCTGAACGTGAACAGGGAGAAAAGGAAGATGGAGAGAGGTTTAAATATTCAGATTTGCTTTCTAAATACAAGGCTGACAGGCCTTACTGTGTCATAGAAGGCAGAAAGAGTGTGAAGGGTAAACAGGATGCAGTAGAGCTGCTGCGAGGAGAGTTGATGCTGTGGTGCAGAGGGAAAGGAGCTGATGACAGAGGGTAAAAGATGTCCTAAGGTCATGCTTGTACAGCCTTTTTCTTTCTGCTTGCTCTTCATCGTACCGTAGGGGAGATTGTAACAGTGGAACCACAGCTCTCAATGAGATCTGGCAGGTAAGAGAGCCTTTCCAGAAGCTGAGAAATTCTTAACCATGTGTCCAACCCTGTCCCAAAGGATGCGCTCCTTCCCTCTGCACATGAGATGCAGAAAGGCAAAAGCAAATGAGGACACATTTAATATTTGCAAAATCCTGGAATGCTCTGAGGTGGAAGCAGGAGATGCCCCAGATAGCCTTTAGAGAGGAGGGGCTGTGTTCTGTGTGGACCTTGAGAGAGGAAGAAGATTTGGCTTCAGTGGAGAAACAGGGCAGCTGCAGCTGGAAGAACAAAGAGCTTTGTGTGCAGCTCTCCTTGCTCACATCTGCATTTTGGTGTATAATTTGAACATTTCACAAGAGTGCTTTCAGATGGTCCTGTGAATGTTTCATGAGTTGTCAAGAAGTGGAGTGTGTATAAATGACAGTGTGCAGCCATCACTGCGTGGGGAGGGCATGGGTGCCTATTTTGGGCTGACAGAATGATGTTCAGCAAACATCTTTTTATTCAGGAGGCCAACAGCTGCTCATCTCTGGTGCTTAAGTGCTCACCCACATCTCTCCTACAAGCATCACTGCCAGGTTTAGTGCAGCTTTGTTCTCATTTCCACCACTGACTGCATGGATCTGCACATAAGTAGCACACGTGCAGGTGTAGAAAGGCTTTGTCTGAGGGTGGGAGCCCCTGCATACCTGTGTCTGAGCCTGTCTCCTGGACAGACGGTCACTGAAAAAGAACAGACTCCTTTAGTTTATAACCCATCTGTTTTGCATGTCTTTATAAGGGTATGAATTATGGCCTGCTGGGACCGCCTTCCCCTCATGGTCCCTGCTGGGATCACCTTCTCCTCTACAAGGAGAAGACCCTGCAGTGACTTGCTCTGATTTAGATGCACGTGCCTGAATTTGGTTGGCATTGATCAGCTGAGACCTTTCAACAGTTTGCAAGTCTTTGTACTTTCACAAGGGGCTTGCTAGACAACTTGCACACATGCAGTCAGGTACGTGTATGTTATGCACAGCTACCTGTGAGCTGTGGGGAGCTGCTAGTACTTTTCTATAGGTGAGTTCCACAGTGTGATGCTGCTGAATTAATGGAGAGTAGTGTAACAAAGTAGTTATAAGAAACAGGGAACCACTTACATCATTTGGATGCAGAATGCAGAAACTGCTTCACTTTCACAGGTCTTTGTTACTTGCTCCAGTCTGCCTTATCTTTTTCTATTCCTGCCTCTGGTGCTTTATCCTTGTCTCCTTTTGTCAAAATTTTTAGCTCCTGAGGCAACAGAGACTTTCCTGAAGCTGCTGCTGCCAAGAAAAATACTTTGTCTCTTCACCACCTCCTTAAGTGGCAGCAGAAAATATCTTTTTCTCCCTTAACTTCTCTCTTTCTTTATTATGTGTTTTCCTTTGCTATAGCCAAGAAATATACTTCACAACAATTTGTAGGGGATGTTTGGGTGGAAGACATTCTGTTAAACAATATGAGACTTATGATGAAGCATAGAAAAGGTTGCTGGTAACAATCCACTCTCCCTGCCCCATCCTCTGCATCCTTTTGGAGGGATGTTAAACTGTAGCTGATAGTAAGAAGTGAGAGGTGTGCCTTGCAATGTTTGCGAACTGTGTGTAGAGCAGCTATCCATAATGGGATGTGCTTGGCCAGGCTTTGGATTTTTTTGGATGGTAGCATCAAACAAAAGCGGATTGCTTCTTTGGGGTGATGCACACAAGCACAGTGCAAGGGTTGAATATCCTTGAAAGAAGTTTAAGCACCTTTTTTTAGCAATCATGTGTTCTTCTGTTTCCTTCCCTTCCTCTTTTCTTGCCACTTGCAGGTACTACATGAGCCCCTGATAGATGAGGATCCTGTTTTCATTGCTACCTGCACAGAGAGGGAGCTGCGCAAGAGGAAAAAGAGGAAATTTAGTCTTTGGGTTCGGCAGTGCTCATCCACTGGTTTCATCTGCCAGGTGGGTTTTATTTCTTCAAATGTCTTCATTCAGTGCCAGCAGGCCCTTAAATGTATTTCAGGACCAAAAGTAATAGTCACTTCTCTTGGTTACCCGGCTGGGGAATACAATCTGAGTGCAGGAGGCCTCTGACTTCTGCAGATATGAGACCCAACAGGCAATGATGACAAGTTCCTGATGCTTTGTTTGCTGTATGATTTAACTGAGAGTTTCTGTCTCTAATACTGTCCATCTGGCTGCCAACCCTCAGCTAATTACATTGAAATGCAGTTAAAAGGTCTGTCTGTTTGTATATCCAAAATTTATCTAAATGTCTAGGTATTGTGACTTAAGTCATTTTTAATGAGTCAGCTTTTCTCTCTATAACACTACACCTGTGATAACCAGCAGTGTCCAATAGACTAAATCAATATGGTATCCAGATGCCAATTTTTCTGTGAGAAATATATTAGTGGGGGCTCCTATTACATATGTTTTCCCACATCTACCTCTCTATCAAAGAAATAAAATCGAATGTGACTTCAAGGTGAGGTGTAAGCTGTAGTGAGACACATGGTAAAGGGTTTGTTTTTATTGTTGTAAGGCATTGGGAACATCTCAAATTCTCAGATTCCCCAATTGCTGATGTAATTTGAGAGCCCTTGAAAAATCTGGTCATTTATTTTGATAGTTAGAGGTGAGGGGGCAGATGTTTTCTGATATATTTCTTTTTCCCAAGAGCTCTTGTGAAAACGTTGTGTCCCACATGTTCCAGAGTGGTGGTTCAGAGGTAGGACGTGCACACTGCTTGCTCAGGCTTAACACATCAGACCAGTGCCTGTGGATTTGCTGCAGTTGAACATTCTTTCCGAGCAGAATTTGATTGGTGAATGATTATGACTGTTTGAGTAGCTGTGCAGGAAAAGAGGCTCACTGGGAACAGGGGTTTGTGTTTTCAGCAATGCTGTTCACTCTGAGTAGAAATTTGGGATCCTACCTCTTCCATCTAGGATTTAAAGCAGCTGTTTTGTCTGACACAAAATAGACTCACCTTGTGAAGTATCCTTGGAAGTTTCTGCTCTCAAAGCTCTTGGAAAGTCATTTGCTGTATAGAGGCAGTGTCTTTGATCTCCAAGGAGAGCTTCACCAGACCTACATGCAGTTTATTACTGAAGCACATTGGGTACAGCGAGCACAAAGTCTGCTCGTCTCTCTTGCCATGCTCTCCCCAGCCAACTGCCACAAAACTAATAAGTCTTCAGACATGCCAGAGGTTTCAGATTCTGAGCTATAATTATGTTACACCTCCCGTCCTGTCCACTGAGAGACTAAATTAATGGAATGTCAAATTAAACAGAATAGATGCTCAGCACCACCCTAATCCTCCCACTCCCTTAATGAATTCGATGCTCATGCTTCACTTGCATCCAGATGACGTCCAGGATTATCTTACCAGCTGCCTTCTATTTTCATACCTTGACTTGGCTGTTGTTATCAACATGCTGAAATGACTGGGTGAAAGGGACCTTAGGGAACAGTGGAAAAGACTATACCTTCATGTGAAAATGGAAAAACCTGATCTGGGGAGGATGGGCATCTTCAATTATGATATGATTGAAATGCTATGTTCATTTGTTTATCACACTTACAAGCAGTCTCACAGAATCCAAAGCACATTATTGGTGGTATTTAGTTTTTTGAGAGTATTAAAACAGAGGTTTTGATTTTTTTCCTGTGTTTAACAAATGGAGAGAATTAATCTAAACCAGAAATAAATCCAATGTTTTCCCCTTCATGTACACACCTTCCCTTCCATTTCTTAGAAAGCTGCCATCATGAACACAAGAGTTGTTGTCTGATAGTTAGGGACTAACTTGTCTATCACCTGCCAACTGTTGGAAAAATCTTACACCTACTTCACCTACTGCACCTACTTCAAAACATGCAGACATTCTGTAACACTATATGGGTGAATTCCCTCCCTCACTGGTTCCACATGATGAAATAGAGGTCCTTTTATTCAAGATAAAATAGNAACCCAAACAAAAAACAACGACAACAAAACCACCTCCATTTGAGGAAACATCTTAGTTTTCCCAGTGCTCTGCTTTTCCTGTGATGAAGAGGATTGGTTGGTTTTTCCTAATGAAAAATGGATATGCCATATGCTGAGTTACTCTGTGAATACTGGTTGGCAGCTCACAGGTCAGTTGTTAATATTAGGAGTTTCACCTGTTTGTCTCCTCAAATTCCTGTTCCTGCTTGTTCTTGTGAACAAAACTCTGAATCACATTTTTGGGTGTGAGTAAACACTTCTGTTTGATGGCTCACCATTTGCCTTTTTAATGAAATGGTGTTTAGTTAAAAATATAGCCTAATAAGCCATTCATGGAATAGAAGTGGCATAAAACCCAAGTGCTGCTTGTGGACATAAGAAGGTGCATTGGCTTATGTAGTCATAATATACATAAGGTATGAATATTGGACTGCTTTTCTGTCTTCTGTACTCCGGATAACTTGACTGCACACTGACAGTTAATTGTTTTAAGATGGATGCACAATTTCAGATTAAAACTCAGCTTCAGAAAATCTCAAGCAGAGCATCTTGTTGCAGTGGATAGCTTTGTTGCTGAGCATCTCTTCATGGTCAGCTGGCCAAGTGGGAACATGCAGGAAGGACACATCATTCGGACAATGTAAATGTATGTCTGCCGCAGTTGGGAACACGAACAAAACCTCTCAGAGGGTTCAGAAGGGCTCCAGGAGAGCTGACTTTGGCAAAGTATATATCAAAACTGCCCTGATACTGTTGCTTTTTTCATCTGCCCTTGACACTGGACATCAAGGTGGCAGCAGCTGCTGTGGGAGAGGGCTTGGGCCTTCTCATTTCTTTCTCTCTAATTCAGGGAGAACAACAAACACAGCTTGCAGGACTTCAGGTGTCCCTCTCTGGTCCATCTTCTCTGTGCTTTTCTTGTTTCTTTCCAATTTCCCTGTATACTGCTTAGCACTTCCATTTCCCTACTTAGCACTGAGACACTTTTAAAACCAATATTTTAGTGTCTTGATTACAGTTTAAATTATTGAAGTAGCTTAGAAGTCTTTCTTAGACTATTTGCCTAAAGTATATTTAAATAGTAAGTCATACTACTTAAATCAAAACTCCAGCTGTGTCAGTTTTTTTGAGTTCTTATTTCTCTCTTTCTCTGAAAATCTGGAACACTTGATTATAAAAAATTGTTCATAAATATGATCTGTAAGACTCTTTCTCATTTTAGATATAGCAATATCGCTCATCAAAAAATGATGAAGGGAATTCCCAAGTACCTTATCAGGGCTCGTTATTTTGTCCTGGTGGGACATATCATCCTCTCTGTTTGCACTTCTTGTGTGGCTCAAAAGGAATGAGCATGGTTGTGTGTAACTGTTACTAAGTGATGCCTAGTCCTTGCATAGCTCCTCCTGCACAAGAAGGTTTTCTGATCATTTTGCAGGAGAAGAAAGCACAGGATGCTGGTGAACCCCAGCACATGAAGAGCTGGCAGAATAAGGTATTCTCATAGTGCCTCATAATGAAGCACAGACCCATAGCCCAGATGTAACCCCCAGACAGTCCCTGACCCAAAGAGCCATGAATCAACAAGATGGAAGGCAGTATGTAGATGATAAAGAGCACTACAAAGGGACAGTCAGGCAATAAGAATCACTCTGATGGCCAGTAATGGAATTAGCTCATCAATGTAATTATTTGCTTTAAAAAAACTGTTATCGTGGTGAGGAAGAAATTACTTTATGGATGTGTATATCCGTTTGTATTTATTGAGGTGAATTTTATTTTCTGAGACTATACTGGACACTTCTCCCTTCCGACACCTTCTCCCTGCCCCTAAATATATGGGCTCTGCACTTGCTTTTATTCCCTGGCAGAAAATTCTTGCAATGATGCATTTCATTTTCACTAATATCCCTGTGAAATATGTTACTCAGATTTATGAGATCCTTCAGGTCCTTGTGCTGGGACTGACTTTGAGTTTCCACCTTTCACTGCTTCCCATGAAGTGATGAGTCAGAACAGAGTAAGGAAAAGTACTGTCTCTGCAGCTTGAGTCCTCCTGTGGTCCTGATGGAACAGCAATTTGCATGATAGCCATGTTTAAAGAGTGAAACCTGGATCAGGGTGGCTGGCCCCTGCCTGAGAGGCTAAGAAAGGGCTCTCTCCCCAAAAGGCAGCAGGCTCAGTGAAGGGCGATGTCTGAGGTGGTTCCACAGATCAGTGGCAGAGCTTTCAGTGGCAGCAAAAAACCCCCAAACAACGTAAACACCATGCTTCTATAGTATATGCTGTAGTTCATTTCAGACAGTGTAGATACAGCCAGCTTGAATACTTCATACCTTATTGATTTTACAGAGTAAGAACTTCCAGAATTTAGAGAAACTGAGATTGTGCCCCAAAGAATTTATAATTTCACAGCACACCACATAAGTATTTCAGTCAATGGGAAAGGAAGGGGTAAATAAACGTGGAGTCAGTTTTGTTTTCAAGGTCAGAGTTGCAGGAGAGTTAGCCATCTGTGCACTTGTTCAATAAGCTGCTCAGAAATGTTGGTGTTTCTGCCTATTTAAGTTCTGTTTAGAGATTAGTCTGAGCCTTTGCATTTCTTTAAACAGTGCCTCGATAATTCCTCTATTGCTGGAACAGTTGTATCTGGAACACACAAATGTAGCAGCTGCTTTGAGGAGGTTCTCAAGGTCAGGCTTTGTCTGTGAGGGGATCCCAGGAAATCTGATCACCTTCAATTGTCAGTCACTTGTGGCTGGAAAATCCTATCTACTTTCTTCTACTTTCTGGCTCCCACCTGGCTCTGGCTTTTTAATGCATGTGGTTCTGTAATGTCAACATCTGAGAATCCCAGATCTCAGTTGAAAGTCAATTATCCTCTGCTCATCAGTGTTAAATGGAAAGGTATTTTTGCAGATGTGTGATGGGCCAGTCCTATTAATTTTTATGGACTTTACAATCTTACCATTTTTCTAAATGAATAGGAAAACCAAACCTAAATGTGATATAATGCAAAGATCTCTCACAGTTTACATACATTAGTGTCTATTTTCAGGTGTGAATGAAAGTTATTTTTTAGTTCCCATCTGAGCTGCTTGGAATTTATGACAATAAAACTACCTGTATAGTTGTGTCCCTTCTGCAGCTGTTCTCACTCAGTGCAGTTCTGCCTGGGGAAGGAGACTAGAAGCACCAGAGCTGCCTGTCTTGTGCACTTAATAGGTTTGCCATAGGAATGCCTCTCATGGATCCCGTCCCTTTGTGCTGGGTGCAGTAAGCAGAGCAAAATCCCTGCCCTAGAATGTTTAGTATCTAAGTGCAAGAAGGAGGCTTAAGCTTCCTACAGCAAATCTCCTTAATTTAGACACATTTTGGCTGTCCAGAGAACTCTGGAAGCAGGCTGAGTGCAGCAGTATTTCTTGGCTAATGCACATGGCAGAGATCTGGGACTAACACGCTGCTAGGTGCCAGTATACACCCTTCTCCTGGTGAGCCTGCACAGGCCAGGCAGTCATCAGCCTTGTGGTTCCTCCTTGGAAATGAGCTGCATTCTTGATGTCACTGATTTGTCATCACTTGATTTTATCTTAAGATTTTATGCCCTTTTTATGTAAGTATTTTCCTCCTTGAGCTGCTGTGTTATCCTCTCAACAGTTACAGCACTTCTTAGTTTATACTGCTCTTGCCTTGCATCACTTATATATCTTCTCACTTATACCTACTCAGTTACACACCTTCTCACAGCTCAACTGTAATTTTCATAGAAAAACTGAGCCAATGTTGTGCAATTGTGTGGTACCAGAGTGAAGCCTCAGTCATGGACCTGAGCTGGGCTGCCAGTTACACAGAGGGAGCCTGGAAAAGCAGCATTGAGAAGAAGCAGGACCAACACATTGATTAACAATTGCCTTGTGGGGACTGCATCCTTCCTAGGAATGGTTTTGAAGAGCAAAAGTAAAGAGCTCTGCTGAGATGGTGGTGATTTCTAACCAGGCAGGAGGACAGCATGGAAAGAGGCAGATGTGGGCTTGTTTGACATTGGTTGTTGGATGCTTGGCTCCAAATGGGCAAATGGGGGCAGGAATCACTTTACTGACAGGGTATAGGAGGAGATCAATAGGGAAGCCTAAGCCATAAAGACCTGTCTCCATTTTCCAGCCCCATTTCCATTTGATGCTGCAAAGAAGAGGGAACTGGCAGAAGGCTGATGTGGTCAAAGCAAAGGGTTAGGCAAATGATCTGAGGGATGGAGCACTGTCTGGATGTCAAGATACATTTCAGCAAGGCCGAAGAAAACAAGGATGATTGCAGTAATTGGGAGAAAAGCCAGGCAGTTCTTAGGTATTTGAAAGAACCGAAAATTATTTATGTGGAGCTGTTAGAGATAATGAATCTGCCTGACCTAGATGTGGCTGCCTGGGAGAAGGTACAGAGCAAAATCTGCGTTTGTTGATCCATGGTTTGTCAGTCTACCATGGAGGTGAGATGTTGTAGTGCCCTCAGTGACAAAGAAATAACAAGAAATCTTGGAAAGAAAAGCAAAGAACTTTAAGCCATATTGGACTTGCATTGTCAACTCTACCAGTATCTTTTTGCCTGTCTCACAAAGATCTTGTTAGAAACTTTGAAGAACATGTGCAGGCAGAACAGATATTTGTCAGTCCTCAGCACAAAGATGTTAGCTGCATCTGTGTGTGTTAATGCAGGTTGAAATAATTCAAATAGAATGCAGAGGGAGAAAAGAAGAGGACCAAGTAAAGAGCTTTTATGGAACACCAGGAACTAACTGGAAACAGGTTGTGAAAACTCTATGTTCTTACATACGCTTTAGAAAGTAGTCTTTAGTGTAGCAGGAAGAGAATGAAGAGTCTCAAACAAATGAAAAGATCTGGTCTCAGTAAGACCACTACCACTGGTGCCAACATCTGCTAGACAAGAGCTGTCTGGGAAGAGATCATTAAAGAAGGAGGGATTATGAACTGCAGCAGGTTTAGGATGAAACTGGAAAGGAAAATTTCTCAACAATGTTGTAATGGCAACAGTTAAAGGTGAGGTTTAGGATGAGAGAGGAAGACCGTCTGAGGCAGGATCTAGAAAGTAGTGCTAGGAATGAGCAGTTGTGGATTGTAATTCAAGCCTGGTGAAAAAAAATAAAGTTATTTTTTCAATAGCTATTGAGGATCAGAAAATTATGGCTACTTTACTTTGTTCTCTGGATTTTATAACGATGTCATCTAAAAGATGGCTTCTGTTTTGTGGTTGTTTAGGATCTGCCCCTTGTGAAATATTTTTGCCCAATATATCTTTCAATATCTTCCTTCTGTTTATACTACCTCTACCCTTTTTTTTCTTCCAAATGTCATCTGTTTCATTTGAGAATTGTACCCTGGGGTGCTTCAATTATATATGAAAGTGGAGTATTTGGGATGTGCTATTCACAAGTGCTTTGGATATGCCATCTGAGCTTTGAATGTGAGCAGAATCACCAATATTTCAGTTTCTAGGGCACATTCTCTTAAATGTGCAGTCAAGATTTTGTTCCTATGTGTCCAGTTTTTTACTCAGTTTCTGTGAGACCTTACAAACTTTCCACAAGAAGGTAGTGAAAACATACTGGGTTGAAAGTGTCTAGGCAGTGGGGCAGCCACAGATAGAGGGATGGCAGAGCTGAGCATGCCACTGTTCTGATAAACCACAGATATTCAGCAAATATTCAACCAATAATTGAGGAATTAATAGAGAAAGCACTTCAGCCTATAGTTGCCTCCTAAGACAGATGATGTCACATGTGTGCAGGTTATCCCAAGTGATGCTGTAGATCAAATGTATCAGTAGCCATTAGAACAGATAGACAGTGAAAGAGACGCCTGCAGATATTCAAGAAGCACTGGTTGAGCTGTCACATACAGAAGCAGAGGATGTTTGCTGCCAGCATCTCCCATCTGTCATCCAGCAACAGTTGTTGAGTCTGTAGTTCTGATGATATTTTGCTGTTGGTGCACATGGAAAGGGCACAAAACTCTAATGTCCCAGGACAAACCAGAAGGTCTAGTGAATGGTTTAACAGACATTTTGGGGTAGCAGTTTCTGACTGTGCCCACGAAGGTCTAACAGCCAATTTCTGGCAATTTGTGCTTTTTTTTGCAGATTCTTGCAAATAACACTTAAATAACACTTCTAATGCATTACAGAAAAGGAGGGAATGCTGTGGGCTTCAGTAGGTAGGATCTTAATGGGTTGAGGTAGAATGAAATAAGCTGGATGAGGGAAAATAAAGGCCATATGGGATCCCAAGCATTTGCAGAGATATTTGAAGCTATGCCTTTGCCAGTTATCTGTACACAGCTGCTGTTTCACAGCAGCCTTTGTGCTTACCAACATTGTGCTGCTGTCACCCATCATCCCAATAGAGCTGGGCATGATAAAGCTTTGAATGTGCTTCCCCAAAAGAAGAAATACTGTGCCAAGAAAAAACGCTGTTGTAGGATAGGCAAGAAAGTATCCAAGGAGTAAAAATAGGGGCTATATTTAACACTGGAGGAGGAGAAAAGGCTCAGCAGTGGGTATGGACATTTGAGTAAAGGGCGCTGAGGAGGTGAACAGAGCAAGGGGTTCACAGCCAGGTGCACAGAGAATTCTGCTAACAAAACCTGTGAAGTGTGTAGCATCCTCGTATGAAAGTAGTGGTACCTCAGTGGGCAGTTGCAGGGTGGGCATGCTCTTTAAATGAGCTACTTGCAGACACATATCAAGCCCACAGTGAGGGACCAGCTGGCATGCCACCAGTGCCAGTGCTGTCCCGTGGAGGGGCAGATCTCTACAAGGAATACAGAGTGAGCATGGAGCAGGAGAGACTCTTAAGATTTACTGGGTTAGGGGAGGTAAGATGTAAGACACTTTTATAGACTGAGATTCCTGCTTTGTTTTCAGGTCTTCTGCTAATCAAGGTCAAAACTGATCTCTCTGCATCTTCTGTCTCCACTACCCTGTCTGTAGATTTTGATGGTTTGATGTGTGGTCTCTGTGGTGACACAGTAGTAACCTAATCTTAATTTTGTTGCAAATAATCATGAAATACCTTTGCTGTAAATTTGGAACAATCTGTTCTTTGAATGCATTCAACTGGATCTCTGGAGCCCTGATTAATAACCTAAATTACTTATCATAATTAGCTAGTTCTCAGTCTTAGAATTGGAGAAAGCACAAATTTGACAGCTTTCAAAAATGAGTGGAGCAGAATCAGAGTCTGCAAACATTGCTGACTTTGTCCTCATCTGGGAGCTATTTCTATCAATAAAATGGATTTTAATTTTTTTTTCAAAGACAAATTATGTATTTAAGACTTCCTTTCAATATACACTCTACTTTTTTGAATTAGTGTGCATTTGTCCTTGTACCAACTTTGTTTTCAGCATGTCAATTCCTTCAAAATACAAATTATGTCTAATTTCCCAGGAATTTCGTATGTAACACACCCTGTTGAGGTCTGTTCCATGATGCATGAAATGCTAGGGAATATTTCATGGAATATCAGTGCTGGGAGATGCACTGTCTAAAATGGGGAGAGGCAAGGCTGTTTAATTGAATTTTTTCTCTAAGATCATTGAGTTACAAATTACTGGGAACATTGCTGCAAACATGAGCATTTTTGTTCTCTGAGGATTGCTGTGAATTTTAATTTGTAACAGTGTGTCTGTTGGTAAGAGAAATAAGCTATACAAAAAAGTAATGCTGCATGTTTTGCATGGTTGAAGTCTCAAACAAATTTAACAAAGTTGTTGTGATCATATCACTCCAAAAACCAAGGAAAAATTGCTTTTTCCTGCCCCTGAATACTGAACAAGTTTCAGCTTTTTCTTTGAGGGGTAAAACTTTCTGTAATTCATAAAAGATTTGAGTATTTCAGAGCCAAAGTCACAAAGGCAGGCCTGGGCAAGTTTTTCTGAAAATTTGCATTTGTTTGTGTGTTTAAATCTTTGCAAGTTCCATGGTATTACAGTAGTGTTTGAGTAACTGAGTAGTGTTTGCTTCTTCCCATTTCTCTTTCCAGCAGGTTATTTCTGCTAGCTCTTAGAACAAGATGAAGGTTGGATGCCTAGCTGGCTTTATTAAGTGTTGAACTTGGGCGAAAGCTGTGCTTGTAAAACACTGTCAGTGAAATAAAATAGAAGGCTTGTGTACAAATGATGTGTTACACATTTTCTCCCTTTGCATGGTTCACATTGTTTTGGTGGGTTGTTTCCAAATCAGGATCTATGTGAAGGATCTAAGTGTTAGCACTGCACCTGGAGAGTTTGATGAGGGTTTTCTGGCTGGTTGGCTGTGCATTTTGCTCATTTATGGAGGTGCACACACACTTGTGTCACAGCCTGATGGTTAGTGCCAACGGGAAATAAATCTGAACATTAATGCAGTGAAGGTAATGGGCCATTTTTTTCTGGTCATCTTACATGGGCTTTTCTTGAAACTGAAGTTCCCATGCTTTTCTTTTGCTGGCAGTAGTGAAGCATATGCAGATTCAGTAGAACATGTAATCCCAGTTATGACTGGAGTCTTTTTCTGCCAAACAATCTTCAAACTCCACAACAGTGACAGGAGCCTCAGCAGTGAGGTGAAGGATGCTGTATTTATCTGTAACTGTGCCAGCTAACCCGAGTTGGTTTAAAAGCAACAGCCCCTTGAATACTTTCATTAGTATTTTATAACAAGCATCTGCTGCCTTCTCAGCTTGTCTGAAGTTGAGCTGTTCAGGTGTGTTAGGAATTGCATCTGCTACCTCTGGATTCCTTATATCCTTCTGACTTTTCTTACCATTTCTCATTTAAGATTTATGTCCATCTCAAAGAAGGGAGTGGTGCTGATGGGCTGGATGCTTTGAAGAACAAGCCACAGCTTCACAGTATGGTGGCCAAAAGCCTTTGTCAGAACGCCTCTGGGAAGAACTACATCATCTTCACAGGCCCAAGCATTACCAGCCTGAATCTCTTTGAAGAATTTGAGAAGCAAGGTGTGTATTGGGTGACTCACTGGGTTTTAGTGGTGATGGACCTAGGGGCCTCCTGCAACCGAATTTTAAAAAAATTCCAAAAGTCTTTACTAATATTTCAATTCCTTGTATAGATAAGTTGTTCATCTCTAAGAATTTTTTCGTTCATGAGAAGGTACTATGCAGAAGACTTTCTAAGTTGCTCTTTAAATCTTTTTTAAATCTTCAAAATGAGGAAGTAAAAACAATTTTAATAAGGTTATTTAAAGCATTTGCTTTTGTTCTTTAACTTAAAAATGTGAGGTCAAATTCCTTATGTGACCTGGGGGAGTTTTCAAGGAATTTCCTATCTGCCTGTGATTTTTCTCTTCCTGTACTGAAAGATGAAGGATGAGATGAAGCCTTAGAGATGCACTTTAGAAGTCTTTTTTGGTTTAATATCTGTTAAAGATACGTTTTCTCTAGAGGACATTTTGTTCCTTTACAAAAGCTCTAGAAAAGTTTACTTTTATGTGTTTTTGGGGTTTTCTTTTGCTAGTATCAACATACCTTGATAGGAGAGTTTTTAGTTTTGAAGGCATAATAAAACTCTCCATTAGCAAAAACACACTTCTCAGCAGAATATCCATTGATACAGCTCTCCCAAGCAAGTCTCTTCCTACCACAAAGTGCAATCCCTGGTCATCCTTTCTGTCAAATGCCCCCTCACCTTGAGCATGGAAAAGGCACGTGTTGCTTTGCTTTCAGTAATGCTGAGGACTTGTGACTCCACTGCAGTTACAGGATCCTGCACTATTGCCAGTCAGTTCTAAGTCATTTCATGTAACTCTGGTCTCATTCTTCAGTCAGCACAGCCTTTCAGAGTGATGTGGTGCATAGAACAGATCCTTCCCATCAGTGAGGCAGAAGGCTGCCATCATGCATCACAGCTACAAAGCCATTTGCTGACACACCACTGGCTGTCCAAGTTGGAGGGTTTTTTATCATTGCAGAAAATTAACCCATGTAAACCATTATATTAATGTAACATGGCCTAAAGCAGGGGGAAAGTCTGGGAATCGAGACAATATGTTGATTCTCATTTAAAATGAGAACATCAGTGAGCTGCTCCAGTGCTGTAGTTTAGCACCACAGACTCTGCTGGCACTGAGGGCTGCATCTGTTGAGCTCCATGCAAGACCTAGCTCCTACATTAATTCAGGCAAGGTGGAAGCTCACTGACTATAGTGGACTATCTGCATACCTCATAAAAGAGCCATGGTTTCCCAAATGGTGTGAACAGCCAAATGGGGAAGGAGTTGAGCGTATTTATAGCGCACTGGAGATTTTCCTCTGAGCAGAGACCAATCTTTGTTAGATGGCTTTTCACAGCTGATTATAAGCATTGCATTTTTAAGTCTACCAAACTAATGATGCAAAATGTGAATTTAAAAAAATGTGGAGGATAATACACATATTTTTTGTACCTGAGATGAAATGTTAAGCTTCAAATGTAAAGACTGACAGCTTGGCTGAGTTCATCCTTTATGCTCAGCTAGAGAAGGATGAAGATGATCTGGCATGATCCATTTGGTCAGTAACCCTGGT
Organism: Chaetops frenatus; assembly: GCA_013400775.1. Taxonomy (NCBI): domain Eukaryota; kingdom Metazoa; phylum Chordata; class Aves; order Passeriformes; family Picathartidae; genus Chaetops; species Chaetops frenatus. The sequence continues at coordinate 63,441 of VZTR01001427.1, read as the reverse complement.
GAAAAAGATACATGACTACTAAACCAGCTGAGTGTTTATTACTTGCAGATAATTAAAATTGTTCACAGGGCTGAATTATTCATAGGCTTTACACTGCACAGATAATTCAAATTAATGGTTTCTAGCAGGTAACAAATTCAGTAATGTCTTTTTAAAACACGTAATTTTGACTTACTATCTGATCAAATATGCTAATGCAATACTGAGATTTCAGTTTGCTTCATGATTTGCTATATAGCACCATGAGACTTTATAATCTCTGACAGCTGCCTCCAAAATTAAATTTCAGATCTGGTACACACTATCACGTTCCTAGCTGTGAAGCTATGAGGTGGGTGCGGGGTGGACACGAAGAGAGCAGGTTTATTAACTTTGCAAAATAGCATGGCACTCCTACATAAAGAAGATCATGGGGAGAAAAGTGTTTCTGTTTAATAAGGCAATGGGATTGTCTGCATTTGCCATGAGCTACTAGGGGCTAGCTCAGAGGTTTTGCAGGAGATGTTGACCTGGAAGGACTGTGAGACACTGGGAGAGGTGAGATGCTTGAGATGTCAAGCTGTGGTGAAGTCAGTAAGAGCCTTGGAGGAAATGGTGTTTATTGACTCTGCTGCAAAGCAGATTGTGTACTGCCAGCACCTGCTGGGATCCTACAGCATTAGCAGTACATTTGGGGACAGACAAGCAAAGAAGCCTGGACTTGACAGAGAGATCTCTTCTGATCTAACACAGAGTCTCCTTCAGCAATTAAGTCAATGTTGGGATTTTTTGGTATGTGACATCCAGCTAAACCTGAACAGAGCTACACCATGACCAGAACGTGTCATGAGATCCTGTTGAAAAGCATCTGTGCTCAGGTCCTCATGACAGTTCAAGACTCATTCTTAAACTGATAAATTTGATTTTTTTTGTTCAAGAAAATTTAATTTCTCTGCTAGAGCAGGACCAGCAGTAGAAAGATCCCATTGAGAGCCAAAACCAAAAAGAAACTGGTATTGATCTTAACTGCTTTGTTTTGTTTGGAGGTTTCATGACTATCAACAGAGAAATAGGGAAAGATGGAATAAGTTCATGCTTGGAAGCCATAAACATTCTGGGAGCATAAAAATTTTAAGGCAACTAAAGGCAATGCTGGAAAGTTTAGAAAGGTCACTCACTAAAACTCTATTATTTCCTTTAGTTTCAAAATTCTTGATGAAAAGGACCTAGGGTCTTGGTAACCAGCATGCTGAACCTGATTCAGCAGCATGCCCTGGCAACCAAGCTGGTCAACACTGTCCAGGGCTGTGTTAACAGGAGTGTAGCTTGTCGATCAAGGGAGGTGATTATTGCTTCCTACAGTTTTAGATAACATGCCCCTAGTATAAGAATGCTCTGTATACAAATATATTCTGCCATGGGGGAGGGAGCTGTTCTTGTTCAGGTTGAGAAGAGGCTTTGGGGGGGTGCAACAGCAGCCTTACACTACCCTATCATGAGAATGGAGCTGGCTCTTTACAGTGGTGCCTTGTGGAAGGACACAACAGATTTAGGCTGAAACAAAAGATGTTCAGACTAGATGCAAGATTTTTCCTGAGGGCAGTGAAGCAGGATGCCCAGACAGGTTGTGCAGTCTCTGTCCTTGGAAATTTACAACCCCAGACAAGATAAAGCCCTGAGCAGCACTCAGAGCTGACCCTGCTCTGACAGGGGAAGGGACTAGAGACCACCTGAGTTGTTTTTCAGCCTGAACTCTTCTTTAATCCACAGGATCCTGCAATCCTATAAAAAACTTTGTGGAATGTTAACTATAATTCAGTTTTTCTCACCCTAGCCCACACATGTCTTTAACAATAATGCTCTCTCTTTATTGAGAGCCTGTAGTGCAGCACCTTCACTGTACCACAGTAGACAATAGTGTGCCTTGTAATATAAAGGGATGTCAGTGAACATAAGACCTATGTGAAGATACCAAGAACTGAGAAAACTTCAGAAAATAAAATAGAACACTTTGATCTCTTTCAAAATCAAACCCCTGAATAGACATATTTTTTTATTTTTCAGGGGACATACAAAGAATTTCTTTCACTGGTCTCTGAATAGAATTGGAAACCTGCACTGAAATGCCCCAGATTCTCTGTTCTGTGAGCAGACAGCTGTCACTGCTATTTGCTGTGACATTCATTCATGGTGCACATCCCTTTTTCCCTCTCTAAGCATTAGTATTGTCCTTCATAGAGGACAAAACCTCTGAAAGTGCTGTGTTCCACGTTTCCCTTAAACAAATGATCCCTGGAAGTACCTTCTGCATGTTCTGAACCAGCAGGAGCAGCTGGCTCTGTTCTGCAGAGGGACTGGTGCTGGCAAACCTGCAAGAGCTGCCAGCCTGGTTGACCATGGCATTCCCACAAAGTTTGCAGGGTCCTGCAACTCCAGCACAAGGACTAAAGCAGGCTCACTTCTGCTCCCCACAGCAGCCCCTCCCCCAGTTTCCTAGCTCTGACTTGACCTAGTGTTGCATGCAGAATAAATGACTGCAGAATGTGTATTTTTGCCTGAATTAGCTCAAACCCGATGGCTTTTGTGAGCTGTACTAGTGAGAACGTGGTGAAACAGCCTTCAGCACAAGCTCTCTGGAGGCGAGTTTTGGGTGACTACACCACATTTCTTTTTTTTGCTAAACTGTCTTAGGTGTATTCATTTATATTCCACTTATAGTTTAAGAATGTTTCCACTGACTCCTGTTTGGTGTGCAGCAAACACCTGTTGTGATTCTGATTTAATTACACACAAAAACTTCATTGAGCCAGATGGGTGTATTGCTTCTATTGCTATAGTAACTGGGTGGTTTTAAAAACCTCTACAGTAGATTAAGGGTTTCATCCATGATGAGAGATGCTAGTAAATCTGCACAAGTGCTGCACTTTCTGGGCTGTACAGCAGAAAGGCTACACGATGTGTTCCTTAGAGAGAAAATGGTTCCCATTATTCTGCAGGAGGAGTGGAACATCTGCTGGAAGCTTTCTGCAGGCTTATTGCTGCAATAAAAGGAAAGGCTACAACTAATTATTGTGGGATCTCAGAGATGGCTGTTGCTGTTTTGAAACTCTAGCACAACAATTTAGTTATTAGCTTGGTTTTATTCTATTGCAGCGTACTGGGAAAAGTATCGCATTTAAATGAATAATAAACTTTGGGCAACTAAGGAAGTTCTTCTAGGTTTGCTTGTTATCAAAGAAGGAAGATCTTAATATTGGCCAGAAGAAAGCTTTATAAAAGTTTTCTGTGCTAATGGCAAAGTTTGCAGGTACATGACCTACACTGTTTGGGTACCTCTTAGCAATAGAAGGAATTTTAAAAAAGAAAAATATAAAATCAGCTTTCCACTCAAGGTGCAGTTCCCTTTATAGTGATTGTAAGACTGTTGTCATCAGGCTTTTCTCATTGTCTTTTGTGGAAGGAACTTATGGATTTCCAGGGACTGATTCATTCATTAGAAATAACCAGTGGAGTGCAGATTTCCCCCTTGAGAATGAAGTTTTCCCATTGCTGTCAGTGTCAGTTGACCTTCTTCTCTCATCAGTGGCTTAAATTTCTGATGGAAGAGCTGTAGCTCCTTGTAGATCTGCCCACAGCAACTGGACCAATGCATGAGTATATGCAATTAATTTATTAGTATTCCTGTGGTGTCTGTGGGCTGTTAAGGGGATGCTCAGCATGCCAATCACTATATGAACCAAGGACACAGGCTGCACCTGCACTCAAGAGCTTAGATGCTTCCAGAAAGACAGAGGCAGAAGAGCCACATAAATGGAAACCCAGGAACAGAGGTAGCATGTTTAGGGGAAGCCAGACACTGAATTCTGACTTTGCATTTTTACTGTAAGGATATCATGCAAAATGCAGCATGATGAAAAATTTGATCAAGCAGACTTAGCTGACGGATGAGCTTTAAACCAGCACAGGATGTGCACAGATGTCACCTGCTTCCATGCCCACTGGTTTTTTTCACTCAAATGGGTTAACACAAAACTGAGGGAGACCGTGGAAATTTCCATCCAAGATTTCTTTGAGTCAGGGAAAAATTTGACAGAGATCTGCTTCTCTTGATTAACAGAAACAGGCTGTTACTATTTCACAGCCTAATGAAAAATTCAAGTATTGTTACTAATGTTGTTTCCAAACCTTGTTTGTGCCCACCTGGCTGTATTGAGATGCATTTTGTGGTGTTAGATTTTATTCATTGCTGCTTTCACATCTGAAAAGGCCAAGAACCTGTGAGCAGCAGACTGTGTCTCCTGCAGAACCTCTGGTGTCTGTGCAGGACAAGATCAGTGCTTGGTTTAGTGCCCTAAAATCAGTTTTCACTGAACTTGTATTTCCATCTTCTCCATCCTTCCGGCATATGCATTTTTTAAATCAACCAGTGATTTCAGTGGTTTTTAGCTGCTTAAGTATCATTTCCTCAGCAAAGCAGATGATGCAAGTGAAAGGAGTATTGAGCTAAGAATCAAGAACATGGCAGCACAGTGAAGCAGTAGGTTAAACCATTGTGACTAAAAGCATCGTAGGAGTCATGTAGGAGAATTTATTTTAATTAACATCTGAGATGCTATAGGTTTCCCTACCTCCCTGCTCCCTCCAAAATTTATTCTTTTAGTTAAACATCAAGACTCTCTTGGATCATAAATTCTGGTTTGTCCCATAATGCATATCACCACTGGGGGATTTTTGAGATTAGTTTTAAACATGTTGTAATGTTAAACACAGGTTGTAGGTGTTACAGCTAGGAAAATACCCTGAATTATTTTTCCTATCATTGTATCTTGATGGTGCAGGAGGAATCAGTATGTTTAAACAAGAGAGCAGACTTTCTGCCCTTGTCTGCTTCCAGAGACGTTCATGTAGGACACATATCTTCAGTATTACAGAAGAAAACCAGTTGGCTGACATTTCTGTTGGACTAGAAGGTTGTAGGGCAAGTTCTTTCAGGGGTCCTTCAGGCTTTCTCCGCTGGTTTTGCTCTCTGGGTCCATGCAATGGCTTGCTGATAGGGAATGTTTTTGTTCACACGCAGAGATTTACTGCTGTGGGTTGCTGAGCACCAGGAAGAGTGACTGCACAGGCCTACCTCCATCCATGCTGAACAATTCTGAAACTCCACAGTCCAGAGGACAGTACAGAATAAGAATGAAGGGAAACATGTCATTGATTTGCTGGTACAATAAAGGGCACTTTCGTTTTCTGACCAATGCCTACTCTCCAGTTCAACAAGGTAAGCAATATTCCTACTTCTCGTCTTGAAAGTCCACATGCTTTATGTCACAAGCCAAAGTGAGTCACTGAAATTGATAATAAGCCTGAACAAAGGGTTTGATTGTAACTGATCATATGTCCTAGATAAACAGCAGCTGTAGTGATTATATCCCTTTTGTGTCTTCATAAAGCTAATCTTTTTTTCCCTTACAAGGGTTAGAAAGCCTACTGCTAATGCAGCCTCCTTGCCTGAGCTGGTGGAGGCACTGTCCTTTCAGGTATAAAGATTATATCTTTGCTGATGGTCAGAGAAGGGAAGATGATTATTGCATAAGACAGTATTAGCCCCATTTGCAAATTATCTTGTAGGATGGCTGCTACAGAAAAATTAATAAATGTCGTGATATACCTTGAACTCCAAGCAGATCCTACAATTAATTTTTCTGATTAAGTAAAAACTTAGTCACAAACAAGTATCTTTTTCCCAGAAGTAAATAGGATTAAGGTTTCCTGCTGTATGTTAAATTGATTTTGGCAGTCGATGAAAAGAAATCAAAACAGATAATGTGGATAGTTCAAGTAATTACAGAAAGCTTCTTGCTACTGAAATATTTTCCTTTTTGAAAGTATAAGATAGTTTTAAGAACATTTGGAAACTTCTGTAAAATGCAGTGACTAACTAGCTTCTTGAAATTAGTTTTTCAGTGAGAATGTTGTTTGAGTTTCTTACAGTTTTTATGATTCAGATTTATGTATCACTGCCAGAGACAAATGAGTATAACATAAACATTTAAATATAGAGCCACCAATTCAAAGGCATCTTCTACACTCATTTTCTGAATCCCAAGTGACTCTCAAATGCGTGTACAGATTACAGAAGCAAAGTTAAGGCCTAGAATTAGGTAAGCTGAGAAGGCTGACTTAGTGTGTTGTTCAGTGCCTTGCCAGAAGGCTCATTGCCTTAGCAAAGCATGGCTGATCCTGAGGAACTGTGCTGGGCATCCCAGCAGAGTGAGGACTTGGTGATTCAGAGGGACTGATGCCTGAGAACAAGTGCTGAAAATATGTATGTGAAGAAAGTGTGACACTTTGGAGACCCTTCTGAAGCCAGTCTCTGGAGCAGTGTAGCTCCCCATGAGGGGCTTTTTGTGCTGTTTTCCTTGTGGTTTTTTGCTGGATTTAGATTATTCTGAATAGCAGCACTAGCTGGACAAGAGTTATTGCTACAAACTACTATTTGTTTTTTATAGACTAGCATGGAGCATTTGGTTATAATTCAGAAATATTAGAAAAATACTCTATTTGTAAACATCAGTGATAACTGCCCTGTTAAAAAGGGGAGTAAAGGCAGACTGTGCTGGCAGCATCCTTTAAAAGTAGCACATGGAGGTGTGAGCTGTTGTGCTTGTGGCATAGATGGGATTGTAGGTGGTGTGTGTGAGGTGTTTATGATTATGACCTTTGTGTGTGATGGACACAACTTTCCCAACTCACTGTTCACGAAATGCTGCCTGGGACAGTTGACATAGTTCACTGTGAATCAGAGCAGAAAACAGAGACTGGATTTTTAAAGACTGATGCTGGGCAAAGCATCTCTAGCAGGGACCTGGGAACAGATGGAAGCTCGGTGGGAAGGCAAGAGACCAGATTGCTTGCCTCTGATTTGGCATCACTAAAGTCAGTGCAGCAAAGATAGTTTAAACCAACTTGAGAGAAGATGGACCACCAGTCTCCTCTAAGGCTTGTAAATGTAGAGGAAGAAGAGGAGAAATCTATGCTCCTGGAGGCAGGCCTGTAGCACAGACCTGCTGAGCACATGTTATATGGGAGAGGAGGTAGGGAAAAAGGGGGTTAAAACCCACACAGGGTAGCTGAACAGAGAATGATGCCAGTGAGATTGTCTGGTGATAGACAGTGCGTGTTTCCACTTGTCTGAGTGTAATGGTCTGCGGGCTGCAGGAGGCTGTGAAGAGAAAACCTTAAAAACAGAAGGCAAGAGATGGCCAAAAGAATACTTAGGATGAGAAGAGAGGCGGACATAGCTAATAATTAAGTATTTATTGCAATTTAAAGGAAAGTAAAAAAGGTAAATCTTGCCTGTACTTGGAGTGCAAATCCCACCCAAGCCAGAGGCATCAGGAGGGCAGTACGCTTGTCAGAGCAAATCTAAGAATGCTATTCTTAGATACAGCAGGTTATTCATTATGGATTTTTTAAACCAGTATGTCATAATATATCATCTCAGATGCTCAAGGATGGGTCTAATTCCATTAGTCTTGCAAACATATCCTGCTTAGTCTGCTATCAAGTATTTAGTTTCTGCCTAGAACAAAATCCAGTTGGATTTTTAATTGCTCTTAGGCTTTAATCTTTCCTTGTACTTATATTACAGAAGAAGTGAGAATTCAAAAAGATATTGGTGCCCCCCCACACCAAGAATAAAAAGTTACCTTATTCTAAAGCAGGTCATCTATGTGCTGGCCCAAATCTTCCCATCTGTGGGACAAGGCTGAATTTTGGTTTTTTCACTCTAGATCTAGTGCCCACTTCCACAGCATCTCCATTATTGTGTTCTAGAAATATTTGCAATATGTTACATATGGAGCAGGATGGAGCAGGCAGCAACCTCACTTGCTGCACAGTAGTATGACCAGAATAACATCTTCAGCAAAAATCTGTTGAACTCAAGATCTTTTTAAGAAGTGGCTTTTTTTCTGAGAAGAACTTCCACAGGTGGTCTTCACTAACTAGCTCTACTTGAAAGCTAAACAGTCAGTAACTAAGAGTAGAAAAGAAAGCCTAGGTCACATATGCAAGGAATAAAGAGCTGCAGACAGCAGGTTGGCATCTCATATGTGACTTGTGAGAAGATGGGAGATGTTGTGGAGCCATCACAATCGTATGAAGCAGTTGTATGAGTCCCTGTGTGAATCTTACTCCAGGAGAAGCTGGAGTGACAGGTGACTGGTAACAGTCTAGTTTCCTGAAAAAGTCAACTTGTGAGATTGGCCCAGAATTGGAAAATCTGGAGGAAGGAGCATAATGTTAAAAAACATGTTTCAGGATAGGTAAGCTTACCATTTCCATGTGTCCTTTGTGAGACTAGAGTCAGGAGGTTGTGTCCAAGTATGGTGAGATTGGCGATGGCGCTGGAGGGCCCTGATGGGAAGGTCTTGATCATCAGACCTTGTACAATGCTGAATGCCGGCAATTCTGATAAAGAGCTGTAAGAAATCAAAGTCCTGATAAAAAGGCATATAGCATTTGGATCGTGCAATGCTCCTTCTTTTATATTGTTATGAAACCTCAGGGTTTGCCAAGGTGGATGCAAGTGCTGGTATTAATGGGACTCCCACTTTTGAAAAAGCATGATTCTAGATAGGCTTAGGATAAGTGTTTTGAAGAAACAAACATATGTAGACCTTTTTCTTTTGGCTTATTTCATTTGAGATAGTATTTCCCAAGCTTTGCTTGACAACCATACAGCTTAAAAATTTAAATTAAGAAGAAAAAAGGGTTAAAAGAATCCCAAACCTAAAAGCTGATGCCTTTCTATGATGACAGGATGAAGGCTGGCAGTCGGCACCCTTTCCAGCATGGAAGCAAAGGCAGGCTGGGGCTACAGTACAGGTGGTGTGTTCCCTGGAGTGCTGCCAGGGATGGGAACACAGCAGTGCTGGGGGAGGACCAGGAGGGGAAATGGCTCATCGGATGTGCCGATGAGTCAGCTGGCTCAGGACCATGTGCCACAGAGACCTGCAGCTAGGAATGACCCAGCTCTGGCAGCTGTCTTCCCTGGGAAGGTGTGCTGTGAAGCTAGCCCAGGAAAGGCTAAAAATAATATGCCTATAAAGCTATTTATATTCTCAAAACAGGGGAATGTTATGGGGAATATAATAGAAAGTGATAGGGAGTATATGGTTCTGCCACTGCAATGCATTCTTTTAAAGATTATGAATACAAAGCAAATTGCAAAGGAAATACAAATCTTCCAAAGGAAGAGAAGGGGAAGAAAGAGAGCAAGAGGAGACAGGTGATTTTTTTTTTTTGTATAACACTTGTACCAGGAACATACTTACCCTTCCCTGACCTGTCCTGATGAGATGGCAAGTGATTTTGCAGCACTAATGCAGCAGGCTGGTGATGTATCAGTCCTTTTTACCTCATGCTGGCCAGATATGTATAGGACTCATTAAAAGAATCGAAACCACACTATAATAATTACCTGAATGCAATGAAGAATTCTTTTGTTTGATTGGTTTTTCCCCCTTCCTTGGGCTACATTTACATCCAGCTTGATGAGGCAGAGGTGAAAGGAGAGTGTATTGAACAATTCAGAGGTAATATAATTTTGAACTCTTGAAAAATCAGACTTTAAACACCCCAGATAAATTTCTGCATGGCTCAGCTGTAACATGACATTTAGTATGTGTCACATACTAGCTTCAAAATAGAGCCTGCCAGCTAGGACAGCACAGGGGGCTTGACAGAGATAATGGATGGAATGAGACTTCCAGCTGGAGGAATGAAATGGTGAAGTCTGTAATCAAAACGTGAGTAGCATTTTAGGGCTGATTGTACAAGAGTTGACAGAAGAAAGGCGAAGAAAGTTTTTTTGAAAGCTTGAGAAATGAGAAAGCCCAGAATTGTACCCATACTGAAACAATGCTGAGAAAGAATGCAACCAAGCCTGTGCTCCTCTAGACCTGGAGAAAACAGTGTTGTACCGGAGAGAAGGGAGCCTTGCTAGGCAGTGTGCTACAGCTGTGCAGTAAGTGGTGGTCCATACCCTGGAGAGCTGACCATTGAAACCTGCAGGAGCATAAGGTCAAAAGTTTGGGAACAGACTCCTATGCTCTAAGTTTTTTTTACTCACTCTTCCTTCCTACAGGGAGCGTTCCCCAGGAAGGGGGAAGAAGGATAGGAGCAATAAATCAGAAAAGAGCTAGGGAAGTTTCTTATTAGAGCATTGAATTTACAAATACTGATGTAGTGTTGGATTAGGCCAGGTCAAAGATAGACCACATGAGGGAATGGGGCCTGTTTTTGGAGGAACTTGCTCTAGCACCTGTCTGTGCAGAGTGGTTGGTGGAAGGCTGCAGGGTGATGCCTGTTGCCTTTCCACATACTTCTGCAGTAGGCAGGATGTCCATCCCCCATGATGAGCTGAATTACCAAGCCCACTGACCAGGCAGGGCAGGAAGCAGCACTTGCAGGCAGAGAAATGTGTGCTCAGTTCCAGTGAGCAACCTACAGGTACTTCTGAGCTCCGGCTGCCCACAGCAGGAACCAGGCTGCTTTTCATTTCAAAGAGACTGCAATCACCCACCAGCATCACTTACGTCTTCCCTGAGTTCAGCCAGTTGGCTCCTTCTTACTGTATCTTCTTCTCTGTGTCAATTGGCACCCAGTGAAGAGAAGATAATGTTGCTCTTGGCCCCCACGGGTAGAGAAAAGCAAAGGATTTAATTTCAAGGGACTAACTTGTAACTTCCAGAATTCAATGCACATAACAGCAAGTCACTGCTCTAGCGGTGACCACAACTTCTTGTGATTCAAAAAAGGAGAGACTAATACTATCTGTAAGGGGCTACTGTGGGACTACAGCAATGTGTGCTTTTTTTTTAATATATGGCAAAGATCTTTGTGTCTAACATCTTTGCATTTCCAACTGAAGAATGATCCCTCTTCTTCCCCTTTCACTTGTTCAATGTACTACCTGTGGGAAAAGAAATCAAATTAGCATCTCTGTTACAGGTAAGTTTCCAGCTTTAGGGGGAAAACAGTAAATAATGTTTATTTTATAAGCCATATATAGAAAACATATTTTTCAATTGCTATACTTACAATGTCAGTTTAAAAACTGTTGTGTTTCTAATTGATGCAGGAGTTATAATTAAGAGAAAAAGCGGAGAAATTCCATGCCCACTGGCAGTTGAAGCCTTTGCTGCTCACCTTAGCTATATCTGCAAATATGATGATAAATACAGCAAGTAAGTAAGAAGATGTGCATGTGTGTGTGTACTTCTTTCACACCTTCTCTGTTCCTGCAAGGTTTGAGTTGTTCATGTTGAGCTGCATCTGAGGGCCTAATGCTGCTTTCACTGAGTCTCTGACAGAACTTCCTTGTAAGTCAAAGATCAGACGCTGGCTCTGCACAAAACAAGAACTGCGTTGCTGGTATTGGTTTGCCTCTATCTACCCATCCATCAGCCAAAAAAAAAAGAAATTTTGAGAGAGAGGTACTTTACATCTTGTAAATGACTTTTAAGAAGTGATGGGAGGATGAACCAGGAGACTGATGGAGAATTCAACAAGGGTCTACCAGCCCCACAAATCTCTCAGGCTAGCTCAGCTCTCCATCTCTAGCAGTAGGTGGTGTTTAGCTGATAATCTGTCCTGGTGATATTTGCATCACATGGACCCAGAAGAAAAAACAGACTTTCAGTTGTGCATGTAAAGCTGATCTACACGATGAGAGAGCAGAATGTAGAACTTTTGTCTCCTGAATTCCAGTTGGTGTCCTCAGTGTTAGCTCTTAATGTAGCAGGGAGGAACAGAAGTAAGAATAGCAGTGGTGAAACTTGGCTATGGGAATAGCAATGAGGTGCAGAAGATTTCAAGAACTAGAAATCGAGAAGAGAGAAAAAGCAGCACAGATTTTTCAAGCCAGTTCTGGGCAAGGCAGCAAGAATTCAGTAGAATATATGAAAGAGGAGGAGGTGGTTGCTGAAGAATGATGTTGGGATCTGATCTGAGGAAATCAATGTGGAAAAGAGCTGGGGTAGTAGATTTAAATGGCTACTAAAAAAATGAAAGTAGGAAAGTGGGAGAATGGGAAATCTTATGACTGAAGAGAGAATATTCTGGCAGTCCTAGAATTAGTCAGAACCTAAAAATAAAGATGTCAGTCCTTTCTAGTTCTGCCTTGTGTTCCACCTACCAGCAGTGTACGCTCTCGCTCTACCCCCACATCCTCCCACCTACTGTTGACAGCAGCAGCAATCATTCTTTGCTCACAATAAACATGAGGAGAAGCATCAGCAAGCTTCCCAAAACTGTAATGTAATGTGACTGAGGCTTTTTTTTTTTAGTTAAAAATTGAAGGGATTCAGACCTACATCTCCCATCACAAGGCTATTTGTCATGGGTGAGCTCAAGGAATCTTTATCAGTACTCTTATTTACATGGAGTGATACAGAGGTGATAGTGTTGCTGAAGTTAGCTTCTGAGAGCAAGGAGGTCCGTTCTTTTATACAGCATCAGAAATCTCCAAAACTCCAAAATTTACAGCAAATTTGCTGTAAATGACTGTCAAATACATTGTACAAAATATCTTTAAATAGTATTTGAACCAGGCATTGAGTTCCGTGTCTGTTTCTCTTTTGGGACTGCAGGATCTTTGTCTGGGATGATTTCTTTCATCCCAGCTGCAATTGTTTGGCTTAACAGTGTTTTTCCCTCCTTTCTTGACTTTTAGGTATTTCATTTCTCACAAACCAAACAAGACCTGGCAACAAGTGTTCTGGTTTGCCATCAGCATCGCTATAAATAATGCCTACATCCTCTACAAAATGTCAGAGGCCTACCATGTGACAAGGTACAGCCGCGCACAGTTTGGTGAAAGACTGGTAAAGGAGCTTCTGGGCTTGGAGGACACCTCACCCACCCATTGATACTTTGCTCTTGGTGGCGTAGGCAGGGGCTGGAGGAATAGCAGAAGATACCACACCTGGAGTGGCAAAGTGAGGAACTTGTGACACCACCAGTGCTGTCATCCAAAAATGCCAAGTGATGCCACTAGAGAGGTGCAAACTTTGTTCCTAGTATCAGCTGGATGTAAACATGTCATGCAGAAAGTGCCACTGGAAAAGCTGACACAAAATTGCATATGTGAATGCCCTGTGGGAATTGTACACCCAAAACAGACTTAAATTAGTCGTCATCTCAATGCTATTTGTTGAACAGGGTCATCTTGTAAAGTTCCTCTTGGGCTGAGAGCTTGTCAGAAGCTGGCAGAGCTCAGCGGTCCTAGATGGGTATTACAGGCAACTTTACACCTTCCTTGGAGTTATTAAATTGTGTGGACAAGCCCTGTGAGGCTGCACCATGGGCTGTGGCTGAGCGCAGCTGCCATCCCGCGAGGCGTCGCTGCTGTCCTCCGGTGGGACAGGCTGAGCAGCCCAGCACAGGAACACTGCAGCAGGCATCTTCACAGGCAGGCAGCCAGGAACTGAGGACCAGTCATGGTTTTTCTTTCTGTGGTTTTTTTTTTTCCCCTCTTTGTTTTTATTAATGTAACATAAGGCAATTTGATCCCATTTAGAACACAGGAAAATTAGGAGAAACCAAATACATTAGTGGATTTAAAACGACAAATACATTATACTGATTTTCTTTTTTAACCAGGATGAAACATTTTATACACAAACAGTGATTAATACTGTAAGTATTAACAGTGAGTAAACCAGTAAGTAATACTGCCTCACATCTTAACTGCCACGGTCAGTGTACAGGTGAGAAATCAAAATATATTGACTATATTTTTTCTTGATTTCAACTGTATCTTAAATGTTGCTTAAAAAGCTAATGTAATGGACTGTTAAGGTTTTAAGTACAATAATTTCTTGCTTTTTCTTTGGTAACTGTCAAGACTTTTTGGTCCACTTTAGAATTTTGTTTGGCACACAGTTGGCAGAAAAAAATAAGGCACTAATAGCCAAGTGTTTCCCATTATCACTGTAGGGTGTTCTCTAGGAATTCTTTTTGGTAGAGTTCAGGGCTTGTCACAGTAGTTGTAATTAAGCAGATTACATGTTTAGCAAAATAACGTAGCATTGTGTCTTAGAAAAGGAAAGAAATCCAGTTGCAACCAACCTTAAACCTTGCTAAAACAGAGCTAGCCCAAAGAGGTCTTCTGTTTTGAGTGATAGTGTAGAGAACAAGCATCATCCTGAGCTGGTGGCCAAGGCCATGTTTTGGTGCTCGTGGAATCTGAAAGCCACGGGACTTTCAGAAAACTATGCCAAGACAGAGAGGTATGATTGAAACAAGGGACTCAATACTGAAGCGAAGTACTACCCTGCCCTCTACACTTTATTGATTTCAGTCCACAACTCAATAATCAAAAAACTCTGTATTCTGAAGGTTAGCAGTGATAGGTGCAAACAGAATTGCATTAACTTAAAGGGCAGAAAACCATGTTGATTAGAGGACCCCAAGCCTGAGAAGTTTTACTCTCAAAGAATGACTCAAGTTGATTCAAGAGGAATGGAGTGAATGATTGATCTATCAGTGTAAATCTTACCAGGTTACATGTATCTATCTGACAACAGGCAATAGAGGGTAACCAACACGAATTTGGAAATTCCTCGGATTTCATCATTCTGTGATGTGCAGATGCATAGCATGTAAATAATAACAGAGGAAGAATCCAGTAGGCATTAGTAGATGAATGGCTAGCCCATGGAGTATCCTTGCACTGACACCTTTCTGTTTCCACCAAAGTCTTACTGTTTGGCATAGACCTAGAGGCAGATCTCACCTGGTTGCAAGGAGAGAAGGGGATGGCCAGCTCCATGGTGGTTCTGCTTGTGCTACAGCCTGGAGCCTGTCCCACACATCCTGCTCTGCCTGCCAGCTGCACAATGAACCACAGCGGGATTCCTAAGCATCCTTTTCACCTCTCAGTCCACAAGGTCTCCACCCGGGAAACATGGGAGAAAGGACGAAACTTTGTGCACTGAGGCCTCCTAACCACAAAAGACAGGGGTGGGTTTGTACCACTCTAGCCCTTGACAATGCCAAGCTGCACAGGAACCCAAGGATGAGTTCAAAATCTCTTGGCCCTGCAGAGAACTGAGACCACCCCTCTTCAGACTGAGTGTGTTTGATAGCTGGTTCTTGTCAGTCTTGTAAGTATTCAGAGGGAGACAGCAGCTAGCCTGAAGCATGAAAAATATATGTTCAGCAATATAAACCTACAGTTTTCTTTTTTCAGGAAATTTCACAGAGTGTTCTTACTACTCCCTGCTTCAGACAATGCCAGCCTATGTTGGCTCAGGAAGTGTAGCTACTAGCTCATTATATCCCATAAATTTATATGGTAGTTACAACTGGGGCAATAAGGAAAAGTCTGGCTGGAACTTTGCTGATGAGATGGCTTAAATGAACAGTAGCTGCTTCCTTGCACTCCCATGTCATCCTGGAGTATGTGCAGGATACCCATGCCCCCAGCAGACATGGGATGGTTTCCAAGACCACTTTGGGGCCACTTGGCATTTCTGAGGAGTAGGCAGACCACTCTCCAGCTATGTTGTAGGCCCCTGGGGTAAATCTGGAGCCCCTGGCCAATTGTTACATAACTGTGTATGCTTAAAGGTCTGGATCTAGGCAATCCCATAGAGAAAATGCCTTTTCTTTTATAGGTGACAGTAGGCCTGAGGCCTTGGAATATTTAATTTTTCACCAATTTATGCAGTTAATTATGTGGATTACTTGAGCTCAAATCATGAGGTCCTAGCTTTTTGCCTCAGGGACTGGGTCCTGAGTAGTTTTCCCTAGAATTGGTGTTGACGGGGGATTACACAGTGGCTGACTATTACAGGGATGATGCTTTAGTCTCCTTTGTAAAGGAGAAAAATGAAGACAGAATTATAGCTTTGCAATGAGTTTAATTTTCTTAGCCTTAACCATCCCTCATCATTTTGAACTGTTGTTCTTATCATGCACAAACATTCCATAAGTCAGCAAAAATATTTATATATATTTATATGTACAAAATGCCTGAATTTTGGCTCTCGAAGCCAACAAGCAAAAGCCACCAAAGTGTAGTCTATATCTACAGATGACTCTTCCCCCTCCTCTTTTCCTTTTATTGACTGGAAGTGGATAGGGTTGGGGAAAGTTAAGATTTCTCCTTGTTGAAAAAGCATCTTGCACTTTTTCTGTTACTTCAACCAAGGCAAAGGAATTAAGGAAGACAGGATAATTTTTAAAAGGCTAAAGTTTGTCAACTGCAGCTCAGCCTGTGTAGAATTATTTCTTTTACTGCAAACTGGCTTACTCAGATTTGGTTCCCCACATCTTGTAACATTAAAGCTTCTCCCAGATTAAAGGGAGGGAAAAGTTAGTCTTAAAGTAGTGCAAGGATGCTCGTTCTAGTGTGTGTGTGTCTAATTGTGCAAAATAGCTTGTGAAATGATAGTTTGGGTTGTTTGTAGCCTTAAGACAATCTGGGTAAGAGATCAGAGAACTCAGCAGTAGGTAAAATGTAGTCAAAATGCTGACCAGGTCACAGAGGAATGTCTCTAAACTTTGCAGGAAAAAAAGGAAATTTGACACTGAAGTAGTGAAAGGAGCACAGCACAGCTCCTTCTTCTCCTACTGAATTAAATTTTCACTGACATGTACTTCTGAAAACTGATAATTACTTGTTCATGGTATGCAAACTTTGTTTCAAAGAACCGAGACCATCAGTAAGACATACTGACCACCTGCTATGCACAGTACTTTCAGGAAATGTCTGTTGTGCCACGATCCATTCTTGGAAAACATTTCTTTTCCCAGTGTGTAATATAACACTTGCCAGATCTCAGAAGCCACTGGGAAGTGGTTTCCACTGTTGTCTCAGCTCAAAACTGCTTCAAGGGCTTGCAGGGATTCTGCCACTTTTTACTTCTGCCCATCTGTACACTTGACAGTAGGGCACAATTTAAAGAAATCTCATCTCTATTCTCTGTTTCTATTCTCTATCCCCAACCCTTCTATATAAAAGTAGTCTAGGAATCATAATTTATAAAGTACAACTGTTTTCTTCAGGTAATTCCTAGAGAAAATAGAATTTAGCAACTCAAGAACAGCATTCCTCTTCTTTACCTCCAGCTATATTTCTGTGGCCTTTTTTTTTTTCCTGAAGATGTTATTTTCTTTCTAAGAGTTATTTAGAAGTCTGTCTTGTGCTGCCAAGTAGTGAAAGCAGCCTCCAGTATCTCATTCTTCCACGCCTTAGTGCCCTTGTGCTAGAGCTGATCCTGCTGACGAGGGGGGGATTATGCTGCTCTGACAATTCTGTGCATCTCTGGTTCTTTCCAAGCAAGGATTGCAAAGTGCTGTAACAACCTCAGCACTCGTGAGACATCATTAGCTTATCAAAGTTTCTTCTTTCCTACCAGACACCAAGGCACAGCACAGATAAGGGGGCTGATGAAACTGTAAAGTGGAGTTTGCACTCCTGCTAATTAAGGCCATGTTCTGTGTTTTCAGTGATTTGGTTCTTGTTCAAAAGCACTTTTCCAAACTAGAAATGAAAATATGACAAATTTAATTTCCCCCTAAGTAAGAGCTGTGGGACTTAGCACAGGTTCCTTCATACAGGCTGGCATGAGTCAAAACCAAGTTGTACTCAAGGTAAGAGAAAATTTGATAAAACATAAGAGCCCAACAAGCCTAGAGGAACTTAGAAGAGATAAATGGAAAATCTGAAGCTCCGCAGTAGTCCAGTAAACAGTGTGAAATTCAGACAATTTCTCAGTTGAGAAAAGTCACTGAGGCTTAGATGGAATATGAAGTCTTCCATCCACGTCTGTTGTGGAGTTTGCCATGGCACTTTCTTCATGCTTGGATTGATGTAAGATTGGTTGTTTGTAAAACGAGCTCATCTCAGTCTGGCTGACACATTCAAGTGTCAAAGGCCTGTTCGCAGTTTCACAAGGGCAAGGAACTCGAAGCTCAAAACAGGTATGTATTTGGCCTGCTGTTAACTAGGATACTTGCACCAACACATCACATCATCTGCTCAAAAGCAAGCCTGTCAGCAATGCTACTTGATATATATTCATTCTTGTCACAATTCTTCCTAAACTTACCTTTGTTTCCAGAAGCATCATGAACTGGAAGCATCTCTTGCACCATCACCTCACTTTTGGGAAACAGCTGAGAACAGTTATGCTTTGTAAAAAGGGTCTCTTCCTCTTCTGAGTGACAGCTTTGTCTCTCTCTGGAAATCTAGCCCTGGAGAAGCTTCCTGCCCCACACTTTCCTTTGCTTCCCCTCATTCCTTGCGTTTAGAACACATCCAAAGCTTCCTGCAGGTTCTTGGTCAGTCTGGAAGAGCTGACAACACAGAGCTGGCCCTTCAGTTTACTTTTGTAGTGTTGCTTTGCTGGTCCTTTCTGCTATTTTGCAGATCTTAGATGAAACAGGGTATTGTTTCTGAAGGCAGTTCTGATTGCAATCACTGTGAAGGTTTGTCTGCCTTGCCCCGTTAGTGCTGCCCCAGCAGGTTCGGATGGACCCCAAAGAGTTTCAGTGGCACCACACCCACTGCTCCAGCTGAAACGGCTGTAATATTCCTCAGCTCTGCATTGCTGTCATAAATGGACCTTTGTCAGGGTCTGGGGATTTTCTTTGTGTTTTGCTTTGTTTTTTGAAGCCCTTTCACTCTGATGGGTTTGGTGAACAGCTGTTAGGTATCACGAAAAGGCCTTAAGGGGTAAATCCTTTTTGTGTCACTCTTTTGAAGTAGTAATTGCTTGTATTGGGTGTCAAGGTAGTCCACGTGATGTGTAGTGTAAAAATCTTACCCACAAAAGCATCATTTGCTGTACCTGCACAACCTTGGATGCCTGGGGGCCCTGGGTGAGGAACCCAGTGGGAGAGGACTGTCATGCTGTGCTGTAGGACCATGATGTGCAGGACCTGACTGGGGAAACAAGCTGGGGGGACATAAGATGGCAATTTGCAATCTGGTCAAGCTTGACTTCATAGTCAAGCTGGTCTCAGATGTTTTTCTAGGGAAGGGAAAATGCCAGACCTATGCAGTTTGCTCCCAGCCCTGGCAACTCTAAAATAAACACTCTGGCAATTGCTTTCACACTTTGAGTATTTACAGTGTGCTCTGGACTTCAGAGCAT
This sequence comes from Chaetops frenatus, assembly GCA_013400775.1. NCBI lineage: Eukaryota > Metazoa > Chordata > Aves > Passeriformes > Picathartidae > Chaetops > Chaetops frenatus. The sequence goes on along the minus strand of VZTR01001427.1, from coordinate 44,293 downwards.
TTTGACCTGTTTCCACTAGTTCCCCCCAAAAAGCCTAGAAATTGAAAAGCAAAGCATAGTAGACTAGGTTCAGCTGTCCAGAACCCCAACCCACTTGTGTCAAAGTAACTTTGTGGTCTTGTTCTCAAATCTGTGTCAAGGCATTTGCAAAACGTGACTGCTGAACAATTTGCATGTCTCTATGAAACACAGTTGCTCATTTGATGGAAAACAGTTTGCAGGTCTCTTGGACTTACATTTGCAACCTGGATTTTTCTTCTAGATATAAGCCAAATCTTTGCCTGGCATTTCAGTACTGAAATTAAAAAATAGCTTGATCTCATGGTCTGAGGGTGATATTAGAGAAAACAAAACTCAGGTTTATGCCAGTGATTAATCTGGTCCTGTAAAGGTGAGGCTAATCAGCATGGTCTGACACAAGGAGGAGTTCAAGGGCTTGAGGGTTTGGGAAGGCAGAGGAAAGTTCAGAGGTTGGGCACATGGAGGGAGAGGAGCCAGGTGATCCCTTCTAACTTTCATCTTTCCAGCATGTTATACCCCCCCTTTCCTGCTGCCTTTGAATTAAAAGAAAAGGCTGATATTTAACATAACCAGTCTGCACAGCTGATTTAGTAACACAAACCCTGCTTTAGCTCCATCCCTGACCTCACTCCATGCCTTTCCTTAGACTATACATGTTCAGTAGTTGTCAGCCTTGGAGTCACAGCACTGCTGCATGTCAGCACAGCATGGAAGCTACAGACTGTGGAAGTGCCACAGTAGAAACAGGAACAATGGGGATTCCAGAGAAGGAATCTCCCCCTCGGCGTTTTGTTTGCATTTATTTTTCAATGTGTGCAACTTACATTCCATCAAATGCAGTGACAGTTCCAAATGCAAAGATGGGCCTTAGCTGGCGGAGTGCTTTCAAGACCACTGGGCTGTGCTCACACCATCAGCAACTGCAATTCTGTTGCAAAGTTCCATATTCTTTATAATTGTAAAGATTTCTGTTGAAGGCATAAATTACAGAGGTAAAGCATACACTGCAAATTACTCTTTTTGTTTGTTTTTATTTTCTTTTTAAAAATCTCAGAGCAATTTTATAACAGCCAAGTCTTTCAGGAAATGCAGGTGTGTGACCTCTTCACAGTAAGACACACAACTGTGTTTCTGCATGGGACAGGGGACTACTTTTGTGACACCAGTTTTGTTCTACACAAAGGCACGCTTGCAATAAATTTTTACAAGTTTTGTACACCATAAGCTAAATTCCGAGTTCCAAAAATGTGAAGTGTGGCAACAATAACAAAATGGATTTATAGTATCACTCTGATATCTTGTCATGTGATTTTATTTCTTCAACAAAGTTTGTTTACAATCAACAACTTTGAAATACAGTCAGATATATTACCGGTTGCTTTTCCTGTCTCGTTTTTTTCTGAAATAGGTGGGGAAGATGTTTGGTCATGCTCTGGGTGCGTAAGTGAAAGGATATAGAGAATATACTGCAAGTTACAGCTTCACACTCTAAGAATCCATTAGAATCATAAACCTACCATCTTTATCCAGACACTGGGGACAAAGGCATTTTATTTAGAAAGAATTTACTTTTAAAAGCCTTTCAGTGTGGTCTGCACACAGGCATAGGAAAGGGGACCACTGTCCCCCCCTATGCCATCCTGACCCCAACAAGCATCACCTCAGGGCAGAGCAGGGTGGACACAAGGGCAGGGAGAGCTGTCCCAGCTCTCAGATATCTCTGCTGAACAGAACCACCCCTTTGTCCTCACAGCTCTGGCTCTTCCTGGCAAGCATTGCCGCTCCAAGTCAGGGAGTTGCTAAGACCTGGTTCAAACCTTATTCCACCAGGAGAGCAGAAGCCTTGCAGGAGAACACGTGAGTGGGGTTACAGTTGGTCTTTGCCAACAACCACAGTAAAGATGTCCCCCGTGCCTGGGGCTGTGTCCCTCGTTTCCCCGCGGCTGCAAAGGCTCCACTGGGACCGGGCTGCCCGGCATCTCCAGGTGTGTGAGTGTGGCTCAACACTGACCTCTGGCCGAGATCTGTCGGGCTGATTTGCTCAGGGTGTTTCTTCACAGCATCTTGTGTTTTCCACCTGAAAGAATTTAGTTTGCACCTTTCTTATCCAAAGAAAAAGCCAGAATTCCAAGGAAAGGAAAACATTAACAGAAGCAACCAGCAACAACCCCCTTGACTCATTTGATATCTTTATGGACCCAATCCCTAGGAGGGGGCTATTTTTCTGAAGTTGCTTAGTATCACAAAAGGGGAGGGCAAGAGATTCTGGCTGTTCAACACAGCCAAGATCTCAGAAATTTTTTCAACATGTAAGTAGCTGCACTGACAGCCCTTAACGCCGGTCTGAAAGGCAGTCTGGCCCCTTCACACGGGAAACAGACTCCTTTTCTCCCTTGCTGTGTACTTTTTGCACCACTACCGTCACTGCTGAGTCTCAGGGGAGGAACTCACGGGTTTCTGCTCTGAGACGTCACCGCCACGCTCAAGAAGCAATCAAAGCTCAGTGCGTGCCTGCAGCTCAGAGCGGAGGCTGGCTCACCCCGGAGGAGTGCAGAGGCTGGAAACTGTAGGTGCGTCATCAGGGTGATGGATGGGCACGAACAGGCCCTGAGGGGACGCAGGGCTCCCCGAGGCGGGACCAGCCACGCACAGGTGCCTGCCTGCATCGCTCCATAGGCACACACAGCAGCGGAGACCTCAGGACAGGATTACAAGCCCCTGCAGTGAGACCAGCTGCACACCAGGCGAGATGTGCAGCTGTGCCATAAACCAAGTGGGAATTTCTCCTTGTTCCCTGTCATGGTTGGAGAGTCACCCCCGGCAGCACAGCACTTTGTTCCCTGGATGTGCCGTGACCAGAGCTAACACTGTGTCTGATCAGGCCATGCCATCAGAGGTACAATAAGCAATGCAAATAATCTTTAACACACTAATTGAATAAAAGAAGGAATTTGATTTATGAAATTATGAAACCCAGGATCTGATTGACAGAGACACAGGCTTTACCTTGGCGCTGTCATTTAAAACATTGACATCCATTCAGATCAGGCCAGGGCTCAACAAACATGTGAGTTAATGCACTCAATCTCCCGTGAAATTATTCTCAAGAGAATTTGCAATTAATTCCAACAACATGGTCTTTCTTAATTAAGCCAAACTTAACATTCCTTTTTGCAGTGTTTTCTAATGTCCTATTCCACTTGTCCCTCGGTCCCCAGAGAGGAACTGAGAGAATAAAAATGCCACCTCACAGACACTTCAGAGGACACTCCCAGCTGTCACCAAGTCAAAGCACAGACTCTCCTAAAGCACCCTCACCCGAGATTTTAAAAGCACTTTACAGGCAGTAATGAATGGCATCTCATCAGACCCCTGCAAAGCAAAGCCATTTCCACTCTCTTCAGAGACAGTCTCCATGCTGCAGTTTCTTTAGATTACAGCACAGTCAGTTTTGTCTTTGGGAATGAGAGTTTAAGAAATCAATATACAAGAGGTGATGAGAATTGAGAAGCCAGAAACTTCTCTTGCTTCTCTGATATTTCCACTTCCCCCGGTGAGGGCTTGGACAGGATTCTTCAGGAACACCTGTGCCAGTGATACTAGCATGGGATTCATGTATTTTACCAGGGCTTTTTTTGCAGATGGTATTTCCTGTCACAGGTTTTGCCTGGGAATCTGCAGTCTGTCCTTCATTGAAGAAGCAAGAGCAGCAGCAAAGGAGGTTCTCAGATTCACAGGGAATTGGCAATCCACAAACATGGATGAAAATCACCACCCCTGAACAGACAGACTCCCCTCCTGCAGCGCAGCCATTGCTCTGCACTGGCCTGAAGACAGCTGGTGGCAACTGCAGTGTGAACACACCAAGGTGCAACAAGCCAAAATATGCTCCATTTTCTACTTCTATGACTCAGGGCTGGACTGCAACCTTAAAAGAAGGGTTAGATACTGCTCCTGCCAGATTCAGACTCTCCAACAGCAACAAAGCAGGATTTATGATCGTGACATTGTCTCAAGCCCTTTGGGGAAACAGCAAAGCAAACCCCTTCCATCTCTCCTGAACACACACAAAACTTAGAAACAGTCAGCTACAATGATGCCAAATAATCCCCCCAAAATTGAAAGTTTTGTGGGAAAGCAGGGAGGGGAGAGACATTCATTTGGTATAAGACTAGCATCTGCAGGCAGCCACACCAAAATAAATTGCAAACCACTCTCAGGAACGGGAAAAGTTCATTGCCTACCAGTCTATCTGTATCCCAGCCTTTTAAGATTAAAACTGTTGGAGATAAAGACAAACATGTGAGTTAACGCACATAGTTACATCTTGGACGTACGGACCAAAAAAGTTGGTCTGCAAACATAAACTGTATTTGCACCCAGCCACAGAGGAAAGACCCCATCCAACACTTGCAAAGAAAAAAGTAATTCTGTACCTGCTGGTGTTCCTCCAGAGTATGTGTGCTGTTCTTTTCCTTGACATCCCAATTCATCTTTTTTTAGTCTTCTCCATTACTGTGCCAAACAACTCACCACAATCTAAAACCCACAGCTACTTCTGGTACTGGGTGGAGGAGAGACATCCCAACAAGTAGCTCAGCACCAGCATAGCATTTCTGTGTTCAGATAATCAGGTTTTTTTTCACTCCTGTCCTTTAATTAATATTGAGCAGGTAGAGCATTGCTCTGTTCAGTAAAGCAATTTCCAAAGTACTACTGCAGAGTTCCACAGTCTGTCTTTTCAGACACCAAGTAATGTCAAGTATTTAGTAAATTGGTCACAGATGATCACTCACAGTTTGCAGCCAGGCTGAGCAAGCAGTGCTATTAAATACTGCAAGTCAGGTTTAATAAACTTACTAAAATAGAAGAAATACTTACACTTTTAGTGAAGCAAACCTGTTATTGCAGCCAGGTGCTTGGTGTGTGTGACCCTGAAGTATCTGACAAATACTTCAGAAGGACTCAGACCAGCTGTTAAACATCTGTAGCCCTTTCAGGGGTCTTGGCAGTGCCAGAAACCGGCCATAGATGGTTTAAACAAATCATCCATACACAGCAGCATTCTCTTGCCTGGCATGACAGCAGCCAATTTCAAGGCATGGTGCACTACAGTGATTTTAGAAGCTGCTTTTTTGGACAAAAAAAAGGCCTCCTGGCCTGGGGCAAGTACACACAAACACACCAAGGACAGATATTCAAGTGGACTCAGTGCGTGCCAGCAACAGCTTTCTGTTGCTCATGTGATAAGCAAAACAAATTCAGGAACTTTTCCCCACAGGACAACATATATATTCTGTTTCTTGTGATTTTTCCAGCAGCATCACCACCAAATTTTGATGGAAACATGTATGGAGTGGTGGTTCAGCAGGCCAGTGGTAAATTACATATCACAAACAGCTTGCAGGCACTGGGAGGGACCCTTCCCTGACAGCTTCCCCAAAGAGCAGCCTGCAGGAGTGATGACCAGGCTCCCTCTGAGCAAGGGAGAGCAGATGCTGAACAGAACTGGGCTGCAAGGGAGCTGCCCTGCCACAGCCCAAACCCCAGGGAGCTGGAAATGCTGTGCTGCAGCTCTGTGGGTGGGACCCAGCCCCATGCCTGTGCATCAGGTTTAACCACCTGACATGCCAGACCCTACTCGTCTCCCCATGGGCTCACCCTTCCTGTTGTCTCATCGATTTTATGGCCACTGGTCCCAACCAGCTCTGCTTCTGTGCAGCAAATAACCAAATGGCTTTTATGCTACCTGAAAGGGAGAAAACTGCAACAGAAAGAGAGGGAGAAAGAATTTCCACTGAATGTTTCTTTTCGAACGACGAGGAGCTATTTATAACACGGTGAGGTTCATTGTTGCACGAAAGCAGTGCCTTTTCCCAGCTAACAGAGCCTCTCTAGCAATGACAGCCTCGCAGTAGCNTTTTTTTTTTTGCCTGAGGTAGCTTAACCCAGTTTTTCATGTGGATAATGAAAATCAGCAGGGGATGAGATTTGATGTGGCTGCTGTTCTTTGGGGCCCTACACAAAGGCTGAAGCACCCAGGAATGTATGAGCAGCTCTACCTTCTTAGGGCAGATTTCTGTAAAAATGGGTGGTTGCAAGCTCCCCTCCCTCATTGAAAGGAAACCATAACACCTTATCTAAAGTTGAGGGAAGTTATACTTGGGGTTTGAAAGCTGCCCTTCTCACCTGTCAGCACCTCAGGCCTGTGTGATAGAGACAGTCAGCAGAGAGCAAACTGCTCCCTAGGCAGGTGACCTAGATCCCACTTTGCCCAAGGATGCTGCAGGGCGCTGCAGGGGTTTGTGTGCTGCTTTCCCTCCCCTCCCTATCAGCTGGGCGCTCCAGGGTGTCCATCCTCTCAGGCTGGAGCAATGCCACTGCTCCAGAATCCCCGGGGCTGACGAGAAGTCTCCCCTAGAGAGGGACAGCCTTCAGAAGCTCTGGTAACAGGGCCAGTGTCACACACGCCAGATCTGCATCCCCACGGGTGCAGATCCACACAGGATGTCTGAAATGCCCAGCTCTGCCCTTCCCAGCTCCCCTTGCAGTGCTGTGCAAGTGCTTCCTTTGGCACATGTCCAGCAGGAGCATCTCTGGCCAAACAGTGCAGGAGTGTCCCAAAGAAGTGGAAAGAACAGCAGAGCTGTCGGTCTCTCAGCTGCCCAAAGCAGTGGGGACAGGATGGAGCAGGAGTGTTTTAGGGAAGTGGGATAAAGGCTCACTATTGTGGGATATTTAAGCACCTTCACACAGGCCTTGAGCTTCACAGGAGGTTCCTTGGATGGACCCAAGCCAAGCTGTGGCCAAAGAACTTCACTGAAACATTGCAGCAGTGGTTGGAAAATGGCTCAGGAGTTGCATTTGGCAGGGCTGCCAAAAGTTAATTAAAACAACAAAAACAAACTGGGGAGAGGGCTGTGCATATGACAGGGTTCATCAGTCGAATCAGGTAGAGCTTGTGCTTATTACATGCGTCAGACCAAACTCCCCACTGCGACTCCTCTACCTTTCCACCTCCTCGGGGCTAATTTAGGAGCCGTTCTTTGCAGCCTATAATAATAGCAAGAAAGAAAATCAAATCCTGTTCTGCCAAAAGGAGGAAACTGGAACAAGGGAACCAGCAGGAAACTTGTCTTGCTGCCATCTCTGGCTTTCCTAAGGAAATTCGTGCTCCAAGGCACCCAGTCAAAGAAAGCAGAGCTGCCAACAGGATGCACAACTCGGATCCTACCCACAGGGGAAGCCAAGTCCATCTGCTGGGAAAGGGAAGGACATTTCCCACAGATAAAACAGCAGTGGGGTGGGATTCATAGGTGAACACAGGAATAACCATCCTGCACAGACAAGCATTTTCTCTGGGAATATCTTGGGCTCAGACTGCCTCCTTTTTAAGTACAATTCCCCACCCCGTTGCTCCTCCTGCCCCCAAAAGTCTTTCCAGGAGGGGCAGGTAGCCTACCCTGTCCCATCAGAGAGCACCAGCACAATAACAGAGCTCTTCACACAACAAGATGAGCAGTAACACTGCTTGTGACCACTCCTGCTCCGGTCTGTGCAGGCACAGGGAGCAAGGCTGACGTGACGCCTCCTCCAACACAAGTATTTGGGCAAAGCCAGAATTGAGGCAAGCAGGCTAAAATGTCACCTTCCACTCACATGGATTTGGGCCCACCTTGTGTGTCCCCATGAAATGACCTTTTATTTGGCCAAATCTATATAAGTGAATGCTTTTCCTTTTTTTTTTTTTTTTTTATTAATCTTTCTGGAAAGTCATCCAGTGGTCATTGCTACAAGGGCATTGCTCACTCCTGCCAGGCTCAGCTCTGCTCCATGCAGCCTGGGCACATCTTCAGCTTCTTTACCAGAAAGAGTTTAATCCCTGCAAAGTGGATCACAGAAGTACCGTAGTACTGGCACTAGCCAAAACAGCAGGGCTGGTTCCAACCAATCCCACAGTGCAGGGGTTCCCAGGGGCAAAAGCCACCTGCCCTTTTTGTCATCATTTCTCTAGCAATGCAGCCTGGGGTGCCCCACCTTGAGCCATGTGAGGATATCCAGAAGCTCATACAAGCCTTTCCCCAGGCACTGCTAACAAAGGTTGAAATTCAGATGCAGCACAAAGATCTTTGTATCCAGGCTAATTGCAAATCCCATGGCATGCTTTCAGAACTCTATGTAACTTGTTTTCTTCAGAAGCTCTCAAGGGCTCTCTTTAGGGACTTATGCAATGAAAAGACACCAGAAAAGTCAAAGATGCCATCTTCTACCTACTGAAAATGAAGATTCTATGGGCTTATGTCTGTGGCAGTTTTGGATAGGAATAAAATTCTTAAAATCATGTGGAATTAGGTCTCCAAAGGCACTAAACTGCTATTCACAATAAAATACAAAATTAATTTCCCAATCCTTTCCAGGCTCATTTCTTCCCCATATTTCCTCTATGTGAAAGTGTGAAATTTAAAAACTGTCTGGAGCCATTTTCCGTTATAATATAAAAATCAGCCAGAAACATCTTCACATTTTATGTGAGAGGTTGAGGATACCACCATTTTATAAGTGGCAAGAACAGTAATTTGAAGTGAGAGCTGGAGATGGGATTGTCCACCCAGCACATTAAATATCAGCTGCCCGGTTGTGCTCACCTGGCACCATCCCTTGGCACATTCCATTCCCAGTGCTGCACTGCCTTCTCTTGCCTGCTGTGCTCCAAAGGTGCTCAGCTGACCCATGTGGTTGTCCAGCCTCAGGACACTTCAGGTGGAAAACGTGAGCCAGCATGGACCAAAGGATTTGATAACCCAGTGACCAACTGCCTAAGGAAAGACAAAATGAATGGAATTAAAACCAAATAGTATTACCTCCACCTGCCCTTCAAGCTCCCATCAATTCCTGGCTTAGGGACTTCCCAGTGCATGTTTATAAATTTGCATGTTTTACAGCCCTGGTTTCCACTGAAAGGGTTGTCACCTCCATGGAGTAATTTTCAACAATATGAAGTGCTTTTGACTTAAACTGGTACCTGGAAACATCTTTTTGCCTTCTCACTCACTACTTGAAAAGAACAGCCGTGATTTAACTGCCTATGCATATACTCCTCACTGTTCATGATCTAACTTCTTGCACAGCCACGTTGCCCTTTCAGCTCAAAACAGGACAATTCTTGCTCCTTGATGATAAAGGACTTCAAATTAATTGAGAGAGAAGTGGCCCCTGGCATCCATTCTGTGGCACTTGGCTTGCAATTGAGCTATGTCTGTCTCCTTTATTCCATTTTCCCTTCTAAGATTTACCACTATTCTGTGCAAGTACTTTGATCCATTCCAGCACGTAATCCTGCTCTGTAAAATGGGAACCACAGAGATTCCCAGGTGGACAACAAATTTTTTGGGATGTTTCCTGACAGGCCCTCAGGAGCATCAGTTCTGACCAGCTACCTGCAAACAGTGCTCGTGGACATCTAGCAGTGTTCTCTTCACTGATTTCATCCAAAAAATTAACAGCTAAAGGCCCAACATTGATTTACCTTGCCATGGTGGATTTGCTGGAAGCCAAGGAAGATGTAACACACCTCAGGATCGCTCAAAACACTGCCTGGCTGTCTTGCTTGCAAAGATACAATGTGAGTGAGAAGCATCAGTGGGAATCTTACACAGGTAACAACCATAGGGGCCCCATCCTATTTTTCTGGAGTTGAGAGGAGGGCCTTCACCCCTCATCATCCCTCTGTCTGCCTTGAGGACAGGTCAGGGAAGAGCTGTAGCAATGTGTGACCTGAAAAACCTGCTTCTCACCTTGTTTGAGAGCTCAGTCTGTAAGGGCAAAAGTAAAGAAATTACAGAATCATATTCCAGAAGCTCTAATTCTATGAAAAAATATTTTAAGGAGTTAAACATAATTAGCAGACAAATGGCAGGCAATTGAAGCTAGACATTCAGCCTGGAAGCAATTATTCATTAAAACAAACTCATATTGGAAGAGCTGACAAAAGGGAAATTAGATCTGCTGAAGAATAAGATTTCCTAATTCTCAAATTCATCTGTTTCTCAAGATGCTTAAACCTCCTAAATTTTATTTTTGAAAACTAACAGTCCTAAAAACATCTGAAAATTGTAGCTGGTATTTTACATCTGAGCTCTTGCCAGAGGTCACATCCAAACAGAAGCTGAGCACTTAGCACAGATACCACTGTTGAAGATGTTACAGCTGATGCTGTAGAACACAGGATAGCCTGATCTCATTTTCCCTTAAACTATGAATTATTGACTTTGGAATACATTCTAAGCTGAAACTCTGCATCTGCTTCTCCATACCCTCTCACTTTGCACCTCTTCCTCTTCTGCTTCACTTTTTTTCATCTTTTTTATCCAGACCCCAAGAAGAGAGTGTCATTTTCTTTTGAAGCTCCTCCCATGACAGAAGGCCTGATCCTCACCAGTGACCTGAAGATGCCCCCCTCTCTCAAATAACTCAAAAAAAATTAGAGCAACATCTTACAATTCCAAAACCAGCTGGCACAGAACCTAACACCAGTATGGTGTGCTCCATGCCAGAATGCACAAACTGCACAGAGGGTGGAGAATTTTATTTCTCCAGACTGTCTAAGCCAAAGTGTTATGTCCCTTTTCTAGCAGGAAACTCCCTATCAAACCAAACATTAGCTTCATGTTGAAACCAAGACCTTGATGCAAAACTTAAAATCTTTTTGTCTCTCTCATCCCCTGTTCCTCCTCTCTTAACATTGCAGATGCTGCTGGCTTTAGATATAAAGTCTGTTTTGGTATAAGTTGTTGTTATTATTATTATTATTATTATTGCTGCAATAGGCATCTCAACTGGAAAGCAAGCCAGAGCATCCCTCACCTCAGTCTCTTATAATAACATAAGGTTTGATTTTATGGTCTAGTTAAGCCAAGCTCAAAGGGCTTTCATCTACTAAAAGCAGCAACACGTTCTATGTTTGGGTTGTTGGTTATTTTCTTTTTTTTCTTTCTCTGTTTTTGCCAGCCTTCCCTGTATTGTCTTGTGGAATGGGCAGAAACACTATCCTAAGGGAGGGGAGGCAGGACCAGCATTCCTTTCCTCCCCAGCAGCAACAAATAGGCTGGCTCAGCTGAGCATGGAGCTGCAACCTGGAATCCACCCCGTTCACTTCAAAAACAACCTGCTGGACAGGGAGAGAGGTGGCACAAAAATTGACAAAAGTGTTTTACGGAAGTGGTGCTCATCACACTACCAGAGCCCAACAGACCCTTGGTAGTACTTTTCTAACCTTGTTTTTACCAGATTACCAAAGGGGACCTTTAATTAATACAGGTTTGACAGAAAGCTAATTTGCTACTTGCAGATCCTTTTTAAATAAAAAACACCTCAAAAAAATCCTTGGATTAAAAACATCTGCTGGGTAGAAATAGGAATCTGAAATCAAACGGATCCCTCTTCCTGCATACAGAGCGGCAGCCTGCTGCTGTGCTGCAAAAAATCAAGTTAAATCAAAAGGGTGTTTTGCACCCATTCAGACCTCTTGGAGGGCTGTAGAGAGAACATCTGTGGACTGACTTTATTCCCAATTTTTAAGCTTGATTATTAGCAGATCTTAAAATAGCTACTGGATGCTAAGCTGTAAATCAAATGTGCAGACTAACAAAAGATGCAACGCTGACATTTGTGCTCATTCTGTAATCATGGTTTATTATCCCAGAGTTTTTTTAGTGGCTTCATTCACTTGAAATGATTTTGTAGAGAAAGAAGCCTCTTTTGCTAGAGTGCTCTGTAAGAAGTTATTACTATGGAATTTTTCACTGTGTTATTCAGGCTTGAAGGAGGACACAGGTGATGCCTGCATGGCACTCGGGGCCATGGAAATTCATAAAGCATCTACTTTTAAAATAAACCTAAGTAAGGCAAAGTAGATGTTGGTATTTGTGTACAAAAATTAAACACCTTAAAATAACTAAGGTTATGGCAGCAACACCCCAGAATGGACCCAGGCAATGCTCTACAGGATCCACTTAAACAAGATAACAGCCCTTACCTCAAGCAGGTTATAGCCTTTTAATCTCTCCCAATACTCAGCTTCCTTTCCAAACACAGATAGGCATCTTTTTGAAAATTCAGGATTTAAAATGCATTTGTTAATCCACAAAGAGTAAAGCTTAAACATTCCCTTATAAAAGCAGTCTAAAGACATTTGCTTTTATGCACAGCAACAAGCAATAAAAAACATGCATAAAAAACTGCTAAAAAGCATGACCTGAATTTCCAGAAAATGAATGGGAACCTTTTTTTCAGATCTATGTACTCAGGTAACATGGCAACAAGGGAGTTCTGGTCAGCAGTAATGCAAAATTTGCTGGATGGTTCATTCAGTCCTGCTACTTACACTAAGAAGTGAACTGAGAATAGTACACACAGGAAACATGAAAGACTTTAGGCAGAGACATAACAGACTCCTACATTTAAACTGGATTAGATTAAAAGCTTCTATTGCTAGAAGCCTGCTGTAATTACCCTTAGGTATCACCTGCCAGCTCCCAGGTGTTAAAGGGCATTTAAAATAGAGAATCCTCATTTGAATTCTCAGATATAATCTGCAGATGCAAAACTATTCCTTTTGTTTACTGCAGCTTGACAAGGCCTTTTTATTTTTGCCAGTCATTAATATTAATGACCTATTTCCTTTAATTAATTTAGATTTTGAAAGTCACTGACTTCTGCTACATAGAGAAAGTTCATACCCAAGACTTCTCCTTTCCCACAGGCTGCTAGGCAAAACTCTTCCTGTCAGTACAACTAAAAGAGTGGAAATGTTTCATTCTTTCCTATAGATGCTTCTGCAGGTACTGCTGGCTGATCATGCCCTGAGGGCTGACTGCAAAGCTGAGTTTCTTAGACCAGGAGCAAAGAACCCAGCCCTGTATGCCATGGAGTGGGAAAGAATGATGTGCCCCAAAAGCTGACCTGTGGCATCTCTGAGGCTAGACAAAAGATCACAGATGAGATTTTTGGAGCACTGTCCCATCTCCAGCCCACCTAGCTTGCAGCCCAGCTCTGCTAAACAGGATGCCAGGCCATGCCCTGTTGGCATCCCCATCTCCTTACATCAGCAGGAAAATTCTCCTTTCACACTTCCCAAGTGGAATTTGCTCCCTCCCCAGCTGTTCTGGTGCAGGTTCAGTTGCAAACTCTCCAAACTAGACCAGTGGAGTGTTTACTCCCTAAAAAGCCTTTATTGAAGAAGAAAAAAGAAAAGTATTTTTTGGTTTCATATGAAGTACTCACAATCTATCCTCTCATGCAGCATAGGCTGAATGCCCACCGTGCACAAGAGAGAGCAGGGAGACAACAGGAGCCCATGAGCACAGGCACCCCAAGGGGCTGACAGCTGCTGGGAGCAGAGAGGCACAGCAGGAATCTCCAGAAGATCAGGCCTAGAGGGGCAGGAGGGGGAGTGCTCTGACAATGTATTTTCAGGTGACTACACAGTCAGCATTAACCCTATCCTCAGTGTAAGACAGCTTCTAAAATAAGACAATTTCCTCAAAATTATAACATTAAACACAAACAAAATCTCTTTTCATAAATACAAATATACACCCACATATACACACTTTTAGAACAGGAACTTTAGGAAGCAACCAAGTGAAATGAAATGTTTGAAAATTACTTCAGTCTACAAGCTCCAGGCAGACTTTTACTGGCTTTACTCAGTTCTATTAACCAGCACACACTTATCTATAAAGCGTTCTTCTTTATTTAAGTTAAACAAATTTTCAAGGATGGTTTCCATCTATAAAATGAACAAGTACAAGCTCTGTACAGCAGACTTTTCAAACCAACTGAAAAAAACAGTTTCCAAACTATGTTTTGAAAATCTGCAAAATAAACAGTATCACCATTCTTGTTCTGAAGACAGTAAGAAAAGTTCTCAGGAGACTCCATCACAATTTGCTTCAAGGGCTCTTAATTTATCTTTCAAATGGGTGAATTTCTTCAGCATTAAAAACCCCTAAAATCACAGTAAGTAACTTTGGCACACAGTCATGTAAACATAACAAAAGGATACCACTTCCTGTCTGTTCTCTCAAAGAAAAGCATACAGCTCCTATATTAAAACCCCTATGCACAACATCCATGGGGAATTACTGAAAAAATATTCCTACTTTATGAATGCTCTTGTCATTAAAGACTTAACAAATGGAATACAGATTTTTAAAATTTTTTTCACTAGCAATTCTGATTCAGAGATAAGAGGCAGGTCAATATTCAGAGCTGCAGCTGCTGATTTCAGTTAGTACCACCCTCAATTAGATCAAAGCTGCAAATGGAAATACCTCCACAGTTGAAGCTGAGTGGTTGGGGTTTTTAATTTCCTTTTAAATTCTGTTTTTCAAAGCCTCAAACAACTGGTTTGCTGCTGAGCTTTTACTTCAGCATTTGTTTTCCAAAACATGAAGGCATCTATTGCTATGTTTATGAAACACGTTCTTCAAGTTCTCAGCAAGGTTAAAAGGTTACAGGGAGAGACTAAAAGCTGAAAATAGTTTATCCACTGTCTGGCCTTTAAAACAGGCAAGTTTTGGAGAAAGTGGATTGTGGATAAGCAGAGAAAAAGTATTAATTATTCATTTTAATAGTCAGATGATGATGGATGGGTAAAACTGGATTTAAGGGCCCCATCCAAAAGGTAAGCAGGTACCTGCAGGTCATAACTTCAGACACACGAGGAATCTATGGGCACACTGACTGGCACAGTAAAGCCACCTTGCCCACAAGAGTACCATATCTACACCTGATGCATAGGTACAGCCAAGGGAAAATGAAAAATCAGGAACTACTCTACTTCCAGGAGAAAAAAAGAGAGGGTCTGTACCAGCATACTACAGTACAGCAGATGTTTTTCATCTCCTTATGATCAATTGTTATAATTTTCCAAGATCCATCATCTTTCCAAAACCACTTCCTGGCACTCCATGTTTGCACTAATTTTTGTCATTGCTGTCTCACTTATTAATACTTATTTACTTTCCTTCTCATTTTAAAAGCTCATTGAAGCATTTGCTTTTAATAAAAAAGTATATAGTCTATGCAAACATAGAGAAAGGACAAGTCAAAGTTGGGGTTACCTTTGACAGTATTGTTTTATAAAAATGACATCAGCTGGACCAAAGCTGCAAAATGCACAAGTTCTATGGTCAAAAACACATAGGCTATGTAGGTGTCCAGGCTGATTCCCAGAGTCAAGCCTGAATGCATTCAAAAGCTACATTTAAAGAAACAAAATGGAAGAAAATTCCCCAGTAGTAGGTCTATAAATTAAGCAAGTGCAATTCAGAGATGTTACATAGCTGCTCATCCTTGCAAATTAAAATTCAGATCTTGTGCTGTTGTCAGTGGTGTTACAATTCTAACTTATTTCTACAACTCAAAAGGGGATTTTGAAACAATTTTCTCTCGTTAGGGCCCAGAATAAAACTGCTGAACCAACATGGCTGCACAAAAGCTCTGTGCAGTTTATATAATTTTGTAACAAAGGAAGAAGTATTTTAAAGACAAAGTACTACAGAAATGATCAACACAAATATCAAGTACAGGTTTAACATTATCCAGAGCACAGGTGATGAATTCCCAAGTTGGAATAAACAATCTGAGCAATCATCTGGGCAGATGCACTGACTTCCTCTGCTATTTTCTTTCTGCTCTTGAGTTTCATGATCTCCAGCAAGGGTGAAGTGTTGAGAAGTAGATCCAGTTTGCAAAGCAAAAGCATCCAGTGTTAGCATGGACATCATACCCAGCAACACAAAATCCGCACCCTCAAAGTTTCTCTCTCCTAGCACCCCAATCCAATTTCTGGTTATACATATGTCAATCACTTTGTTGATAATTATAGGATGATGAAAACTGATACAAATCATTGGGAGCTGACAATATATATACTTTCATATATTTATATTTAGAGTCCATCATAGAAAAGTTCATATTCAAATTACCAAGTACACACAGGAGAAAAAAAAAAAAAAAAAAAAAACAAAAAACAAAAAAAAAAAAAACAAACTTCAAAATGACACTTCTGGTTTTGGAAATGACAAACCATGAGTTCTATTCCAATGGAGTTTTCAAATGACCTTCTCCTAGTAATTTTTCCCACCCTCCCTCCCACACTCTGTTCCCCACAGATGTTTCTTCAGATCCTTTTGTTTATAATACGTCAGTTGTTCCTAGAGTTAATTATCTGCTGTGCAAGTAGCAGCTGAAGACAGAAAGGAACAGTTGAAGTCTGCAGAACAATTCCTTCTTCCTGTGAAGTAATGCTCAGTGACATCTTCACAGTGCTCTAAGTCCCCTGGATCCCTGGTGTCTGCTTCAGCACTCTACTTTCAGATAAAGGTGGAATACTGAGGTATATAAGTTCCGTGGAAAGTTTTAAGAAATACATCAGTAATTCAATCAAAACTTTGCCCAATGTTTTTTAGTTGAACCAGCATTTTGCTTGTAAGTCCTTCTACTGCTGCAGATTAAGTGTGAACTTCCACTGCTGTGACAAAGAAGGATTGCAGATCTCAACGGTGAGACCACCATTTTTGGCATTTCGGCTGTCTAGACAGAGGTTGCTGCCAACGTGCCTCAGTTTAGAATTGCTTTCAATTTGTTCCCATTTCTGGAAGAGAAAATACAGTTATTGACCTGGAAAAGCAGGAAAAGGAAGAATTCTACATCCTGTCCTTTGAAGTCTTCATAAGCCTCCCTGACTTGTGCCTGGACAGCTGTACAAACTGCAATAACAGGAGCAGTTTAGATGATTCTTGAGTAAGAGTATGTAAGTTCTGCAAGCTTTGCCAAAACAGCTGTTCTTTCAGCTACACTCTGCAAGACACAGAATACACCAACATGTTTCCCTCTCGTTCAGAACTTCTCAATTGCACTGTCCCACCCTCTTATCTGTGTGCCACCTTTGGTCTGAGGAAAAAAAGAGAATCAAAATTCATCCACATACCACTACAATACTGAGTGTAGGGAAGAAAGAAGCACATTCACTATAGACAACTTTACAGAAATCCAGAAGTTTGTCAGACACCTTTCAAATCTACAGAAGACAAGCAATCTGTGCTGTCAAAAGTTCTTTGTCCAAGATGATGTCAAATAGAGAATAAATCCCAAATACAGAATTAAAAAAAAAAAAAAAAGGGGGGGGGCCGGCAGGCAGGGGGGGGTTTCTCTTGTATGTCTACCATACTATGCCTGTAAACCTTACTAAGAAAATCTTGCTCCCTTAGTTTCCTTTTCTGAAGAGTGGCAAGAATATTCCTTCCTTCATCAACAAATAGTGTTTCAGTTACCTGTCTGCAAAAACAGAGATATAGAAGCAAGGAAGCTGGCAGATGAACAGAACTGATGACTGAACAGAAAGAGATGAGCTGTTGTATGACTAGATGAAAAAGATGGTATGACTCTGCAAACGTGATTTTCCTCAGGCACGGGAAATAGATGAAGTTACAATGCTGCATTGATAAAAAATGAATTTAGGGAGTCTAGTGCTGCTATAAACAGGCTACAACTGAAAAGAAGAAAAGCCAAACTGCATTCTTCTGAGACACAGAACACGTAAGATTCAAACTTCACTGAGTAAGACCTTTCAAACAGACATTATGGAATATACAAATTCTTTCAGAAGACAAACAGGGTCATTAAAACACTGTTACATATCAATGGGTGAAACCCTTACATAAAGCTCCTGTTGGGATAAAGCTTATTCTGCCTTTATGACATCATGAATCCCAGCTTTACACACACAAACAACACTAGAAGTAGAGCCTGTAGAAGATATGATCACCAGTGCATTGTTTATTCACCATCCTTGTTTTCCCCACTGTTTGCAGAGAGCAATCATAACATACTAACCTGTCTGCTGTCATTTTCCCTACAGCCCTGAAGTTTTATTAGTGAACCAGGTGCTCTGTCCACAACAGTAAGGCACAAATCCATATGTTTCACTGACTTGTCCTTTGTTAAGGCCCATTCCTACAAAAAGGAAGAAACAAAAATTGTAGAAATTTGTGTATCTCAACACATGCATATACAGCACAGGTTAAAATACTGCAAATAGCTAGGTACAAGCATTAGAACAGTTCATTGCTTCCCACAGGGCAGGAGAGGAAAAGTCCTTTCCAAACAGTAATTCCAATTGCTTCAGTGGCTGCACATCAGCGCAGGGCTGAGCTTGCTGTTTGCTCCCTCTGCTGGCTTCACACAGCTGCTGCAGGCAGTCACACAGGGCCTCGTGGAAGGTATTCCTCCAAATGCTTACTTAGTTAGGTGTTTATTTTTATATATGTGCGTGTGAGCGTATTACACCTTTCCGTCTTCTACAAGGAAGGATTTCTACGTATGTAAATATATATATATATATATATCGTATATAAACATATAAACTTATATACATAAAAACCCTAAAAGCTTGGTCTGCCACATCACCAGCCACCCTGCCCACACACTGAACAAAGAATATGGACCACAGTGAGGAAACAGCAGTTCTTAATACAATAAAGACCACCAGAAACCAATACACATGAAGGGTAGAGAGAATGTTCCCTCCCATCCAAGGCATGATGTACAACAGAATCTCCTTTAAATGTATTTAAATATGCAACTCTTAAATAGAGAGCAAAGAAGAGCTGTTATTTATGTACTGCTGCCCAGCTTGTTTGATCTCAGCATCTTTTCACACAGAGCCTAATCTTGCACTGATGTTCAGACTCTCTCCATATGCCTCTCTCCTTTCAAGTTTGGTCTCCAGGGTCCACTATGGTCTCCATTTGTCTAACTATCCTTTGAGGGAAGAAGCCACTTGATTAAAGCCAGGCTAATTATCCAAATCATGCTTATAAACTACTTAAAATGGCATGATTAGCTTCTCTGGAGCAACTAAAGAGGATTTATAGTTGCCTAATACAAAACCTTAGACATACAGGGCCAAGCCTGTATGTCAAATAACATTTAAATGTTATTTTGCATGTAATCAATGTTTCAGAAATAAAATAAATGCATAATTACTTTGAAACTCTGCAGATCTAACAATTATTAAATCTCTTTGGGAAGAGATGCTCAGGACACTGTCAGAACTTGCAACCCACGGGATTACAAATAATCACAATCATACAGGTCCCAAGCCACTGGATGGGTACTGTATTCTGCAAGTACCAGAGTGATGACAACTGTGGAAAACAGAGCATAGCCAGGACAAATCTGTGTATCCCTTTATTTGTCTTCCAAACTCTTAAGCTGATAACTTCTCCTTTTACTCTCAATATGTTAAACTCAGATGACAGCAAAATTACTTGCCTTCTCAGTTCTGTCCAGTTTGTAAGATGTCAACAAGAACCATTTATATATAATAAAATTGTATTAGCCCCTTTTTAGCCACAACTAAAGGAATTAAGCAAGTTATTTTTAGACCTTATCAGGAATTACAAATGACCCCGAACCCTTCCCTTGTAAGATTTATAGTGAAAAATGACAGTTGAAAATACTACCAGGGATGTAGTAAAACTTGTGTCTGAGAACCCTGCAGCCAGAGTTAGAGCCTTGAAATTACTGCCTTTATACATCTTTACCCTTCCATCAAAAGGCTCTTCAAGCCCCAGCCACAACAGAAATTACGCAAAAAGTTAACACATTTAAAACCCAAAGGTACAACTGCTTCATAAAAGCTCCAAGCTCTTTTGCTGGAGACATCTATGTGATGGCCCTTCATGTTATGAGACACAGTGTATAGATACTTTCCTCCACAAATCAGTAATTATGACTATAATGGAGATAAGATGGAACAAGTTCCACTACACCAGAGGAGAAGAAAAATTGCAAGTAGTGTGTACGCTCAGGGCACAGGCTGGAAATTGGATAGCTTTATGCAAAAATGAGAATATCTGAGAAAATCTGTGTCAAATCAGAAATATAAAGTTAGTATATAACTAACCTGAAACCATTCCCTTGCACCTAAGTGCATTTGGTTTTACCTTTAGCTCCTTATCACAACCCTACATATTGTCAAATGCACCACAATCTATTCAACCCTCTGGAAGTGCACAACCACCACTGAGTTCTATCAACCTGGGGGAGGGGAGAGCAGGGGAAAAGCGGGGCAGATATCCCCTTTTTACTTAGGTTTTGCATTTTAAGTTGTGTTGAACATAAGACAGGGAAGATTCTTCAAGTCATAGGAGAAGATTGCCACAGCCTATAATATCCAAGTGCCCTTAAGTCACTAAAAAACCTCTTGGTAAGAATAAGGTGCAAAACACAAAGTACAGATATAAAGATCGTGGTGTGTTCCCTATCCCTCCTCCCATGCTGTTATTTCTTTTCAACCCAATAGGAGTTCTGCTTTGACATAAAACCTGGTTTTGACCCATTCTGCCTCTTAACCTGTCTCAAAGGTATTTGTTCAGAGCAAGTGCATACTGGTCTGTCAAGGTCAGTGCCACAGAAGAAAACTTAGAAAGAAGGTCAGATTCCGGGGAGGGGAGTTTGAAAGAGGAAGATAACTTTGTGTACTATAAAGAATACACAACATCAGAAGAAAATTCTAAGATTTCTGCTCCAAGGCACTTGTGACATGTCTACCCTGTCTCCTAAGAAACCCACTGTGGTTTCTGAAAAGATGAGGGTACTTTCATAAAGGTAATTGAAAACAACTCCACAGATAAGTTCTCTTTAATGATAAGGAAAGGAGGCATTTCTCACATGTTGATTTGAATGAATTGTCACCATATATCTTCCAGGAAATTACTTCATTTTAGGCTTCATCCTATTTTAGGGTTTTCCCCTTCTAATTTAAATTACAGCAAGCTTCTGACACTAATTCAAGAGTAGTTTTTAATTGGTCAGCCTTCTATTCTAACAGCTGTACTTGACACATTAATATTACATTTGTTTTAAAGTCAGGTTTAATCTGACAAGGATTTAGTGACAAAGCAGCACACAAAGCAGTGAGAACCTCCATGTGTATTTCATGAATGATAACTAAGTCACAACTGCATAAATAGATTCTTTGAAATAATTAATGCTTTCATTTACACATCTGACACATTTGCAATTACTTTAGGAGTAGGATTAGAAAGGATTTGTTAAAACACTCCCCTTACAGTGAGTGAACATTTAGGCACCTCTGTTTTCTACAAGACCCAAATGGGGATTTCTGACAGGTTTTTTTATACTCCACTATTGCAAACTGTAGACGACTAATAGTGTAGCACAGCAAAGCATTCTTTTTTTGCTGACCTTAGGCCATATGCTTAATGCAACCCAAGTATTTTCTGAAGTAAAAATTGCCCCCAAAATATCAAACACATCATTTCATCGAAAAAAAAGCTTTCTATGCAAGTACAAAACCCTGGGGAAGGAAGCACTGGCCCCTAGTGCAAAAGCCAATATTAACAGCAACAAAGGAAGGGGATAATGGGATGTGCACTGAATGAATCTCTCGGCTCAGGTTCTAATCCTGAAAATGCAAAATTTTATTTGAGGGGGAAGCTACTTAGCCAATCTGTTACAAGTAATCTGCTGGTTTAGGTTCATCTTTCTCTCATCAGTACACAGTAACTGCTTGAGTTAAAACATTCAGCTCCTCTTTCTTTCTTTTAAGACTTATTGTAGAAAGCAAAATTAATAGCATACAGACCTGGTTTCCCCCGGCATTATGACATTCATAAACTCCAACAACACCATCTGCAAAATGGCCCAAAGTGTCAAGGCAATTGGTACCCTGCTGCAAAGCCCCAAAGGCTATATCTTGATGATCAGGTACCCTAAAACAAAACCAGAAATATCTGCTTAATTCAGTTTGGGGTTTGTTTGGGAGGTTCTTATTAAGTTTTTTTTTTAAACTCCTTGATTTTACTCAGAGTATTTTTAGGATGACATGAGTAAACTTGCAAGCTTACCACACACAGAGTACCCAGAAGACTTGTACCAGAAAAGGAGGATGAACATACAAACTTGCCATAAAAATCAGATTAAAGATGACTTATCATTTAAAGTGACTCAAAGCTTAATGTTATCAGTTAGGTTATCAAGTCCTTTTGTCTTTTCAGGCAACATAGCTTGTGGCAGAAGTAGGACACTCTACATGTTTCTCAGACTGTTTTTACTGAAACGTTAAAGAGGGGGTTAGGATTTGAAAAAAAAAAAAAATCAAAGATTTTCTGATATCTGCTTTCTAGTGGCGGCATAAGAAGTACTCTCCTAGCACGGAAACATCTAGGCAAGGCCACTCAGCAAAGTACAGCTGTGGTTAGAGCCCATGACTTCATATCAACAGTAAAAAAAGGGCATATCAGAGCCTTTAAAATTTTCAGACTATAATATAATAATTCAACACAGCAGAATGAGCACAGGAGGGATGACAGAAAAAGACAACATTACATGTACGTAATGCTTATGGTAGCACATTTTCCAAGAGAGATTTTTTTTTTTCTCACAAATAAAGCAAAAACAAATATCCTCTGGCACTTTAATGAGAAAATAAAGGACAACTTACTTCCTCAGTATCATCCTGGTTTATGAGAGTCGGTAGTAGGTGTGGTTCTGCACATGTTGCACTGGGGCTGTAATAGCTGGTGGTGCTTTTGCCTCTCAAACCTGTATGTCATGTCACTAGCAGTTACCTGGCCTCACTGACATGAAGTGCACCCAGGAAAAAAAACCTCAAGTATTCTTACAAGTTACACACAGTTTTGCACACTACTGCACTACCAATATTAGTTGACAGACTAGTAAGACTAGTTTATGGGCTCAGGTCTGACCAACATACTTCTTAATGGGTTATTTAACCAAAATCTTTCTATACTTTCAAAAAGTATTTCTCTGCAAGGATTTTTCATTAGTTAGGATGTGTTCATGTTACAGAAACTCCTAGCAGTGTCATTCATCACTTACTTCCCTCTTCTCAGTCTTTCCCAAAAGTCAGTGATAATTTAGTGACACGAGGAGACAAGGAGGAGCAGGAGACTCAGCTTTTCAGAGCCTTAGGCATTTACCCTTGTCTGCCAAACATACAGGGCCCTCTTGTCTGCTGTCATCATTTGTACTGCAATGAGATTCAGTCTCCTTGCTTAACTAGGCATGAGCTTAGGCAAAGGCAAAAGCTTTTAAGCGATGACAACAGGATACAGAATATGCACTTTTGAGCATGGTTTGTGTAGATTAACTTCAGGCTCAGGTAAACTGAGCCCTTTGGACACTGTTCTCTAAAATACTACAGCTGGATAAAAAGAAAAAACAGCAAACTTGGGAAAAAATACTCTTTAGGAACAGAATAAATTTTAAAAAAGCAAATAAACCTGCATGAGGCATTGTATTCACAGACAAAGTAGAACACCCTTTACATCCAGGGATGGAGAAAGGGAAACCAATGATTTCTGGGTAGGGCAAAAAAGAAAACTCCATATGAATGATGTTTCAGCCGAAACTCACCGTAACTCAGGATAAACATTTTCAAGATACCACTTAAAGGGTTTGCAGCTAAGTCTCCTTCTTAGTTCCATCCGGCTTTGAATACTAGAGAAGAAAAGAAAAAAACAGGAGTTTTCAAAGTCAGGCTTTTGTCTTCATGTATTTTATGGAATAAATAGAAAACTCAAGAACAGTAAGGTATATTTCTACAGTTCTAAAGAGAAAACATCAGATTTAGCACTACTTTCACCTCAGAAGGTGCTGTCTTATGAAGAATAAACAAATAGGGCAAAGAAGCACTTGTGACTTACTTGCCATAAGGTACATTCCTGGCTGAAGGCACTGCTGCGTAATAGAAATTTTTATACTCATCCATCCAGACTTCTGCTGCCCTGCGTGTATTTCTAGAGACAATCATATGAAACACATGGGTTATATTTTATCTAGGTGCAATTGAACCATGCCATTTTTCCTCAGGTTGATTTTAATCCTTCCCAGTACTACACAGTCAGCTGCCTCAAGTCAGGCAGAAGAGTCCCTATAAAAGACCCAAGTAACAGAAAATCATTAGAGAGTAACACAACTGAAACCTGTAAATAATAATGTCACAAGACAGACCTAAACATTTTTTTTGTTTGAGGACTGATTTTTTTTCTCGCAAAGATTCCTTTAATTTTTTGTAAACAAAATCACACTAGATTCAGATTAGAAGCTATATGAGTATTTCTTCACCTGCAGTCTCTCAGGCCTAAGTGAGTGTCACTCACCTAGCCCCTCTTGTCTGCTCATCAACCAGCTTGGCTGCCCACAGGCCAAACAGATTTTGGTGGTGGGAGAGGAACTACTTGGTTTCCCAGGGTTTAATGACTCCAAAGGCACTTTCAAGGCTGTACCCCACCACCCCATACTCAGGGATGAAGAACAGCTCAGGCTTAGTGTGACACGAATATGGGCACTGCGTAGATGCTGAGAACTGCCTGAACTAGCAAGGCCCCAAAGAACTCAGGGTGCTGAGGAACACAGCATGGGGTGCACCTAATGCTGAGCCAGCTAGTGAAACAAAGCACCGAGAGATCAGAGCAGTCTGGGGCCTGCAAGGCTCACTGGCTCATCTGCAGTGCTGTGTTAAGGCAGCGCCTACCGGTCACACAAATCCTCCCAGACACAAGCTGTACCTGCCCACATCACACAGCCAGGACGTGGTGGTGTGGATTCCCCTCTCACGAAACAGGACTCCCAGTCTCTCATCCAAAATTAGCAACCTGTTTGGGCTGCCAAAAGGCAGTGCATACTGACTAGCCAGGTAAAAATAGAGCAGTTCAGAACAAGCTGCCTATAGCCAAGAGACAGCTGATGGCACCAGCCAACACCTCCCAACTGCACCAACAGCACAGATTCCTGGTAATGTGATCCCACACACATCTGTATTACAATACCTATATTACAAGGATATCCTATTACCTGAGGTCTCTCATTCTCTCATCACCAAAATTGATTTTAAGGTGTCCCATTATATTGGTTTGACATCCAAGAAAGCTATTTACAGCACAATAAAAGCAGCATCTTGGCAACACCCCAAAGATGGAAAAGCTGCAGGAGTGGAAAAACTGCACGGTATATTCATAAATTTATTCACTTTTATTAACCATGCTCCTTGTTATGACATGGTCATTTCAAAACCTCATTAAACTAAACCACTTGCATCCTAAGCTTACATAATGCAGTTTAAAAGGTAAAGATTTCTACCCTCCTGATGCACACTATAAATGTTGGAACAGAGATGTGATGTACTGAGGATATTTCATTGCCAGCTTTTGTTTTCACATGAGTACTGCTATTCATTTTTCACTGCAGCATAAAATATACATCTCAAAGAATGGGAAAAAAGAAGAATAATACTACTGTGCCTACTATAACTACTGAAAGAAACAGGGCAGTGACTTTATTTTAGCAGATATTAAAATTAATAAAGTCACCTTGGTGGCATAACCAGCATGGAAAGGAAGAACTACACCCTAAGGAGAACCCTCAGTCTAAAGGAAATCACGAGTCCAAAAATATCAGTAGCTTCAAACATTCTTATGAATTTAAGTACATCTGCACTCTCCGTGTTGCTTCATATTAAACAGAGTTTTGGCTCCACATCCCTTCAAGGGTAAATTTTATTTGCAGCTCTTAGCCCACAGAACCTTTAGTCAAGACTTGTACTTCTTCAGCCCCCTGAGCATCAAGTCCAAGTCTCTAAACCAAAATCTACAGTGAGTCTTCAGCTACAACTGATACAGCCTTGATCAAAATGCTCTCCGTACATTCATGCAATATTTTCATCCATATTAAATAAAAACCAGTATGAACATGAATCAGCACTACTGTTCTCACTTTATAGAAGAGAAACTGAAGAGACAGCTCAGTATTTCAGCTACTGCTACACATGGGTCTCAACAGTAAAATTAACAGGCATATTAATCTAAGCCTTTAAAACTGCAGTTTCTTAGGTCTATAAAAATGCATTTTTAAACATAGCACAGGAAAGGCAAATATGATATAGAACCAAGCTGCCAACAGAGTGGCACAAATTCTAAAATCAGGCTCTAATAATTTGCATCTCACATGCTGATCACGTATTAACAAAAAACATATTCATAACTTAGTGTATTCTGGCTCTTAGTGAACAATGAAACTATTTATATAAAATGAAGTTTTACAACAGTTCTGAAAATAAAGCCTTCTTTAAAATCAAATAAACACAATATTGATGAAATGCCAAGCTAAGCATTTCCTTATTTTCCAGATTCTCAGTCTGTGTCCAGCAGAAATTTCCCTCCTTCAGCTCTCAGGTTCTCCTCTCTACCTACATAGCTGACTCAAAATCATTAGTTTCTTTTTCATTAGTATTTTATCATAATAGATAATATTGCAAGTATTTCTAAAGGTGAGATCACTGCCACCTGCTGATCATCTGGGGAAATCCAAACCATTGCTATTTAGCAGTTACCTTGCAAACACAGTACCACTCCCACCAGGAAACGTGTAAGGATGCTGCTTGCGGAATACATGACCCACTCTGCTGCAAGGGATGATTTCTAGGCTCCCACCACATTGCCAAACTCTGAATGAGATCTCTGAAATAAAAATAGGAATGAAAGACCAACATCATAAAATACTGTTATTTTGTATTATATTCACAGAGAAGGCTTTTAGTGATCGTTGCTGATAAGATCAGCAAGACAGCTTTTTTTGATAAGTTCTCGAATAAACAAAGGCATATATCTAAGCATTTATGATTCTGCAAGCTCATCAGAAATAAACATACCACCATGGGAGCTAAATGTGTATCTTCTGTTATATGAAGTTACCAGCATTTCTCAAATCCATAAACCCTGCAGCAATTTGCCAGTGAGGTAAATGTATGTGCTTTATCTGAGGGGTAAACAATAGTAGGTATATTTAACAAATAAATTAATGACCTAGTTTATAATAATTTTTTTCAGCAGAAGATGGAATAACACAGTGAAATCAAGGCAAACTAAAATAATCAATAGATTCAAGCTGCTAACTTATTACAGCAGATAAACAAACACTCCCAAACAGTGAAAGGAGTAATATCAAGTCAATGTTGACTTGGGGATGGACCAAATAAAAACATAACTTCTGTAAATTGAAGGTTATGGACAGTACACTTCTAAGCCAATCCAATGATCTGAGTCAACTAGTGATGACAAAGTCTAGAAATATTTAGACACTTTTCTCAGCTTTGACCTCTGATAGCAGCAGTCACCTAGTGCTGAGAGAGAACTTTTCCACATTCATTCCAAGCCGGTGCAGTAAGGTTGTTTCCAGCAGCATTGTTTCAGTTTTGATGATTCCCCCTTTAGTGCAGCAGCTGCTACCAGATACCCTTAGTGTCAAGCCTCTTCATAACCATTCAGTGTCTTTCCATGGGCTTAATTAAAAAACGCAGGTCTAAATTAAAGTCAGTATCTATCTTTTATGAGAAACTAAGTGACATGTCTTCTTCCATCAGAAGCCCTCCTCCACATACACAAAAGTAATAACAGAAGAATGACTTCAAAACTAAATTTGAAGAAAATAGAACAAACATTAAACCCCTCAACCACAGGTTAGGGGACGTGTTGTCTTGGTTGCACATCCAGGGAAATTAAAAAAAAAATTTAAAAGCAAATACAAGGAGATGCTGTGATTTCAACTGTTGACAGTACAAGTTAACTTCCTTTCTTTTTGATGGCCATATTCATGAATCCTAGACAGTCAACATAATTCAAGCTATAGATCATACTCCAAAAACGTGGATGACAATATTGTCTTTGACAGTAACTTATCCAGTTGAATTTACATGGGACAACAGGCAAAACTAATTTTTAATTTTTGTATACCTTCCAGCACTTTAGATTGTGAAGAGTCTTTAAAAAAGTGATCATTATGTAAAATAGCTCAGTGGGAAAGAGAGCAAAAGACTAGAGTATAGAGAGAAGCAAACTAAATATATTTGTACCAACATGGCTTCTGAAGTCTACATAGAAGAAGAAAAAAAGAATATACAGCAACTGAAACTCAAAACAACCCAACAAACTCCCTTAAGACATGTCTTTTGTTAAACTCAAACAGTAGGAAAATTAATGTTACTACTGGAGCAAGTTCAATGGACATAGTTTTTAAATGAAAAGGCATAAGCAGCACATGAAAAATTCTTTATGAGATCAAGTTACACCTCTGTAAGAGTTATTCTTTTTATTAGAGTGTGTCATCAATATAGAAGATAAGGAATGTCTTACTCATTCTGTGATTTTAGGAAAATTAGTAAGAAAAGCCTAGGTTTTCAAATTAGACCCAAACCTTCTCATGGTCCACCCAGTTCTCTGGTATCCTCTGATTCTCCTGAGCTTACAAGAAACATCATAAACATACTGAGAATTGGAGTTTCTAAGTTGGAGACAAGACTGAACTTACACTGATCCGCTTTTTGTACAGTTCACACACGTTACCAGCTATATTTAGCAGCAGTCTGAGAATGTACCTATCTTCATCGTAATTTAGAGAAAATACTGCAGGCTCATCTTGGAATTTGTCAAATTGATACTGACATGTGAACAAAGCCTCATATAACAGCTGCTCTGTACATGCTCAAAGGAAAAATGCTAGCTTTTCTAAATGAATATGATGTGCAGAATTATTTTGCTAGTCCATTTAGCAGGTTATTTGCATGTAACACCAAGCCACTGATCTAGAGACAGGCTTTAGAGCAAAGAGGCCTGAAAAGTGTGCACATTGAATTTTAAACTGCACATCACAGATTTCTGGTTACCTGGTGCATGTGTCATTTATTGCCAATTAAATCATATGCCATGTGATTTTTACTCATCTTCAATTAGTCTTAGTGACATCTAAGAAGAAATCATTAGCTGCCTTCTGCTTGCTTTTCAGGCACCTCTAAGTCTCCATCATCTTCTTCCCATGGAGGGGGAGGAACTGAATGCAGCAGGAGCAACATAAACATCTCTTGGCATCCTTGAGAGAAGAGCTCTAGCTTGTGCCCTTTCCTGCTATCAAGGCCTCAATTATCAAAGCATAAAAGTAGTTGCTAAGTGCTCAGGAAAAACTCAGTTGCTCAAGAACATGCTTGTAACTAATCAAATATTTAAGTGCTCAAGTGACAAAAGTGGTTTTCAGAGTGAGTAAGAGGGCATTAAATTTATCCAATGACTTTCCAGGACAGTAAAAAATGAAAAATTATTATGTTTACATTAATACAATTTAGCAATATACAGCCAAAATAGCGAGACAACAGAAACAGGGAATGTAATTGCTCAAAATACCCGAGGAGTTTCTCCGAGTACTGCATAGGGTGGTCAGAGACAGGACTGTAGGGACACCAGTTCCACCTTTTCAGTGCATTACAGCAGCATTAAACATTTGGTTACCATGTCTCCATACAGCAGACATTTCCTTGTAGGCCAAGCATATGCTTAATGCATATGCAGATTTCAGTAACTCAAAATACTCCTGGGTTTTTACAAGTTCAAGGTATTTCAGGATTTTGCAGCTAGCATGTGCAGTAGAGAAGCTTCTATCCTTAGAAGTGTTCCTAAAACACACTACTTGGAATGACTGAGATGCATCTCTGCCCCAAAAATCTAAACTAGTGACAATTCTTGAGGAGCTGTAGAATTCTGTTCCTTTCAAATCTTTTTTCTTTTAACACAAATATACTCGTCTTAACTGGAGTATATCTTTGTATAATACTGTAATGCAAATAGCCAGAAAAAATATACTAATGCCAGATTTAACCACCAGGTCAAAGGAGAAATGGCTAAAGCAAAAGTTCTTTCAGCCCTTCCTCCCTCTTGGCTAAATCTCACTCACTTCAACATCTGAAAATAAAAACTTGGAGAAAAAATGCCTTCTCAACTATCAATATCTCACAGGGCTAAAGAAGGGGTATAAAACTACAAAATTCACCAAGTTTAGATGCCAGGCAGCATCCTACTGGCAGAGCTCAGAAACAGATAATTCTTCAGTCAGCTAATTAATTGATTTATTAAGGTGTACGTAATAACATTAAACTCATTCGCTCGTATTCTACCTTTCATGATTAAATTAAGCAACATCTTAAAAACATGCTTTCAACTATCAGCACTTGAACACTATTATATTGAATAACTTAAGATGATGCTTGGCTTTTGAAAAAGATAGCATTTCTGAAATTAACTGCCTATCTACAGCCCATAATATTTTTACCAACCAACATTATTACAAAAAGATTTCACTGCTCAATGAGCTAATAACTTCTATTCCCTCATATTTAGCATATAATTTTTAACTTGTTATAAATCTTTCATTGAAATAAACATTTTGGATTTTGCCAATAATGTGTATGAAGTTTTAACTCTGGTTTTAATACTCTTTGCACAAATTCAGGAAAACCATGACTCATTGACAGTAAAGGAAATGATGACGCTTTCTTTCAAGGCTGATCAGAAGGTAAATAACACACATACCTAGGTTTTCTCCACCCCAAACATCCATCATCATGTCATACTTCCCTAGTTCTTCAAAATAGGATTTGTCCATCACAAATAATCCACCAGCTATCATGGGTGTCCTAAACAAACAAGAAAAATTAAATTAAATACTTACAGAACCATGAACATGGTGGTAACTATTAGTTACATATCAAGATTAATATCTCGTTGAAAAAACTGGCAATGCTTTTGAATACAACTTACTTTGCATGTATCACTTTAAATGTTGTTTCCACACATTTCTATGGCATACACAGTGCCATGACCATCTTCTGAGACAGCTTTCAAATCTCTGTTTGGCTCACAAGTTGCTTATTTAAAGGGTGGCAATTTGTGCCAGCAATGATACATTAAAACTGATGCTGTGTTTTTAGCCCTCAAAACAGACCAGCTTTAAACAGAGTGACATCTACTTTTTCTTAAGGGTAAATAATTTACTAGTGTGTTTTAAACTATTTTTAAAATACCATTTATTTCTGAGAGTCTCATAATGCTCCATATACATGAATGAAATTCCAATATTGAAGTACAGTATAGTAAAGATATTCTATCAGAATCAGAGAAGATGATTTCTAACTTTGCTTAGTTGCAAACTACAATCTATTTGAGAAGTGGTGGTACAGACATACTTTATGGGAGCAACTGGATTTCCTTGTCGTGCTCTTCTTTGCTCTGGTGTCATGTAATCCCACTTGAATACAAGGTTCCAGTCAAAGCCTTCAAGAAGAAAAGTAGGATGTTAAAATTACAGTGATCGTTATTCAACTTGTAGTAACAAGGCTCACTAAAAACACTGGGAACTGTAACTAAAATTAAAAATTTAAACTTGTGCAAAATCCTCGGTAGAAAACAAACAAGAAGGAGTTCAGATGAAAGGTAAAGAAAAAAAAGTAAATTTCAACCACCAAATAAACTTCAGATCTCTTGTCTTCATCTATTCCACAAAGTAGGAAACCCAAGTGGCACTCTTACATCAAATGGAAAACATCATATGTTGACCTTCCAGCCCTTACAAATGCTCTCAACAAGCTTTACTGAATAACTGCATTTCCACTTTTAAGAAGTGATTGCACATTTACATTTTCACAGGCTTTATACAGTATTCTTGGTGGTACTCTAAGAGCATGAGCTTTCCATTGTCAAAGTCACAACAAGTTACGTAGGTTCCACTTATCTTCTTAACATTCATTTAACTTCTTACTTTCCCATTGTGTTTTTAAGC
>VZTR01001425.1:5307-19686 GCA_013400775.1 Chaetops frenatus | reverse complement strand
GCAGGGACCCTGCCACAGGCCCAGCATGGCCCCAAGGCCCCAAGGCCCAGGGGGGCCAGCCAGGCCACACCCGGAGATGTTACCTTCCCTGCAGACGGAAACAGGAAGAAAGAGGTTCTAACCTCCTGCTCTTAAAAACGTGGGTTTTCACAAAGGTGATTATAATGTTCAAGCGGCTACATGGAGTGCCTATCTCAAAGTTAGCCAATCTGTTGGCTCCCCAGATCTGCTGGAAGCTGTACCTGGAGGATGTTGTAAAAGTCTTTCCAAGAGGAAAAAAGTTATTTTTTCCAAACCATGACAGATGGAGAGGGACTTCCCTGGAGTTATAGGACAAGATGGAAAGGCTTCAAATCATGAGTAGATTTAGATGAGATATTAGGAAGAAATTCTTCCCTCTGAGGGTGGCTACCCCATCCCTGAAAGTCTCCAAGGCTAGGTTGGATGGGGCTTGGAGCAATCTGGTTTGTGGAAGGTGTCCCTGCCCATGTCAGGATGGTTTGGAATGACGTGATCTTCAAGATCTCACACTCCAAATATTTCAGCCCTCTGCATTGGATAAGTACCACTGGTAGTTCCCTCCCCGCAGTTCTTCATTCTGGGACAGTGTGGGAATGGAAATGCAAACAGACAGGGGAAGTAAATCTGAAGGCTTTTGTGCATTTCAGAGTGACTTCCAGCTCCTATGTAACTTTAATTTTGAAGTGAGACTCTAATAATCAGTCCTGGGCACAGAGACCCTAGACATGGACTTGCTGCTGCACAACAAACCAAAGTCTTCTGTTAATAATTCCGGGTAAAAAGGTCCAACCTACATTATTTGCAAGCACACACTCTTTAAACAGGAAAGTGTATCCTTTACCAGCAGCTCGCTAGCTACGAAAAGACCATTTCCATCAGCAAAAGCAAGGCTATTTTCAAGAAACGTATTTAATTCCCAATGCTGAATCTGATGTGGGCTTAGATTTAATAAATGTCTACTAAAACCAAAATGGTGGTCACTGAGTGTTTGATCCTTAGACAGCAGGGGGTCAGATTTTTTTCATGCCAGTATAAGTGAGAACTTCCTAGCAAAGCTGGTAACCAGTCTTGGTGCTGCTAATTATGTTTAGTCTAATTTGGCTTGTACTGGAAAGGAACCGCTCCTTTCAGGAGAAAAGGTTCTCTGATTGGGATAGTCCTCCAATTTTTAGCTTGGGGATTGCTTTTTTTTTTTTTTTTCCTCTTAAATTGCCACTTTAAAAATAAGACTTTTAACTTGTGAATTGATTATTTTCTTGCTAATTCAAAACTGTCTTCCTTTTCATGAACTTCATAGTTCACAGCAGGATCTAGGATGTGTTTTAAAATTAGTAAAATAAAAAAAGTAACAACAGCACACCTGGTTATGACTGGGTACTAGGATTTAAAAAGGTATCAGCTCCAAACTTTCCAACCACCATATAACCAACCAACTGATATAATGATAAAACAACAAAAATAACAGTATGCTGGAGAGCCTATTGCAGTGGCAACATCTGTCTTAATTATGTAAATGGAAGGCTATCATCAAGCATCAAGTTCTCTTTAATAAAATCTCAGAGACAGACAATTTGTATCACTTAGACAATTGCATTTCACATCTACAAGCTGCATTTAAAAGTACACATCCTTTATGTGCCTGTTGTGAACTGGGAGTTACAATGCTGGCATTCCCTGTTACAAAACATGATGGGAAGTGCAACGATTCCCTGGGGAACTTTGACAAACTGCTTCATAATGGTGGAAGTTAGAAATGCTTTCCCTTCCTGATACTACTGCACATTACTTTTCCAATGAGAGAAGTTATTTCAGCTGAGGTGAGTGTGTACAGCTAAGCTATCAGCAGTGTACGGTACCTATAATTTTGAGTAAATTTAGATTAAGAAGCTCTCGTGATTCAATAAATTTTTGGGCTGCCTCATGACTTGGAGGAAAATGTTGTGTTCTCATACAGTTTCTGATCTCCTGCCCTCTAAACAGGTTCCTGTGAAATCAGAAACCTGCCCACAAAAATGGGTGGCTGCACTCTGACATGTACATGTAGTAAATTAAATGCAGCAGTATTTGCATTTTGTGTTTGGGTCGCTAGGCAGATTCTTATCTGTTAAAAATTACCTTCCCACCATAGGCTTTGTGTTGTTCTCATAAGCCACAGCTCAGCATTGTGGCTGAAGGGAGAAAACAGCAGAGCTGGCCTGAGTTGCTTCCAACACTACTGTTGCTCTCCACCTAGTCTGGGATTTTGTGACATGTGGGACAGCAATGTGTCACCCTGCCTGAACCAACTGCACCAGCTTACACTGAGCAAGTTGATTTATTTATGAAATCCAGTGAGAACTCAGAGTTTATGGCTCTGATCCTGATGTTTCAGGTTAAACCTGTAGTTGAACAGTTCTGACATGGCTGACTCCTCTGAACTACATTCCTGATTCCCCTCAGGCTGCTTTTGGAACTGCTACAAGCATCCATCCCATCACCTGCTGAGCAGTGTGACACAAACTGATGATCTGAGGACAGGGATAAATCCCAGCATAACCCCCCAAATTGTGTTTTTCCTCTTTGCTTTAGCCATGAATACTTTCCCAGATTAACCAACTGATTGTTGGTTGTAACCCCCCTTAGTGGATCATTTAATTCCTCCAATGGATTGTCGTGTGGTATTTATGTTACTTTAAACATGAATGACACTGCAACCTTGTGGCTGAGGCTCAGGCTGCCCGGGTGCCTAAGCTGCTTCAAAGGCAGACGCCCTCCGGCTGCACACACACACACCAGCAGCAAGCACTCCCTGTCAGCTCTAGAGAGCAGATTGTAACCCAGCACAGCCAGGAGCAAAGGAGCCAAGGGAGACCTTTGGCTCAGCTTCCACCAGGTTTTAATCCAAAGAAGTTCTGACGACCAAAAGGCTAAAAGTACGGAATGCTGGGGCGTTTTATCTGGCTCAGATCTTAGGGGAGGGTTTCAGTGTGGGACCAGTCAGTAGAGAGCTGGGGAGGTCTCAGGATGGGGTCCGGGGAGAGGGACAACAGTACATTCCAATGGGGTAAACCGAGAGGACGGATGCAATTTAAACTAACCAGTGGGGCCTCCTACTTTAGGGGAATTCCAGGGAGGGGTAAAGGGATTGACATTTCAGGGGAGTGTTCAAGGGGAGGGGATAGCTTTAAACCAGCCAGTAGCAAGTGTGGGAACCAGGAACTTTCCAGGCATGGGGATGGGATGGGATTGGATTGACAGCTTCATGGTCAGGGTTGGCGTTTGACAAACTGGGAAGGAACCAAGAAACCTGGGGGGAACCAGCACAAACCAACTAACATAAAACTAAATCTAAAAATACACTACAACACAACCGGAAGTCCGCATTTATGCTTTAGGGCATCGCTATTACTACACTGTCTCCTTGAATCATGTTTTTCTGGTTGCCACATTCCCTCATTTTATCTTGTTTTTATTGGTATCTTCCGGAAAAATTAGGGCTCTGGTTGCAGATATACCCTCGTGCTTTTCACAATTTCTCTGAAAACCTGGACAATGTCTTAGCTTGGTTTTAACTTTGTACCCTTCTCTCTTGTTTCATGTGTCATTGATTTAGGAAAATGTACATGCTAGGCTGGGTTATGTTATTCATGCCTGATGTAATGAGAATTAAATGTGAGGACTCCAGCAGCTTCTTTCATGTCAGAGGAACCCACTTATCTGCAGGTCTCTTATGAATAATTTTTGGTACCTCATTCATGGCTGATTCCTGGAGAGATACCCATTCAGTTCTCCTCTCAAAACTTAGGTATTGGTAGTGTGAGCTGCTAGAGTACATCCTTAGAATTACCCTGGTCACCCATATTAAGATTCTCCCTTGAGTTATACTTCCATCCCTGTTTCTGGTCCCTCTCTACTCCACTCACCACAAAAAGTCTGCCCCTACTTTGATTTTTAGCCTCTCTCACTTAAAGATATTTCATCACCTAATAAACAAAGCAAAATTACTACAGAAAACAAAACAACAGGCAGTCCCCTCTTCTCAATATTCCCTCTTTCAGTTCAGGATTCCCCCTAATGAGCAAAAGTCATGGTTTTATATTTCTGTGACAAGACAATTTGTGGCTCAGTGTTTCCTGCAGTGCCTGAGCACATTTGTCATAGTCCAGAGTCCACTACGCTTAGACAGGAATGTCAGGGAAAAAGCAAGTGAATTATAGTTTGACTTAGGTTAAGGTTAGACCTCTGCGTTGGCAGAGAGATAAGTCCTGGGTAAACTAGACAGCTGTGGTCAAAATGGAGAACTGAAGTGCCTAGGGANACAAAAAAAAAAAAAAAAAAAAAAAAAAAAAAAATCTGTACGGCTCCTAGGGTTAACCTTTACAAGGCAGCAGAAGCACTCAGGAAAATGTGAGGGGTGGATGAGGAATAGGAAAGGTGAATCAGGGAGCAGAACTAGACTGCTTCATCCACATCCTCAGATAACATAGAGGAATTGAGTCTGTACTTACTAAAGTGGGTTGCACCTCAGAACTGAAAAGCAGATGCAATTCCTCATGAATTGAGAAACAAAATCAGGACCTAAATAAAGGAAGAAAAAAGAAAATCAGATTTTGCTTTCAAGCCCTGTTTATGTTACAAAGCCTGGGAGGAGTACCTGGGCCGTGAAATGAGGAGAGAGGCACAAAAAGTCTGGCATTCTGTCAGCAATTGCTTTTTGCTGGAGAAAATCTGAAAGCAAATATGTTAAGGACCTGACAGACCTATAGAACCCAGATGCTTGGGTAAAAGCATTTTAGATGAGTTTAAGGAATTGTAATTACAACAACATGAGGTATTTACATATAAATATACTGATTCAGGCAACAACAGGGACACAGACTAACAAATAATACCTGTGGTGCAGACCTCTGAATATGAATAAATGAGTAAATAAGAAATGGTGAGCTTTTATTGATCATCAAAGTCCTTCCTGGAAGGTCTGCAAATCAGTCACTCATAAAAAGATTTATTCATCAAATGTATTCATCCTGAAGAAGTAGACATCTACCTACAAAAAGCAGTCCATATATGAGTTAGGTATCCAAGCTATCAATATCATCAATGGAGACCAAGTCAATGTATAAAATGATATACAGATACTTAGCTGGTCAAATTTAGGTTAGGCCTACTTTGTTTTCTTCCCAGAACACACTATTTAACCATATGTTTCTGATAATCAACACCTTTGAGAGAAATTCTTAGGAGAATTCTTAAAACAAAAGGCACTCATCTTGGTTCAAACCTAAAAATGAGTTAGATAGCTGGTAGTTGAGCTAATTATCCTTACTGTTATCCTATCCCTACAAAAGAAAAGTTCACTGCAAGTTCACTGCAACTACTGGAAATAGAGTCAAGTCAGCTCCATCTTCCAGGTCTGGTGGTTTAACAATGAGAGACAAGTTTCATTCTCCCTGGCAAACAGCACGAGGAGCTCTTTGTGGTAGGAAATGGGACAAAAATGAACAGAATTTAGGGTTTGGCCCATTAGGAGGGTTAACTGCAAATTTACAGAGTCTGAGTTAGACTTTCTTTCAGTCCAAATCTTATGAGTTGTTTTATTTTCTTTTACTTTTTTTCTTTGTGGTGTTGTTGTTGTTGTTTGGTTGGTTGGTTTGGTTTGGGTTCTGGGGTTTTTTTTCCCCTTCCCCCAGCTACTAGAATGCATCACTGCTGTATTCTTCAGCCAACATCTGACAACATATACACAACATATATACAACATATATACAACACACTATAGCAGCTATTTTAGGAAAACATTTAAACATTTCCCTCTGTAACTGGAGGAAATGGGTGCTTTCACTATATCCCTAATAGTGAGAGTTTTAGCACAGCCTCACAGCAGCACTCCAGGATGTTTTCTTTAGAGAAAACAAAATACAAAATAAAATATAGCTGTTATAAGCTGTTAATTATAGTTTATAATAGTAATAATCCCAAAGAACTTGATCATTACTGTAGTTAATGATCAGTTTGGTAGGGTTTAACTGCCTTTACTTCCATCTAGGGATACCTAATTAGCAAACCAGTCATTAAATACTAGTAATGACTAATTATTTGAGGATTAAAAGCTTAAATATAAATAAAAGCGAGATTGAGACTCTTAAAATTAATGTGTTAATGTACCGCTTCCTCAGCATGAGTTGCAGGCTACATCCTTTCCCTATGACTAGCCCACTTTCTATAGGGTTTTAATTCCCTCTAAATGAGTTTCTTTTTTAATAATCTCTCCAGATGCCTAATTCACATACATATTGGCCATTGTTTCAGAAGTCCAAATGTTTCCAACTAATAGAGTGCCTTAAATATTGCTAGAATTTTTAACTTCTTTTCAATGTTCAGCATGCTTTTTGGGGGCGCTTTTGATCTCCTTGTGTTTCACAGTCCTGGCCACACCACGTCAAGCTGCCTTCAATTAGCATGAATAATATTATCTGCTGCGTAAGATATCAAAT
This sequence comes from Chaetops frenatus, assembly GCA_013400775.1. Lineage (NCBI taxonomy): Eukaryota > Metazoa > Chordata > Aves > Passeriformes > Picathartidae > Chaetops > Chaetops frenatus. The sequence continues at coordinate 13,192 of VZTR01001425.1, read as the reverse complement.
GTACTTACACAACTGTATCAAGATGACCAGGGAAAGCCAATACAAGGCAAATATAGCACAGATCAGCTTCAGCCTTTTAGTTAGTGCAGAACCAGGTGCTGTGTATGTGGTAGCACAATGACAGTGGTAGAAAAAACAAAGGATAGAGACAGTTTGTCATAATAGAGAAAACCTATGATGCATAGATATAGTCCAGCTAGGGTAAATGTCCACAAATATATGTGTTTATCCAGAGCACAAAATGTAGAGTGTCTGCAGGCCACTGAAGTCTTACAGATAGAGGTTAAATGTAATTTAAGCAGAGCAAACTATGTTCTCCAGCTTGCACATCAGTTTACTTTTAACTATTTAACAGAACCTATCTGCTTTACAAATGAACCATAAATAAACTACACAGTGTTTCCACAAGGGACCTCTCAGCCAAAGCAAAAGCAAAGTTAAATTTGGCAAACCAGGAAATGACATAATTTGTCCTGAATCTAACTACAAAGATAATGGTAAACTACATAACCCAGCTATTTAAACATGATGGCTGAATAATCCCAAGACTAATTCATACTTCAGGAATGGTTACAAGTGCCAAGGCACTGCAGGGAGACAGCTTATATATCAAAAAAAAAGCTATTGTGCAGAAATTTGTGCAATCCTTCCTTCTTTCCCTGAATTATTCTAAAGTGTTTCAGTGAGAGTCTCTTGGGAATATTTTGTATTAAACAATATAGTTTCCCCTCACTCTTTTTTAGATTTGGTATTTGTTCAATAAACCCCAGGACATACTCTGTTTATAGAAATGATAATTGCTCTACTGAAGTCAGTGAATCCATAACTTCTTAATCTAGTTTTTAACCTAAACCCTGTGAGAAATGCTATTGAAAAACACATAGTTTTTTCCATATTTCTGTTCTTGGGACTTTTCATAGCAGAAGTATAATTCACCATGTTTAATGATACAGATGAATTATACCCAAGGTCTATTTTTTCTTTATGAACCTTGAATTAATGTTTCCAGCAGTAGGTCATCTTTCAGCTGATTGGTTAGAACATACACACACAAGTTTGTGCTTTCAGAGAGACCCTTGTTATTAAGCCTGACTGTTTGGGTTTCATGTCAACAAATATAGACACTGAACTATATTGCCAAAATAGCCTTTTTTCTATATTGATTAGAGTGAATAATGCACCCATATCCATGGTATTACATTACCAAAATAAATTCTATTGATCAGACATGATAAAGTAAATTTGATCTATTTTCTTTATGTGTAAGTTTTACTTGGTCAAAGTTAATTCTGAGATACTATTGGTGAAATGAGAAAGAAGGCATGAATACCAAATAAAAGATATCTTCTTTTCTTTTTGCCCTGAACTGTAGCTCTCTGTTCCATGTTGAGTTATGAAAGCTCCAGACTGCCCAAGGCACTGAAAAAGTTTCAGAAAGTGTCTGTAGTGGAATGACTCCATGTTTGCATCACAATCAGCTGGCAGGTACAACACTGAGGATGCTATCCTCCCATCTCCTGCCTGTACAGCATTAGCTGGGGACTCAGAAGAAAAAAAAAAATTTTTTTGCTGTAATGGTGGATTTGTAGCTTTCCATTCATCAGTGCTCAAAATGAAGCTTTCTTCTGGTTGTAGCAAAGAGTCAGGTTTTTAATGGGGTGCACGGCATTTGTTTCTTTCTGAGAGGTGTGTGGTAGCACAGCAGTTCAGCACCATTAGCATTCACTGCTACAGGGAAGAGAGAGTTCTTCCACATTCATTGATCTCTGTCTGATATGCTTAATGAAAAAATACATCGAATATGATAACACTGCCTTAAGGAACAGAGGTAATTATTCAATTTCTGTGTGTTGAGAATAACTTGCTTCCTTCTTTGGTATACATCAGAAAAGGAGAATGCTATAAGCACATTTACTCTTTCGGGGTTTTTTTCCCCTTTTCTTTTCCGCCCTCCCATTCTTCCCCTTTCAAATAAAATATCATAACCACCTCCTGGTCTTCTGTGACCAGTTGTTATTGAACTGTGAGGTATGAAACAAGGAAAATGTGAGTAGTAACTAAATGGGGAAGGACTCTGGGCTGCTATGGCTGCTCTGCACAATGAGGTTGGCTGTCGTCCATCAAAAGCTGGCTTTAACACTTTCCTCCCCATGCACACAGAACCCACCAGCCTTTTTAAAGTAGTTAGTAATTCTCTCCAGGGGTTTTGTGCATTCCACAAGGGTTCAAAGCTACATTAACACACCTACTTTTGAGCACAAGCCTCAAAACACTCTCTAAGATGTGGAAATCTCTTTGCCAGAATGACCAATATGTCAAGGGAGGTGATTCTCCCTCTCTACTCCCACACTTTTTGAGATTTCTCTCAGCAGTTCTAGGAAGGATGTGGAGCTGCTGAAGTGGTCTAGAGGACGCCAAAAAGTTGCTCAGGGGTCTGGAGTCCTGCTCTGGAGACAGGCTGGGGCTGTTCACCTGGAGAGGGCTCTAGAAAGACCTCATAACCCCTGCCAGTGCCTAAGGGGGCTTCAGGAAAGCTGGAGAGGGCCTTTAGGCAAGGACATAGAAAGACAGGACAAGGGGCTTCAAACCAATGGAGGGCAGGATTAGATTAGATACTGGGAAGGAATTATTTTCTGTGAGGTGGTGAGGCCCTGGCATGAGTTGTCCAGGGAAGTTGTGAATACCCCATCCAGGATGATGGGGTTGGATGGGGCTTTAAGAAAACTGATCTAGGGAAAGGTGATCCTACTCATGGAATTCAATTGTTTCTAAATTCCCTTCCAATACAAACTGACCGCATGCTTCTGTGGTTGGGAGAAGCACAAAACACAAAAACACCACTCAAAAGGTAAATGGCTGGAACCATAGTGAAAACTGAATCTCTCTTGTCCTCCCCAAAGAGGGTTTTGTGTCCATCCTCTATTTTTAAGATGAACCTTGGATTTTTATATATACCAGGGCCACACAGGACAGAGAAACAAATCAGTTGAAATGCAGGCTAGGGAAGTGATTTGCTAGATCTTGTCATAAAAGGCCTGCTGCTAAGATCACTCTATTTCTGACTTCATGTAGTGCTGAGCTTAGATTTCCTTTACAAGACTGAGACCTCCTTAAGGGAGATCATCTTTAGCAACAACTTCAGAGTAGGTTACTCTCCCTGCATATATGCTTGGGAGCTTGGATGCATTATCAGAACATGAGGCTGCTGTGGGCAGAGAAATGAGGAACTCATGGGTGGGTGTTTCCTTAGAATGAGCAGCTACAGACATGATCTGAACAAATCTTACTTATTTTTCCTCTAGTGTCCTTTACTACCCAGAACTCAAATAACAGATATTAAAGGATAAGTATATGTGAATGTATATCCCTGTTTGTCTATCCTTAGAAACGCAGTATTGTATTCAGTATTTGTATTCAGTCACAAATAGGCAGATTCAGCAAAGCTTCAGAGGAACTTCACTTAGTGCAAAGGCCACGATCTTGCCTCAGGTATAATGGACTAAAATGGGAACCTACAATCATCACCTCAGCTTTAAGGATCTATAATCTTCCTAGGCTGAGGATGAAACCTTCAGGCTTCTTCTCTGAAAGAACAGGGAGCAGTGGAGTGCATGAGCCCAGAGTATCTGGTAAAAAAGAATTGCAGCACTAAAATGACCCAGGTCACCGGTTAGAAGTCTGTAAGCCCTGCTAATAACACATAGGTGGATGATAAAATGGACAAGGAAGTCAGGTTGGTCATGAGATGAAGAAGTGATAGGAGCCAGTGAGACAGACAGAAAGTGAGGTTAAAAACTGACCTAAACAGTGAAGAGATAGTTAATGCAGAGGGACAAAATGAAAAACAGACAAGTCATCATCATTAAAGCCTAAAACCAGAAATATAGAAAGAAGTCTTGAAGCTTCAAACTCATTCTAATAAACAGCTTCTTTATGTTGGTGCAATTTCGCCCCTAGTCTCTTCTTTAGCACTCTGAGTTTCAAGTATAAATCAAACCTCTCCTGTACAGATGTGTCTCTGAGTTCAGACAGGTGCAGACACAGAAGGAAAAGTTGCCAGATCTGAGAAAGATTGTTTTATATATGGAAACTTCTCCTCCAGAAGGTCCTTTTGGAAAATTTGATGTGGCAAGCCAAAGTCAAAAAAGAGGCCCAAAGAGTTTTAGGGACATTATTCAGCAATTCATGCACCCTCCTGCCAAGCAGACCCAAAATGCCATGTCCTGTTTACCACTCATGCTGTTCTAGACCAGAGCAGTGTGAGTTTTGTTAGCCTGAGTGTTTGCACCAGGACCAGGTCATTTTCACTCAAAGCCTTGACTGGTTTTCAGGACCAGGCTGGCTGGGGCTGTGAGCAATCTGGTCCAGTGGGTGGTGTCCTTGCCTTTGGCAGGGCCTTGGAACTAAATGATCTGTAAAGTCCCATCCAACTCGAATCATTCTATGGTTCTATGCTTTGTGATTCCAAGTACCCATGAGAGCCGGGCCTGGTCAGCATGGAGAAGAGATGACTGAGAGGGGACCTCATCAGAGTTTACAATTGTCTGCAGGAGGGGCTCAGAGCAGGGCCCAGGCTCTGCTCCAGGGCCCAGCAGTGGCTCCAGAGGAACGGGCAGGGACTGAGCCCAGGAAGTTCCACCTGGACANGCTGTGAGCAATCTGGTCCAGTGGGTGGTGTCCTTGCCTTTGGCAGGGCCTTGGAACTAAATGATCTGTAAAGTCCCATCCAACTCGAATCATTCTATGGTTCTATGCTTTGTGATTCCAAGTACCCATGAGAGCCGGGCCTGGTCAGCATGGAGAAGAGATGACTGAGAGGGGACCTCATCAGAGTTTACAATTGTCTGCAGGAGGGGCTCAGAGCAGGGCCCAGGCTCTGCTCCAGGGCCCAGCAGTGGCTCCAGAGGAACGGGCAGGGACTGAGCCCAGGAAGTTCCACCTGGACACGAGGCAGAACTTCTGTCCTGGGCAGTGCCCCAGCACTGGGACAGATTGTCCAGAGAGGGTGTGGAGTGTCCCTCACTGGGGATATTCCAGACTCCTCTGGACACAATCCTATGCCCTGTGCCCTGCTTGAGCAGGGAGGAGGGGTCAGATGACCCCACTGTGGTGCCTCCTGTTCTTACCCTGGGTGACTCTGTGTGATTTGCCAAGGCACTGTCTCAAAGACCACACATCAAGCTTGGCCATTTGTCCTGACAACAAACAGGAACAGCAGCACACTCCGAAGATGTGATAAATATTTTTTAGTGTCCCATTACTGCATAGCCATCTGCTATTTATTGCAATTTTTCAGACCATAATACATCTATCTGATATTTATATAGATGCTGCTTTTGTTTCCATAAGAAGTGTGTTGTAGCCTAATGTGGCATTAGCTTAATGTTCCATTAAAACAGAGTGCTGGCAAGTGTATGCATGTGCATATGTATATCTAAATGACTGTTTTCCTACCCACGTTGAGACAGTGCTGGGAAGTCATACAGATACTGAACTTCTGCTAGGCAATATTTGCAATACTGAATGAAAATAACTTGTTTGTGCAAAGTCACCCATTTCCCTAATTAAAGCCACTCCTACTGTAAGAGGAAATTGATAATTGAGTATAGCAGGAAATAAAGAGAGAAGAGTTTTATTGTCTGTTCCATTCTTACCAGTATTATTAACTCATTCCTATCCTTGGAAAAAAAAATTAAGAAAAAGGAAAAGAAGTCTCTAATCTTATTATGGCTTGATTTCCCTGACTGTGAAATTATACCAGGCAGAAATTGTGAGGCTATATATATTAAATAATAACATAAATTATTCTTATGAGATCCCAGTGAGGGTATCAACAGAGACAAGAGACAGAATTCCCACAAAAATTCCTTCACACTCTGAGAGGCATTTAAATCAACCCCAGCCTTGAATTGTGAGGGAGGTGCTTGCCCATTTTAACCACTTTTAAACATCTAAATGACACAGAAAACCTTGGATGAAGTAACCTAAACTAAGGGACTGGTGAAGGTGTGTCAGGTGTCCGGGAGATGAAAACCTCTCCATAACTCTGCCCAAGCTGTTGGAATGACCTCTGCTGATGTGTTTTCAGGCCACACACGTTGGCACTTGGCAGTGTGAGGATTTCAGGTTCCCCAGGGAAGGTGCAAATGCTGCTCTGTTACCAGTAACACCCTGTGTGTAGCTCAGACTGCCGGCAGATTTTACAAGTGAGCTGTGGAACATATCAGGACACTGGGCAGGCTGGGCTGAGTGAGTGTTTCAGACTATGGGGTGCCCTGAGCAGTAAATGCTCTAATGTCAAACTAACCTTGAAAATGTGTGTATTTAAACATGTTAACCAGAGCAAGGCCTGTAGAAATGCCACAAAATATCAAAGGAGAATAAGACTATGTAAATGCAGTCTGAGAGTTTCTTTCCTTATGGAAACATGAGGTGGTTTTTGTTGTTGTGGGGTTTTTTTGTTTGTTTGTTTGTTTGTTTGTGGGTTTTTTTTTGCTTTTGCTTTTGTTTTTGTTTTTTTTCCCTAAGGCCCTCAAGCTTCTCTTCTACAAAGCCAAAGAGATGGTGGTTCATTGCATTGATTTACCACTCACTGAGGGATGCTGCCAGCTTGACTTTTCCCATTCACTCCTGGGCTGACTTCTTTATTGACTTAACAAATGCATAAAACTAGGATAATACATCCATGAATCACTCCCATAAAGACAGCTCAGTACAGGGTAAGGCTTGTGGTGGTGGTACTGATACCCCACAGCACTACAGACATCTGCTGGTCTTTCTCCAGGAAGTCCCTTTCTGTTTTTTGTCCTGTGTTGCTCGTGGGCATTGGACCTTGGCAATTGCAGGCTCATCCCTCCCTTTCTTCATGTGTCATATATCAGGGGGTGGGGTTCATCCCCCTTTGTATCAGGGCTCTGGGACTTTCAAATTGTGGTGGTGTGTCACACAGCACTTACGGGAACAAAACAGTCTTGGTGGCTTTAAAGCCCATCAAAATCCCACAGTGCAGCAGTGCCAGTGCAATGTGTGGATCCCATATGGAATTCAGGTGGCCATTTTGCACATGGGAGTCACAGAATACATGGGTTGGAAAGGATCTTAAAGACCACCTGATTTCAACTTCCTTACCATGGACAGCATCACCTTTCCTCTAGACCAGGTTACTCAGACCTTCCCATCCAACATGGCCTTGAACACTTCCAGAATGGAGATGAAAACTCATCTCTTAGCACAAAGCACTGCTCCAGACCAGGGCTGATGGTGTATTGTTCTGGTGAGCTGCAGCTCTGAACAGCTCTGCAAATGAAAATCTCATTACAGGATGTCAGGGCTTTTGTTTTGCCTAGAGACACACTGCAAGGGTACTAGTTTTAAAGCCCACTTAGGAAGATGATGAATTTAATTGTGTACATGGTAGTGAAAATAAAAATAAAAATTTAAAGCATGTTATATAATTTCTATGTAAAAAGTAGTCCATTTGCAATCTCATTTTTCTGTGCCAACACTGTAAATGTGAGTTTTATATATATAGTAAGAAAGTTGATGATTAACCCAGAGATTAATTACTACTACGGGGGTGATATCTCCAGGCAAGGGAAGATCAGATCTCCACGGTGCTCAGCTGTGCTGCACATCATATAAGAAACTGTCCCTCCTTTGGGCAGCTGAAACAGAGGAACTTTCCCCAAGGGGAAACAGGAAAATGAACAGCAGGAAGCCACACAACAGACCAGTGTTAGGGATAGGGCCTCAGGGCCAGGGCTTGTCTCAGAAAAACACGTGTGGTTCTTTCCCAGTGTGCAGAACAGAAGGTAAAACTGATGTCTCACATTCTCAGAGCAAGCAGAGAAACAAGGGAAGCTCCATCTCTGAATGGGGGAAAATT
>VZTR01001421.1:18166-53343 GCA_013400775.1 Chaetops frenatus | reverse complement strand
TTGGGGCGGGGGGGCGGGGGGTGGTGGTTTTTTGGTGTTAAAAAATACAACATTTCCCAAAAAAATTTTCCACTGGATTTTTAAAAAATAAAATTCTATGGAAAAAACAATGTCTTTGGAGCCCCATTTCTGACTGTGTGGGGGAGTTTATCAAGCAGGTTTGTTGCAGGGATCTCGGCGAGGGTGAGACATTTTTCCCAAGCTCCCTGCTGGCAACAGGCAGGGAAAGGGATTTCCAAAAGGCAGCCGTGCTGGGGGACAGCCTTTTGGGATGGAGCAGGGTGGGGAGTAGGATACAGGGCTGGATGGAAGCATTTGGTCCTGCTCAGGGTGTTTATTGCACTGCAAAAGCCTTCTCTGCTCCCTGGATTGGGAAGAGAAAGTCATAGAATTGTGGAATTGTTAAGGCTGGAAAAGACCTCGGAGGTCATTGAGTCCAACCATTAACCCAGCATTGTTCCTCCACTAAATGACATCCTCAAGTGCCACATCCACATGGCTTTTGAACATTTCCAGGGATGGTCACTCCACCACTGCCCTGGGCAACCTGTTCCACTGCCTGACCACATTTTCAGCCAAGAAATTTTTCATAATATCCAATCTGAATGTCTCCTGGTGGAAGGATTTTCCAGGGGCTAAATTGCCACACACCCTCTTGCTGAGGGAGCTCTGGAACTTTGGTTTTTCCCTCTGGGAAGGATCTCAGAAAAGCATCTGAGCAAAGTTGGGGCCATCAGGACTTGGTTTTCCTCCTTCCTCTTGGTGGGCCCTTTGAGGACCTGGAAGAGGCTTCCTGGCTGGGTGGGATATGGAGGATTTCCACCCCTCTGTTGCTGGGCATGAAGAACCTCACAGAAATCAGGAACCTGAGGCCACCAAGAGCTGCCAATGTGCAGGGTCCAGTACCCTGCCATGTCCTGCCTTCCCTTCTCCACGTGGCCACCGCTGGCATGACCCAAAGGCTCCCAACAGCCCTGCCCCATGCCCATCTTCATGGTCCCATCTTCCTTGTGTCCCAAAGTCATCCTGCCCCAACTTCATCCTGCCCCATGTGCCTTCCTGATTCAGGAAGGGTATTTTTGAATGGGATAGAAAGAAGGCAGGAAATACCAGTTTGAAGCTGGTATCTGGAGAGCCAGCTGGTGTCTGTGGTGGGAGGTGAACTTGTGACCAGCATCTGCTGGTCTTGATTGGAGCACAACAGCTCCTGGGTGCCCCTGATTTCTGTGCTTGTGAGCACTTTTGGGCATTCACGTGGTGGTGGTGGGCAGGGGTGACCAGTGGGCAGTGGTGACCCTGTGTTCACCACCCCCTGCACCATCTCCTGCCTAAAGGGTCTCCAGCAGCATCAGCTGCCACCACCCCAAGGACTGAGCACCCCAGCTCAGCTCCTGTACCCAGGGATGGACACACAAAGCCCAAGGCAGACAATGGCCAGGAAAAAAGAGTTTTCTGCAGTGCTGAGAAGCTGAGCCCAAGCTCCCGAGATGTGCTCCCACACTTGGCTGGGGTACATTCCCCTGCTGATGGAAACAGACGTGTCCCAGAGGTTCTGCTCCATCCCTTCTCCTCCTTGGCCACCTAGAGAGCCCCTCCTTGGGTGCTCTAGCCCGGCCTGTGGGACACAACCCAACCACCACCATCCCAGGCCCACCTCCTCCATGAGGCCCTCTGCCCAGGCCTCCATTTCCTCCATCACCCACTACTGGGCCCATGTCCCTGTGGAAAAACAGGCTGGTTGTGTGGAGAACCCAAGCATGGCAAACAGCGATGAGCACTGGGAGAGGACACCTCCCCATCCATCTCCTCTGCCAGGCCTTATCTCGGAGGAGGGAAGGCGCATCCGGAGGGAACGAGGAAGAGCTGGAGGGGACATCTGGCTGCTCGAACCCTTGGCCCCCATCTCCATGTAGCCGGTGAAGATCCTGGCGTCCTCTTGACGGAAGCTAGGCTGCATCCCCGGCCTTCCTATCTCCTTGCAGAGCATGGCAGTTCCTGAATTGCCTGCCCGTGGCGGGCCCTAATGGCCCAGAGCTGATGTTTTATTGTCGGGTTTAAAAGTGTAATTAGTTCAAGTGTAAACAAAAAAACCTTGCTTAATTAAGAATTTTTAAACAGGGCACAGAGAGATTCCGGAAACATTAATGAACCCCAGGCAAGCACCATAAAATTGATCGAGGGAAGAGAGACGGCAAGGGCTGGGGGAGGGCTGGGGTGGGATGAGTGAGGAGAGGGTTTTACCGCAGGAATCGCCTCAGTTTACTTTGGCCACTTTAATGCCGGAGTGCATTTGGAGGCTGCGTTTATGGCGATGGGTCTCCATAGAAATGCCTAATGATTTTTTATGCATTAATGGGAGCCGTGGACGGCGGCGATACGTTGTTTAAGGAGATGGAGAGGATCTTTTTAAGGCTGACGTGCTATGGATCAAGAGTGACGAGGCAGGCCCTGGGATGAGGTTCCCTGTGCCATGGCCTGCTGGGGCCCACACCTGAACAAGGAGCGAATGTCAGGCTGGGCCTCTAAGGGTCCATAAAAACAACAAGTAAAATCAGAGTGCCGTTCTCCCACCACCCCATCCCTGCTTTCAAAGCTCTTTTGGGTTGGTGCCAAGAGAAGTTAAATATATCTGCCTTTCCCATCCATGGGCAATGAGTGGGAAGAGGGTCTGAGCATTTCCCATCCAGGCACTTCCAGGTGTTTCTCCAGGCTGGCACATTCTGTGTAGGTTGAAACATCTGAAGCAGGAGAACATGGCTGCAAGAGCCTTCTTGTTCCTGTCGGCTGGGAGGCAGCCACAGGCTCTGCTGGGCTCTGCTCAAGGCCAAGCAGCCTCTCCCTGGATGGTTGGGTTGCGTGCTGGGAGGTGCCCGTGAAGGTCAACCTTGAAGACTTTCTGTGCATGGGTGTCCCACTGAGGATGGTGGGTGAGAGAACTGGAAGGGCCAAGAGTAAAAGGAAAGAGGAAGAAAAGTGACCTTCAGGCTTTGGAAAGGTCATCCCTCTTATTCTACAGTTAGGGATGAAGAGCCTTTTGCCCATGGGAGGAGTCCTGCTGCCTCTGTCTTGGGCTGAGGGTCCAGCTCTGCTCCCAGGGAAGAGCAGCCCCTGCTGTGGGCAGCTGAAGGACTTTGAAGGTCAAGACATGTCTTAACTTCTCCCTTCCTGGCCCAGAATAAGGCCCCAAGGATATCTTGCCCAGTGCTCTGGAGCAGCCAACTCCTGGACAAGTTCAGCAATTTTCTGTTCTTCTAGTCAAGGTTCCCTTTGGAGACCTCTGTACCACAGGCAGTATCTCCTGGGGTTCTGCAGGAAAGTCCACCTTGTTCTCCACAGGATCTCAGTAATAATCATGGTCAGGGCCACCAAAGGCCACCAAAATCCTCAGAGAGAATCTGGCTGCTGCCTGGGAGCCCACCTTCGGCCTGGCATGGTTTCTCCTGTCCTCCTTATCTGAGGTGGAGAAGAAACCAGCCAGTGTCCTGTCCTCCTGGACTTGCTGCTCTATCTTGTCCCTTCTGGGGCACATGAGCTCACTGCCTTCCACTCTTCCTCAAAGGCCATGTCTTCCAAACCTCCTATTCCTGTTCATTCCCTTCATGGAACTGGTTCGTTCCCCACCTTGCCACATTTTCCTTGTAAATCTGGTGCCCCACCCAGGGGAGGGGCTCTGGTGGGGCCCTCACTAAAGCTGCTTTGGATGAGGGGGTGGCTGCCAGGTCTGGTAGCTCACCTGGCCTCTCTGCACTCCCCAACCTGCTCAGGGCTTTTCCCAAGAAATCAGGGCATTGTGGGCTCCACTGAGCACACAAAACTTGCTCTCCTCGAGGGACTGGTAGGAGCAGGGCCACCAGGTGACACACCTGTCCTCAGTGAGATCTCGCCCTGTGAGCTGTCAGCTCCACAGCAGGGTTGGACAGAGAGGGGATGGCCAATGAGAGAGAAATGTAGTCACAGAATCATAAAATCCCAGACTGGTTTGAGTTGGAAGGGACCTTAAAGACCATCTCATCCCAACCCCTTCCTTGGGCTGGGATGCCACTCTCTAGACCAGTCTCACTGGATGAGCTGAGCTCAAACTCACCCTTCCAACAGCTCGGGGAGGCGTTCTCCAGAGGCAGGAAAACGAGATTTGGGGAGTTTAGACCATCTCCAGTGGCAGATACAGCCCGTGGGATAGGCTGTGCTGCCAAGGAGGGACGCAGAGGGAGGTGGAGTCACAGCCCGAGCTGGTGGGAGAGATCCCAGGTTGTTCCCTGGGCACTGCTCGGCTGCTTCTGTCACTGGAGGCACTTTCAGTGCTTGTCCCTCTCCTGAGGATGGTGGGCAGGGAGGGGCGGGTGCCAGTGCTGGCCCCGGGCACTTTGCTGTGCTGCCGAACACCTACCCCGGGGACAGAGCCCGCACCTGGCTCCCCAGAGAGGCTGTGGAAACCCACGCGGGAGTCTCTGCCACGCTGTCACCTCTCCTGTCCCGTCACACCGAGGGTGGAACAGTTCCCACCGCAGAGCTCCCGGGGGCATGCCGGCCTCCGTGGGCTCCCCGTCCCCCCTGCCTCTTCCTTCATTATTTCCCCGCTCCTCCCACCCTCTCCCTGCCTTCTCCTCCTTTCCCTGGCTTTTGTTCCTTCTCTCCTCTTCCCCTCCCTCCTCCCAGAAGCCTTCCCCCATCTCCAGTCCCTGCTCCGGCTGCCCAGCCTGTGTCAATTAAGTATCGATCCCCTGTTCTCTATCAGTGGTCAGCTGAGCTAACCAGTCCTGCTCGCTGCTTTTCACGGGGATGAATAATAACAATAATAATAAAGGGGTAGGGGGGAGGCAGCTGCACCTCGTGCCTGCAGCCCTTCACCTCTCCCTACCCCGCGCACGCCCGCCCTCGCCCCCTCCACAGCTACAGGCAAAATCGATAGCGCGCGGAGTCAGGAATGGAATATTTTTATCCTCTAATTGGGAAATGTGCTTTGACAAAGCCCGAGGAGCAGGGAGGGGTCCGGCAGATACTGTACCGAGAGCCAGGCAGGGCGGCAGAGCCCGGCCAGAGCACGGACGCCGGGGATTCTCTGCAGCAGCTGGGAGGAGCTGGCGGCGGTGGGAGTTTGGGGTGGGGTCCAGGGCACAGCTCTGCAGGGCTGGGGCAGTGCTGGTCCCATGGAAGAGCCAGTCTTGACCTAGGGGATGTCAGTGAAAGGATGAGAAGAGGACAAAAAAGCCCATCCTCCCCTCGATTCCCCGCCACTGCTTTGCCGTTGCAATCACAAGGAAGGAAGGGTGTTCCCTGCTCCTCGCTGGCATCCCAGGAGGGATCCACAGCCCGTGGCACTTGTGCTTGCTCAGGCCAGGTGGGACAGTTGTGCCTGGGACACCACAGTGAGGTGTCCCAGGAAGCCACCAGCCCTCCCTTGTCCTCCCTGGGAGATCCTTCCCCTGCCCGGCCCAGGGCAGCTGGTCCTGATGTGACTGCAGAGATGTGGGTTGGACTCAAGGATCTTAAATCTCTTCTCCAACCTGAATGATTCCATGCCACAGAATGATTCTGTGCCTGCACAGGTCCTGCCATCAGCCACATGTGCAGCTCCAGGTTTGGCACACCTGGAAACACCTTCCTGTCTCCAGCTGTGCCAGGGGAGGTGTGTTGTCTTTGCCTGTGGCAGGGTTTGGGATGTGATGATCTTTAAGGTCCCTTCCGACCCAAACCACTCTGTAATTCTTTAAATTATCCCCTTCCTCCCATCAAACCATCTCTGGTAGGTTCTCAGGCACCACTGAAACCAGACAAGGCCACGGAGAGACACCAAGACACAAATCCCAATCCCTGGAGGGATTTAAAAGAGGTGTAGATTAGGGACATGGGCTAGTGGTGGTGGGTTAATGGTTGATGATTTTGGAATCATAGAATCATTTAGGCTGGAAAAAACCTCCTGGAGCTGTTACCAGCCTGAATATTGGGGCTACACTGGGCACATTCTGGATATGGAGATCTGAGTCTTTTTTCCCAGGTAATAAGTGACAGGAAGAGAGGAAATGGCATGAGGTTGCCCCAGGAGAAGTTTAGTTTGGATATTAGGAAAACTTTCTTCATGTAAAGGGTGGCCAGGCATTGTCACAGGCTTCTCAAAGCTGTGCTATAGTCACCATCACTGGAAATGTCCAAACAAATGTGTGGATGTGGTGCCTGGGGACATGGTTTGGTGGTGAACATGGGGCTGGGTTAATGGTAGGACTTGATGATCCTAGAGGGCTTTTCCAGTCTTAATGGTTCTGTGATTCCATGACCCTCTGAGTCCTGGCTCTGCAGTCCAGCCCCACTCCCTTCCTCAGGAGTTTGGGGTGAATTAGTTTGTTGTCTCTGAATTGGTTTCCAGTCCCCAAACTGGGAGCATGTGGCACCCTGCTGGCTCTTACTGAGAGTGCTCAGACAATGCCAGGGTGGCAGAGCTGGAGAGGAACCCAGCTGGGAACGTGCCAGGCTCTCAGGACCTCAGGCTTTCACCAGCTGCTGGGGCAGGAGCTTGGCTGCTCTCGTGGAGGAAAGCTGATGTGAAAATCAAAGCAAAGATGAGCAGAAATGGAACCTGGGATGTGACAAGTCCTTCATCAGACAAACACCAGGAACTGTGTTGACTTCAGCTGAATGAAGTGGGCGAGGGAAAGCTCCGGAAGGAAATGCTATTTAAAAGCTGAAATTAAATACTTTGACCTGCCAATGCAGGATGTCTCAAATGGTACTTAATTTCCATGTGTAAGGTGCCTATAATGCTCCTGAGTAAGTGAAGAAGTTACTCAGGTTTAATCTAATTGTGTCTTCCCCGGGTTTATTTCATGGGAGATGTTGACAAGCTGTAGCTTAGGGGAAAAAAAATAAAAGCTGAAGATGATTTTTTTCTCATGACTCTGGGCCAGACCTGCAGAGGTTCCCTGCTCCCTCTCCTGTGGGGGTTGGTGACCCTGGTCCTCAGCAGAAGGGTTAGATCTGGGTTGTCTGCTACGAGGGATCCTGCAGGAAGCCAAGTGTGACCCAAAAATGTGGCCTGTCTGCAGATTTTGGGATGTTAAAACCTACTGAAATTCTGTCCTCAGCAATAAATGGAAGGTTGGAAAGGGACAGCAGAGCCCTCCCGTGGAGGTGCTGCTTTGAAGGGGCATTTCAGATGAGCTCAAGAGGATTTGGGTAAAGACCAAGATGATCCTAAGGAAGTACCCACAGCATGAAACCCACAAATAGCACAAAAAAATCTCCTCATCCAGCTCGGGGCAGGAGCTTGTGAGCGAGGTCTTGGCTTCCCCAGAGTGTGAAGGAGATGGGGCTGGGCTGGCCAGGGACCCAAAGGGGTGACAGCTGCTGATTTGTGAGGAAGGGTGGTTGGACAGCCCAGATCTCCCCATGTCATTTACTTCAGCCTCAACCCACAATCTCCTTGAGGAGTCTGAAGTGATCTGGAGAAGCCTGAGGGGTTTTTACACCATGCAGTGCCTGTCTTTTTGATCTGGCTTTAGGTTTGCTTTCAAACCTTTTAAACATCTCATGCTCTCGCATCCAGCCCATGCCGTCGCCCTGAGAGCACTCTCTGGCTGCCCTTGGCTGGGTTATTTTTATTTTTAAGCCTCTCTGCTTTGTTGTGGCTACGCTCATGAAACCTTTGCAAGGATAGAGGGGGAGACCCAGCACAGAAACCACAACTCTGCTCTTTCCCACCGGCTTCCAAACAGTGGCAGCCCCCAGGTTTTCTTTGCTCCTGACTGCCCTCCAGGAGCCCAGCAGTGGCCAGCGGGTGAGGTGCCAGTTTGCCCACCCAAAGAGAGCCTGGCTCGGGGTATGCCTGGGGCTGGGGCTGAGCCAATCTTCTCGGGAATAGAGACAAATCTGCAGCTCTGCCTCCACAGCAGGGCAGGGAGGGATGGCAGTTGCCATAGCAGTGTCCTCTCCCTCCAGCCCTCCCTGCCAGCCTGGTTATTTTGGGCTATTGTTTTCCACGCTGTTTTGAATGAAACCAAGAGTGAGCTGGAGGGAGGAACAAAGTGAAGCTGGATTGCCCTGCTTCTCCCCTCGTCAAGGGGTACACAGGGAAAAGCTACGGGGCAAACTGGGGTAGTTGAGGGTCTGCTGCACCCTTTGGGACACAACAAGGCTGAAAGCCAAGGGGAGGCAATGCAGCATCTCCACGGCCTGGTTGGGACTCACAGATTCCTGGAATATCCTGAGCTGGAAGGGGCCCACAAGGATCAATTCCAGCCCCTGGCCCTGCCCAGACACCCCAACAATCCCACCCTGTGCATCCCTGAGAGCGGTGTCCAAACGCTCCTGGAGCTCTGGCAGCCTCGGGGCCGGGACCATTCCCTGGGGAGCCTGGGCAGTGCCCCAGCACCCTCGGGGGGAAGAACCTTTCCCTGACAGCCAACCCTGCAGGCATCCCGGGGGAAAACTGTGGTGTCTGGTGGGTGTCACCCCTCTTACGGCAAGGGGCTGGAACCAGAGGATCTTTAAGGTCCCATTCAACCCAAACAAGTCTGGGAGTCTCTGACTCTATGAAAATCCAGCTCTGCAGGTTCCCAGGACAGAGTTGCTCCCATGGGATCCCAGGCCAGTGGATGAACAGACTGGACAGACAGACCTCAGGACAGACAGACCTCAGGACAGACATGCACATGCAGGACAGAACAAGGGCTTGAAGACAACCCCCCCTACAGCAGAAGCCTCTTGCTGGGTGAAGGATCTTCTTCAACATTCCTGCTTATCTTCTAGGACCTGTTGCTGCTTCCATGTTCAAAATTAGACCCCTTCCTATGCAGTGTCCTGGGCTTCCTCCTCCTGGACAACCTGGGAGCAGGAATGTGAATGGGTACCAACCCTCATAAAGGATTTCCGTGTGGGGCTTGCAGGGATCGGTTCTGGGACCCACCCTTATCCACAATCACAAATAATTCGGAAATAAAGCAGAAAATTCAGCGGCAAAGCTTGGTGGGGAGACAGGAATTTCCATGGAAGTTGCAGCAAAGAATGATTGGGAAAGTTTGCAGAAGTATCTGCATCCATGGATGAGGAGGCTGGGCAGTAAAAGAGCAGATGAAATACAGTGTTGATAAATGCAAAGTCATGCACATGAGCAAAACAACCTTAACCACCTCTGTGGGCTCCAAATTGGCTGCTGCTGCTCAGGGAAGAGCTCTTGGAGTTAGTGTGGGGAGTTCTCTGGAAATGTCAGCTCAATGCTCAGCTGCAGACAAAAAGGCAAATGGGAGGTTAGCAATGATTAGAAGGGGAGCAGAGGAGAAATCAGAACAGATCATTTTAGTCCTGTGTCAGTCCATACTCAATAACCCATCTGCTCCTGCCCTGGGAGCTGGGCAAGGACAGGCACCAAGGCTGGGACTCACATGCAGGGACTTTAAGGGGTATTTGAGGAATTCTAAATATTGGGATCAGTCTGGAGAAGAGGGGAGATTGTTATTTTCTTGTTTTCCTAAGAGAATGTGGAGGTTTCCAACCCTCTCTGAGGGCAGGCTCAGGGCAAACCAAATGGAATCCTTCTCCCTCTGTGCTTCCTTGTGTTTAGGAACTCCCTGAATGCATTTGGAGGTGCTGGAATAACCCCTGAGGGCAGCATGAGGCCAGTGCAGCCTCAGTGGAGTAACTCATGAGGCTGAAGTGGAGGAAGTGGTTCAGAGGGACAAGGGTCACCTTATTTCTCACCACCTTCCCTCTGACCAGGGGACAGGGAGGGTCCCAAAGCTCTCCTGAGTGCAGAGCAAGGAATAGCAAAGCTGTGGGGCAGGAGGAGGGTGGCAGAAGGAAAAGCTTCAGCTCATGAGTGGGGCTGATGGAAAGCCAGCACTGCTCTAGGCTGATGCTGGTACTGGGCTTTGAGAGAGAGCTGGGTTTGGGCTGTGCTGCCTGAATCAAACTCCACACCAGGAGATCTGGCCCTTCTTTCCCTGGTGCAGTTGTCCCCTTTCTGTTGCTGAACCAGGAAATCAGCTGTGACAATCCCACGTTTCTCTCCCATGTCCCCTCCTGGCCACGCAGGAGCAGCGAGGTCGCCTTGCAGCCAAAACTGGAGAGCTCCTGGTGGGAGCCCCTGGGCAGGGCCTGAGGGCCATCCCTCCCTCCCAGCCGTGCAGAGCATCCTTCAGCTTCTCTCACCTCAGCTTCACCATTCGTGAGGCACAGAAGAGCACTGGGCAGAAGGCAGAGGAGAGGCTGGAGGCTCCTGGGGAGGGGAGGGCTCTGGGGAGGGGGCTTGGGCTGCACTGTCACTCCCACCCTCAGCACTCCCGTTAATGCCTCCACACTGCCTCGTCTGTCAGTGGCAAACAATAAAGCTCAAGGTGAGCATCACCTCTGCCCTATCTCTCAGATTTGCCTCTCTCCTGTCCATCCATCACTCGCCTGCTCTCCTGCAGCCGATTGCAGCCAACCTGCATCAGCTATTGATTTATCGACACAGGCCGGGGCTGGAAGATTCAGGGAAGCAGCTCCCCACAGAAACGTTTTTCAGAAGTAGAGATTTGATTTTTTATTTATTCTTCTCTTCAATGTATGGATTTAACAAGCTCTAGGCAACAAAGAACTTACTCCTCCAGCACGCAGGCTCTCACACTCCCTCCATCTCCTTCCCTTCTCTGGCACAAAAGTCATTTTTAAGGGATTACTCTTTAAGGGCAGAAGGCAGGCCTGTGGATGGAGGCAGCTCCCCAGGGCTCAGATGCTCCATAACCTCTGTGCTGACCTCTTTCATGGGGGTAAATGTCTCCCTGGCTCTCTGTATTTGTCATGTGTTTGTGTTGGTGTCAGCCTGAGACCAAAATTGCCTGGGTTTTTTTCTGTATCCTAATGATGAACTTCCAGCCCAAACAGGTGCTGTGGGCCAGAGGCACCTGGGGGTGAATGGTGTAGAAAAAGCCCCACAATCAATACCTGAAATGATGCATTCCCGTCATGCATGAGAAAAATACATGTGGAAAATATCCTAAAAATCCTGTTGTAGGGGTTTGCATGCAGCTCCTGTGCTGGGGGCTTCCGCAGCAATGCAGGGCACAGCTGGCAACATCTGCACCTCCCCCTTTCCTGTGGCGGCTGAGTTCAACACTTGGTTTGGTTTTCTTTCCCAGGAATTCACTGGCCAGGACTTTGGAGAGACCAAAACTAGGGGAAAAGGCCCGTTGACCCTCGTTTTTCCCAGCTCCAAACCACCAGTCTGTCACTCAGCCTTCAAACCTCCGGGGTTTTCCTGCTGCACCAGCCAGGACGTCACTCCAGGGGCTGTTTCTCCCCAGACATCCCAGCACATTCCTTGTCCCACGTGTCCCTTCCTTCACTGGTGCCTCTGGGTGCACTGGGGCCACCCCAGAGCTCCAGGGTAGGGTGATGTGTGGGCAGGGGGGTGTGAGGAGGAGGAGGAGGAGGAGGCAATGCTGCCTCTCCAGAGTGATTCCCATGGCCAGCCCCGAGCTGAGGGGGCAGCAGGACCTATGGGATTGGGAAGATGCTCCCTTAGCAAATTGAAAGTCAGCTCCTGGGAGCCCAGCAGGTTCTGAGACCTCACCTCACTGACCCCTCATCCTTCACAAACCTGTATTTTTCTGACTTATATCTCTGGTTTTGCTCCAAATACCCCAGCTGGGCTTTGGTTCATCACAGCGTCCCCTCCACGGGATTCCCAGGCAGGTGGAGCCTCATGATCAGAGCACAGCTCTCAGGTGGCTCCATTGCCCCCATTTCCACCCCCTGGCACCAAAACTGTGGTACCAGCCCCTCCCCAGCTCCTCCTGCCCTCAGCCCACGGGGATTTGTTGGGCCAGTCCTTTACAGACCTCTTGGTTTGAATAGTTAATGGTGGGTGATTTCATTTGTGGCTGCATTAAACATCTGATTACTCTCCTGTGGAAGACTAATTTGCAGGCAATGGAGACAGATGTTTCCCAAACTATCAGCCAAAAGGCCTAATTCCTGCACAGCCAACTTTTTTAATTTGCTTCCTGGCTGATTAAAAAAAAATGTTTTACACAACAGCAGGGGTCAAGGTGGTGCAAATCCTGTCAGAGACACTTCAATGGCATCTCTGCCCACAGGCTGCCAGCACCTTTGGGAAGCAGTGCTGGTGCTCCAACGATGGGATTTCACAGAATTCCAGAATCCCAGAGCTGGGTTAGACAGGATCTTGAAACCCTCCAGTTCCACCCCTTCCCATGGCACATGGCAGGGACACCTTCCCCTACCCCAGGCTGCTCCAAGCCCTGTCCAACCTGGCCTTGGACACTTCCAAGGTTCCAGGGGCAGCCACAGCTGCTCTGGGCACCCTGTGCCAGGGCCTCCCCACCCTCACAGGGAACAATTCCTTCCCAATATCCCATCTAACCCTGCCCTCTGGCAGTGGGAAGCCATTCCCTGCATCCTGTCCCTCCATCCCTTGTCCCCAGTCCCTCTCCAGCTCTCCTGGAGCCCCTTTAGGCCCTGGGAGGGGCTCTGAGCTCTCCCTGGAGCCTTCTCTTCTCCAGGTGAGCACCCCCAGCTCTCCCAGCCTGTCCCCAGAGCAGAGGGGCTCCAGCCCTGGGAGCATCTCTGTGGCCTCCTCTGGACTGGCTCCAGCAGCTCCACATCCTCCTGATGTTGTTCCCCAGGGCTGGGGCAGCTCTGCAGGTGGGGTCTCACCTGAGCGGGGCAGAGGGGCAGAATCCCCCCCTCCCCTGCTGCCCACGCTGGGGGCTCAGCCCAGCACAGGGGGGGTTTCTGGGGTCAGTGCCCATGGCTGGGGCAGCCTCTCATCCACAATTGTTCCAGCACATGTGCAGAGGACAACTGCCCACCTTCAGGGCTGAGTAGGTGATGTTCCAGAGCTCTTCTCCAAGCTCCAATTGTGACCTCAAGGGCCTCCAGCCTCTCCCACTTCCAACAATCTCCTCCCCATCCTCCTCCCCCTGTCCAGTCCCCTTTTCTCCCTGCAGGAGGGACACATGGAGTTGGCTGTTGTGGCCACCACGAACCCTTTAACTCCTGGCAGTTGGACCTTCCTTGCAGTGACGTCCCATCCCAAATTCAGAGGGGCTCTGGAAGGATTCGTGTGCCTGGGCCTGCCAAGGTCAGCTGCTGGCTGCAAGGACATTTGCAGCAGTGCCTCACTCGTGCTCTTCCCCAGCTCCACACGAGCTGCATTGCTCGTAAGGGCTTAATGATTACCCTTAGATAACTTTATTGGCTGGGAATTATTGGCTGGCTCTGCTGCAGGGCCAACCTCCCTCCTCTCTGCACAGCCAGGCACGAGTGAAACCCAGAGGGGCAGGTGGGCCAGAAATGCCCAGGGTCCTGAGAGACCCCCGAGGGCTGCCCTGGGGGGGATTTGTAGCTCATGGTGTCTTTCCTTGCGTGGATACAAAGCAGGGGATGTCCATCCTTGGCTGGGCAAGCTCTGGTTCTGGTCAGGTTTCTGACCACTTTTGTCAGGTGCTTTTCATTGCCAGAGCACTTTAAAGACATGATCTAATGAATTCCTGGGAGCCCCCAGGGAGGGAGGCAGGTGAGGAGGTGGAGCCGGGGTCCACACGGGCCCACGGGTCAGTTGGGAGCTGTGATTTCACCTGTGGCCTGTGGGAGTGAGGAGAAACAGGATGAGGATCTTCTCCACTGCTGGATGTAGGATGGTAACACCTCATTGTCAGGGGCAGAACCAGGCTGGGGGGGGGGGGTTTGAGCCCCATTCCTGAGGCCATGAGGGCAGCGGGACCCCCCTCTCCAGGGGGAGGTGGCGGTGGGACGGCTGCTCTGCCTTGGGGTGCTGAGAGGGGTCTCCAGCACGGCTGCAGAGGACAGGCCGGGGTGGCAGGAGAACAGCCCATCGCCATGGAAACGGAACATCCTGTGGCAAGGCTGATCCTGCCAGGGTGGGTGTGCTCTCCCCTCCCTTCCTCTCCTTCTGCGAGACCTCGGCATTGATCCGGCAACGTGCTCTTGGCATGTATGATCCATGCAAACACCGTGTTCCTATTGATCAGCCTCCTCTGCTGCTCGGGGGCTGTGCTGCCAGCAGAAACAAAGGCCGGGGAAGGAGGGGAGGAACTCACCCAACCCCACACCGAGCCAACAGCCTTGGCAGCATCCACGGGGTCTCTCTAGAGCTGCCTCCTCAGCCTTCCCCATTCCTCACCTCTGCCTTTGGTTTTCCCCTCCTTCGTCCCTTCACCTTCCCCCTCATTCCTGCATGCCAAAAATGGGCCCGATTCCCCGCTTTGCTCTGCTGGTGACTTTTGGGGGCTGTTTCCATGAGCTGACACATCCCTGTCCCACCCCCAGGGATGTGGGGGCACACTCTGAGTGTGGTGGGCTCCCAAACCCACCTCCTTTGCCAGCCTAGCTCTGTGTAAGCCTCAATAATTACAGTGATGAGTCAATAACAATTAGGCCTAACAGCCACTCAGCAGAATTGATGCAAATTATTTTAATTTTATGTTTCTATCGATGAACTTTTCCAGGTTGGCACCTTCTCCCCCATTCCCAGCCCCCCACTTCCCAGGCACACTCCCAGATTAGGGGATCACTGCTGGGGACTCCAGTGGCCTCTTCCCACATCCTTGCTCCACAAATCCAGAGCTGTCTGCAGGAGACGGTGTTGGTGCATGGGCAGATTTTTTCTCTTGGGAGGAAAACCTCTGCTCTTCCAGGGAAGGTGGTTCCCAGTTGCTCCTGAGACACAGCTGGAGGGGAGAGGGTGGGTTCAGGCTTTGTTCCAGAGACCTGAGTGCAGTCTCCTTCCTACAACATGATTTTTAGGATATTTTACACACACTATTTTCTCCTTCATGGTGGGGATACATCACCTCAGCTTTGGCCGGTATTGTGTCAGATTTTTGTCATGCCATTCTATACAATTGACCCACTTGATACATTTATATTACATAGAAATGATAATGAATCTACTCCAAACGATGCCTCAGAAGGAAAGGTTTTCATGTCTAAAGCTGTCTGAAGTGGCTTCATATGGGAAAGGCAGCCACGATCCTGAAGGGTCAGGCTCTGTGCTGGGGGTTTGCAACACCTGCAGCCCTTCCAGCAGCCAAAACCAAACCCTGGTGTGGCACCCCAAGCAGGGAAAGAAGCACAGGTAATTTTTTTCATGCTGGCTGATGGTCAGTGAATGATTCCTGGGAGGGTTTTTTCCCTGTTTACAGGACTGAGCCGTTAATGGCACGATGTGCTCCACATCTCCTGGGGTGCTGCAGAGCGCCACTGTCTGAGCAGTGACCCTCGAGCTGTGGTCAGCGAGTCTCCCACCCATCCCACGAGGGAGCCCTGGGGAGATTCACCCCCTGCTCCTTTCCTTCTCCTGCCTCTTGCGATGTTTTTTTCCCCGGTCTCGGCGCTGGGAGCTGGCCCTGCTCGGCTGTAAATTGCCGGCATCCCGGCACTGCTGACCTGCATCTTTTCTCCTCTCCTGTCATTAGGGCGAGGCAGCCCATTCAGTGGGTGACAGGTGCTCAATTGCTCTTAAGTGGCTCCCAGATAATTGGGGAGGTCTTTAGCTACTTGTAACTTCCAATAATAAACAATAGAGAGAGGGGGAAATATCCACACGGAGCACTTAACTGATGGCCTGGTTGTCAAAACTGCATTAGGGCTCTTCTTCCCGGGGGCCAGCCCCGGGCCATCGCCTGGATGACACTGTGCCACCCTGGCAAGTGAGAGCCACCTTCTCACTGTCACTTCGAGGTGCTGGATGACAAAGGACGAGACCCCGGGTTCAGCCCCACCACTGCTGGGATTTGGGGGGATTGTTTGGGGAAGTTTGGAGGGTTGTGAAGCCCTCTTAGGGGGGGTTTTTTGGCTGGAGAGGGTGCAGGTGCAAACTTCAGATCCAAAAGCCGAGTTCTACATCTCAGGAGTTGCTGCTGCAGCAAAAGCTGATCTCAGATCCCCTGTGGTTAGTGCAGCTTGCACATGGCTGGGCATCATCTGATCTTGGCCCATCCCTGGAAGTGTCCAAAGCCAGGCTGGACAACCTGGTCCAGTGGAAGATGTCCCTGCCTGTGGCAGGGGGTGGAATAAGATGGGCTTTAAGGTCCCTTCCAAACCAAACCATTCCATGATTCCATGACCCGTTCTTTAAATCCAAACCAGGGAGTTGCTTCTGCCCGCTCTGAGCCAGCTGCAGGCCATCCCTTGTGAGATCCCTCTGCTCTGAGGAAGGATCTTCCCATCCCAAAAGCTGCTGAGAAAGGGCCTTTCCCCAAAGCTGCTCAGTGGCTCTGCAAGGAGAACTGTCCATGGAGCTTCCACCCTTTTGCTCGGGGGTTGCTGCTGGTGGGAACCTTATCCCTGGCAGGGAAAAAGCAGAATGATGGGATGGACTCCCACAAAACT
Organism: Chaetops frenatus; assembly: GCA_013400775.1. NCBI lineage: Eukaryota > Metazoa > Chordata > Aves > Passeriformes > Picathartidae > Chaetops > Chaetops frenatus. Next base: position 36,999 of record VZTR01001421.1, on the reverse strand, counting down.
GCTCAGTTCACGTTTAAAACTGCAATTCCCTCAAAAAGAAGGTCTCAAAACCACTTCTCTATCTCCTCATCTGGGATGGGATGGGATGGGATGGGATGGGATGGGATGGGATGCAGGGCTCATTGCAGCATTAGCTGCCCATGCAGAGGCAGAAATGTGATTTCCCCTTGCTCTGCTCCAGGTTAAGGGAGAACTCAGAGCCAGCAGGAAAGGTGGGAAGAGGGTCCAGGTGCTCTGCTGGAGCTTTCCTTGGCTTCCCACTGAAGCTCTGGAGTGGCTGCACCATGTACAGAGCTGTGCTGGGAGCACCGTCCTGCTTTCAGCTCCTCCAGAAGAGCTTCTTCACAAAGTGAAGCCCCTGCTCCAACCCCGACTTTCCAAAGGAGCTCGTGGGGATGTGAGGAGACACCTCAGATGACATTGTGCTCTGCCAGGTGACCTCTGTGTGTCCATAGTGCCCCTGTGCATGGGGTGCTGCCCCAGAGGTTCAGGTGTTGCTGGGGGGATCTGAAGCCACCCCTCCCACTTGGCCCTTCCTCCCCTTGTGGTTTTGTGCCTCCCCCAGGCAGGGCCAGGCTTGACTTTGGCCAAAAAGCAGCCAAATCCCTGTGGCTGTGCCTGGGCTTGGGATCTCTGTGCTGAAGGCCCAAGGAAAGGGTGGTGAATCCCCCATTTTTGGCAAATATTGCTGTCCCCACAGCCAGTGGCTCCCCAGTAGTGGGGATCCTCACCCATAAATTCTCCATTGATTCACCACGAGAAGGAAAGGGCCACAAATATTATTCCTGATGAATAATTCAGGCAGCTCTAAGCCCTGCCTTGCGCCTTCATTACCCTCCACGAGGACCTGGGGGATACAGCTTGAAAGGCCCCATAAAAGGAAAGTGGAGAAGATTTATTTTTAAGGTTGGACAAATCCCGATAACCCGGGGTGGGAGGGACCGTGCCTGGTGCTGGTGCGGGGCCTGCTCGGCCCTCGTTTCGTCCTCCCCCTCGCCGGGGCTTTGTTAAAAAAGGAAAGCACTTACGGTGCTGCCGGGGCTCAGGCCACTCTCCTTTCTTCCCCGCCGAAGCTTTCAGGGATGAAAGCACTCTGAAGTGCTGGGAGCTGAGGAGGGAATGATGCCCCTCCCTCAGCCCCCTGCAAGGTGGCAGCGCGGTCACCACAGAGCCAGGAGAGCATTTTCCCTCCGGGGATGGGCTGAGGTGTGGGCTGGTGTCTTGAGGAGCCCACAGGGTGCTGTGACCCAGCCAGTGCCACCAGGGATTGGGAACTAAGACATGGACAGGCATCAGCAGCTTCTGCCCACCCTGTCTTGGGGCACCAGGCCCTGCTGGGGCAGGGGGACTGGGAGTGCTGCTCTGGGACATGGTGCGGCTCTCTCTGCACGACCACTTTCACCACCCCAAACCCCTCCCAAGGGAAGCGACCAGATCTGAAAGTTCGATTTTTGAAGAGGGCTGACTGAAGCTGTGTGGAAAGAGAGGCACTTTTTTTGGAAAGCTGCCTTTTATCCTGCAGGAAAGGTACAGGGGTTTTGCTTTTATGTTTTAAGAAAGGTAAACACAAAGGGAGGATCAAGGTTTTGATGTGACTTGGATGCTGCTGAGGTTTGGAGTCAGGTGTTGGCTCTACCCCAGAGTTGCTGGTCACCAGCTCTGCAGGTCACCCAGTCTGTCAGTACAGAGTCATGGACTGGTTTGGGTTGGGAGGGACCTTAAAGTCCATCCAGTGCCACCCCCTGCCATGGCCAGGGACACCTCCCACTGTCCCAGGCTGCTCCAACCCTGTCCAACCTGGCCTTGGGCACTGCCAGGGATCCAGGGGCAGCCACAGCTGCTCTGGGCACCCTGTGCCAGGGCCTCCCCACCCTCACAGCCACCAATTCCTTCCCAATATCCCATCTATCCTTACTTTCTTTCAGTTTAAATCCATTGCCTGTCCAGGCTGCTGAGCTCCTTGGAGCAGGTCCTGTCCCTGGGCATGACCCCCCTGTCTGGATGCTCCTCTAACAAATAACACATTCTGCTGAGCCCTCACTTCCCTGCTCATCCAAAAGGCAGCTCCATTTCACCAGTGCTGTGCCCATGAAGCCCCTGGGCTTGGAGATTTTGGCTTCCCTGACTGGTACTTCCCACTGCCCTCTCTGTTATCCCTGCTAATAAAACCTGCTCTGAGACAGAGCCCTGGATCAGTGGTGGCAGGATCCACCTCCCACCCCCTGAGCAGGATGAGCACGAGGTGGCCATGGCAGCTGGGTGGGGACATCTGTCCCCCAGAGCACCATCCATCCTGGCTATAGGACAGCACCCATCAGAGGGGACAAATGGCTCTCTGAGGCTGCAGATCCTTCTCTGGTGGCCTCAGTCTGGTGACTGGCCTGGATTGAGCACCTCCCCCTTGGGCAGATGAAGACTTGGCTGGGAAAGCTGCTGCTGCCCTGGCCTGGCAGAGACTCCCTCCACCACCTGTCCTGTGATTCCAGGGACAAATGACATCCAAGGGCTCAACTCATGGGGTTTCAGTGCTGAGATCCTGGGCAGGAGGAGGACTCTGCTGTCTTCCTCCATGTCCAACCAGTGGCTCTGATGTGTTTCACTGAGGCAGGAAACACCTTTGGTTACTCACCTGTGCTTTGACCCCTCATCTCTCAAAGCCAAGAGGAGATTCCCCCTCGCTCCCCAAGCTCAGGGGCAAAGGTCACCAGGAACATCACCTGGGACTGTTGTGGAATCACAGCCAGAGAGAATCACTGAGGTTGGAAAATTCTTCCAAGCTCAGCCTTCGACTGAATACCTCACTGCCCACTGAGCCATGTGGCAAAATGCCACATCTCCTTCGGTTTTTGAACACTTCCAGGGAATGAGGCTCCATCCCTGCCCTGGGCAGCCTGTGCCAACACTTGGTCACACTTTCAGTGAAGAAATTTTCCCCAATAACCAACCTGAACTTCCCCTGGCACAACTTGAGGCTGTTCTGTCTCCTGTCTCTGTTCCCTGGGAGCAGAGCCTGACCCTGCTGGTTGCCTCCTCCTGTCAGGGATTTGTGCAGAGCCAGAAGGTCCCCCCTGAGCCTCCTTTTCTCCAGGTTGAGCCCCTTTCCCAGCTCCCTCAGCTGCTCCCGGGGCTCCAGACCCTTCCCAGCTCTGTTCCCCTCCCTGGGGACATGCTGGACATGCTCCAGCCCTCAGTGTCTCTTGCAGTGAGAGGCTCAGAACTGGACACAGGATTTGAGGTGGGGCCTCAGCAGTGCCAAGCTTTTGTTTGTCTCTCTCTCTCTTGCCATAATTTCCATCCAAGCCAGGGCACTTGCAGCAGGAAGAGGTCCAGTGGCAACTTAGAGTCCAGGTGATGGAACACCCATCTCTGGCGGTGGATAACTGGAGGTGATTAATTACCCTGCCTATTAAGAGCCTCTGCCTGGATCCAGCTCGTACTCCAGCAGCATCAGAGCCTCATTAGGTCTCTATCCCAGAGCCCCTGTGAGGGTGTTTGAACAAACACCTTTAAACCTCCTCATGGACCTGTGAAACAGCCTCAGACCAGCAGTGTGGGCACCAGCCTTGGCCAAAGCGTGTCCTAGTGGTGTCAGCCCTGATCCCAGGCAGAAGAGCAGGGATGTGGAGGGTCCAGGGATCTGTTGGGACAGGCACAACGGGAGAGTGGCCCCTCGTGAATGTGCACGAGTGGGGCTTTGCCAATGGCCAGGAGGCTCAGCAGGGGGACAGGGATACCCACCCCTCCCCTAAAATCAGACTGGTGGTGCCAAAGCTGTGCCCCACAAGGGAACCTGGGCTTACCTGCACCCAGATCCGGACACTGCACTCCATGGGATGCTCCTCAGGCCTGGTCTCCACCCCTGCTCCCCCCAAACAGCACAGCATGGACAGGCCCATCAAGTGAAAGGTGGAAAAAGGTAATTAATCTACAGAGAAAAAAGTGTTAATACCTCTAAGACACCGGGGACACTGGCTGTCAGCTTCCACCAATTAGTCACCTAAAACCCTGCCTGTATGATCTCTGTGGTACAGCTGAGTTGATTACTCTAATTAATTTTGCATTGATCTGCATGGATCTGCAGCACCAGGGCCTATCAGGGCCGAAGGAGGAGATGGATGTGTGAGCCCTGCTGGAGTGTGGAGGAGGGAGCCCATCCCAGCCACGCCGCTCCCATCTCCCTGTCCCGAGGCTCCCACAGACAGAGGTGACACCGCTGTCCCCAAGCAGGGCCACGATAGTGGCAGTGACTGGTTTTGGAAGGGCCCTCTCGGGGGTGGGGTATCCCAGCAGGTCCTGTCCCAGCCCCTGCACACATTCCTTCATCCTCCTCCATCCCTTGCTCCTCTCCCCATCTCCTCAGCTGTACCTTGGGGTTTTTTGAGTAAGAATGGCTTTTGCCATTTCCTATCCAGCAAATTCTGAGGGCCACCTCTGACAGCCTGGGGGCTGCTGCTTTCATAGAACCATGGAGTGGTTTGGTTTGGTTTGGTTTGGTTTGGTTTGGTTTGGTTTGGTTTGGTTTGGTTTGGTTTGGTTTGGAAGGGACTTTAAAGATCTCCCTTTGCCTTGCCAAGGAGAATCCCACTCTTCCTTCTGATTCTCCCTTTGCATCTTTCCTAAATGCTGAGTTTAATCCACCTCAGGCAGGCTCAGTCTCCTATTTTTGGGACCATGTGTTTGTTCTTGGGAATGTTTTATGACAGTAGAAAGCCAAACATTTGGTGTTTTCTCTTTTTTTTTTCTCCCTCACACATTTTCCCCCTCCTTACTTGGCTGAAATTTGACCTAAATTTACCAACCTGGTCTGAACATCCTCCAAACCCAAACTGCAGGTGACAGTGGCAGAACTTGTGTGGAGCAGGATCCTCCACCAGTCTCCTATTTAGGGTTTCATTTCTGCCCTTTCCAACCATCTCATGAATGGAGGGATGCCCGACTGCCACGGTGCAGCTTCATGGCTCATTGGAGGAGCATCTCCTGGGAGCCAGGACGAGCTGTCGTGTCCCTGATGAGCCTTGTCCAGGACCTCCTGCTGCCTCCCATGTGGATTTTGCCAGTTTCCAGGAATGCCACCTCTCCTCAGCTCTTTGACCTGTTCTTACCACTTCAGAAGGCTGGACCATGTCCCCACCAGACGTGGTTTGGTCCAGGGACACACAGCTCCTGCTCTGCCTCATCCCAGAGCCAGGAACCAGCAGCTGGAACGAAATCCCTCCTGGAGTGGACCTACCCTTGCACTGAGACCTTGCAGAACATCCCAGCAGCCTCCTGAGCCTGCTGCTCCCACTGCTCATCCCAACCATTTCCTTGGCTGTTCCTCAAAGGTTTGGGGTTAATGAGAGTTCCTCGCTCGTGCTTTAACCACTTCCAACTCTGGCTTTATCCATCTTGGAAAAGGAAAATTGAGGCACAGAGGGATTCAAACCACCCAAAGATGGAATGAGGCAAGAGAGAAGGGAATCCTCCTTGCATAGTCCTAACAGGCAAAGGGTTGGCCTTCATCAGCATAATTTCCTGGGATTAATATTAAAAATGTTTCTAATGGCTCCCACTTGTTTATTAAATACCCAGTGTGGAGATAAGTTATCAACCCTGTCTGGAATCTCTATTAATCAAATATTCAAATTCATGCTGCAGTTGGCCACAATGGGACACACACATAATTCTCTAGCTCTGGTAATAATTAATCTTTTTCCCCCTTTTTCTTCCCTTCTACTTTGGAGTCCTGCAAATATCTTTTGGTGTTAAGAGGTCCCCAGAGAGACCTGCCTCTAAATGAGGTGTAAAAATCTAAGCCGCACAAAAAATAGCATGAGGCTGGGATCGATATTCTCTTCACAGCTACATCGATTAACAACAATATTCTTCATTTATTAATTATGAAGGGGAATTTTCCATCCTTGCATCTCTTTCTCTGTTTGTTGCTTGGGTGGGTTCATGAGGCCTCAGTGGACCCTCCCCAAGCATCCTCTGGGTACCGGCCAGGCCAAGGAGGAGCTGGAATCTGCCTGGGAAAGTGGGGATGGATGGGGCTGGATGGGTGCAGGGGACAAGGAGCAGAGTTTGTCTGCCTGGGAGCCCTGAGCAGCTCGAGGCAGACCTGCTCGGTGGGCTGAGACCTTGTGTCATGAGGTGATGTGGAGGAGAGGGCAGGGATGGACAGGGCTGAGGGACTGATGGACATGAGGGATGGATGGAGCTGGGGGCTGGATGGGGCTGAGGGATGGATGGAGCTGAGGGATTGATGGAGCTCAGGGATGGATGGAGCTCAGGGATGGATGGAGCTNGAGGTATGGATGGAGCTGGGAGCTGGATGGGGCTGAGTGAGTGATGGAGCTGAGGGATGGATGGAGCTGAGGGATGGATGGAGCTGGGGGCTGGATGGGGCTGAGGGATGGATGGAGCTCTGGGCTGGATGGAGGTCAGGGATGGATGGAGCTGAGAGCTGCAGGGTGGCTCAGGAGATGGAAACAGAAGAGGAGGGTGAGGAAAGGCTCCAGAGCAGCTCCTGTGCTCAGGGAACATTTCCAGCCCTGCCAAATCCCGGGGATTGTCCCAACTCCAGCCCAGCTGTTGCCCAGTGAGTGTCTGACTCTCTCCCACCACCCCCTGAGTGCTCCACCATCAGCTCCAGCTCCAGCTCCAGCTCAGCTTCCAGAGCTTCCAGCTCCTGCAAGGGCTCTGCTTGCCTGCAGCAAACGTGCAGCTCCCTCAGCAGAGCTCGGCTCTTCCCTGTGTTTTCCTTGGGATCTGCCAAGCTCCCTGGCTGGGCAGGGAGATCCTGGCTCAGCAGATCATGCTCCCAGCAAGGCAATCTCCCAGTGGCAACTCCCATGGGAAATCTCACTCTCTAGCACAGGACTTTTCCAGGGACATTGCAGAGCCAGCCCAGCTTCTCCAGGTGCACAACAGTGGCTCCTGGGTCATATCTGGGGGGCAGGGAGAAGGGAAATGGCAGGGGAAGGGATCAGCAGAGAGCAGGGAAGATGAGAGATGGGAACAGGGTGAGAAACCTCAGAGGCTGAGCCCCTTTTATCATGCATCTTTTTTTCTCAGGATGCTTTTAGGAACCCACCAGCTCTGCCTGGGAGGTGCCACATCCCACTCTGGGTTTCAGAGCTGCTCCTTTCTAAAGCCCCTGTGGGCAGGGATGGAGTTTGTGCCACCACCTTGGCACAAAAGCTGCCTCAGGCCTGATGTCAGCACTTCCCAATGAAAGTTTGCCCCAAATCCTTCCTTCTAAATAGAAAAAGGACCGACTTAAGGGGTGCAGATAGGACTTGCATTTGTGTGGCACTGGGCACCATCACCTGGGTTCTGCCCAGAGGGAAGGGAGCAGCCAGGCCCCGTTGCTCACTCCTGGCAGGAGCACTCAGGCACACCTCGTACTTCAGAGTGTGTAATCGTTATTTAAGGTGAAAATCACCACCGAGCTCTATTGGACTTTAAAATAAAAATCAGAGGTTTTTAGAATAGATTTTCCCTAACGAGGAGTGTGACGGATGGGCCCGTTGGAGAGCGTGTGAGCTGAGTGCTGTGGAGTGAAATGAAATGGCATCAGTGGCATCCCCACCCTCCCCACTGCTCTCCTCCCTTGAAAATCCAGCTCTGTCCTGCTGGAGTGGCACTGGGACAGGGGCCAGGACACGTCCTTCCCTCCAGGTTAGAGTGAGCAAAGACATTTCCTTCCTCTCCAGAGACAGACATTTCCCTTCCTCCTAAATCAAAGACAGCATCTGAGAGGCCAATGGTCCATCCCCTTCCCCCTGAATGCATTTGCAGCCTGGATGGTCTCCCATTCCCTTCAACATTCACTCTGAAATGCCCTCAGTTTTGGAGCAGAATTCAGCTTAGATGGCAAATTTCTATCACAAGGTTAGAAGGGTTAAAATGTACTACTTTTTTTCCCCTTAAGTGACCAAAATCTGAACCCCTGAGCTGTGTGAGAGTGATAATGGTCAGACCTGGGGGTGTGGGACAAGGTTTTGTGTTTGGTCCCTGCTGCTTTTCTGGCTCAAAGCTCATTTTGCAGATCAGCGTGTGGAGCTTTCATATCTGTTCCAAAGCCCGAGCGTTTTCATGGGGAACATGGAAATGAGGTCTCTGCAATTCCAACCAAATACAATTGACATTTTCCCAGCTTCATTAAATGTGCTATTTTTACCTCACAAGGTGTAATGTCCCTCAGTGCTCGGTAGCGAAGGGGCTGGGACAGGTTTAAAGCAGCAGCTCTTCACACGAAGTTCTGTTCAATTTCTGTGTTATCTTTCCCAGCACCTTATCAGCCTCTCCGGGCTATCTGCCTTCCCCATCCCTCCCCTTGTGGCTGTCAGCGAGCTGGGGGATGCTGAATGTGAAAATCCTTTTCCATCAAAGCCTCAGTGCGGGCAATGCCAGACCCCGAGCCAGGAGCGCATCCCTTGGGCTTCTCCTGGAGCTGCAGCCCAGCCAGGGCTCCAGAGACCCTTCCAGAGGCATCTCCTGCCATGCCACGGAGCACGGGGTGGCTCTGGGATCATCCTGCATTTTCCATCCAAGCACTGCCGGGAAGTTTGGGCTGGTGAAGGGTTCTCTCCTCCCATCACTGCCTTCGGTTCAGCCCACGAGCCACAGATGGTTCTCAGAGAATCCCAGGATGGTTTGGGGCATAAGGGACCTTAAAGCCCATCCAGTTCCACCCCTGCCATGGGCAGGGACACCTTCCACTGTCCCAGGCTGCTCCAANCTGAGCTCTCCCTGGAGCCTTCTCTTCTCCAGGTGAGCACCCCCAGCTCTCCCAGCCTGTCCCCAGAGCAGAGGGGCTCCAGCCCTGGGAGCATCTCTGTGGCCTCCTCTGGACTGGCTCCAGCAGCTCCACATCCTCCTGATGTTGTTCCCCAGGGCTGGGGCAGCTCTGCAGGTGGGGTCTCACCTGAGTGGGGCAGAGGGACAGAACCTCCTCCCTCAAGGTCACCCTCTGGTCAAGGACAGCCTGAGGTGGTTGTTCTCTTCTTCCCACCATCACAATGACCCCAGCTCCTCCACCCCCATCCCTGGGAATCTCACAGCGTGGATGTACCTGTCTGAGAGGGTCTGAACCCCACAAACAAGGCTGTCCCCAAGACTGTGGCACGAACTCACTGTGAAGAAATGCCCCTGGGAGCTGCTCACTGTCCCCCCTCCCTCCAGCTGAACGTGTCACCAGCGCCTCGAGCCTGCCAGGTCTCTGCTCCCCCCTGGGAGAGGGCTGGCTGTCCCAAGGAGGGACTGGTGCTGGAGCAGGGTGGCCCAGTGGGTACTGGGGCGATGGTGCCAGGGGAGGAGAGGCAGCTCAGGGCTCCAGCGTGAGGTTAGCACTGAATCCGCAAAAATCACCGTACCTTGAACAGTGCTCAATACACCTATTGATCAGCCCTCTTGCCTTGATCAGTTTGCTGGTGCTGCTGCCGCAGTGCTGCTTTCGGGGAGGGAGGGAGGGAGGGCCAGGGGAGGGGGCAGGGAGCCCAGAACGCGCCTGCGCTGGAGATGCTCCAACTTCCCAAGGCCAACTTTGCCTTGTCCTGCTGGGCTCGGGGCCTCCCCACCCTTCTGAGGGAGGCAGGGTGAGCTCTGGCCTTGGGCCTTGGCTCAGGGGTGTTTTCAAGGCAGCAGGGTGGAGGAGAAGTCCAAAATTCTCCTCTCTCCTGCCCGGCCACCTTCTTGCCAAAGCCTCCTCAGACACCTAAAACTGGGCACCCACCCAATGCCAAGAGCAGGAGCCAAGAGCCAAAGGAGGGAGAGGGAGATGTGGCCTCTGTCCTGGCTGGGATCCCACTGGGGGCACCCAAAGGAGTTTGGGAAGCTGTGGGGGACCTGATCCTGCTGTGTCTCTATAGGAGAGTGGCTGAGGAGGAGCAGAGGTGGGGTCGGGGTGTCCCACCCTGTCCAAGGACCTGTGCATGGCCAAGCTGGCCAAGAAGACCAACAGCACCTGGCTCGTATCAAAACCAGTGTGGCCAGCAGGGCCAGGGCAGGGATTGTCCCTCTGTGCTGGCACTGCTGAGGCCACATCTCAAATCCTGTGTCCTGTTCTGACCCCTCACTGCAAGAGAGACATCGAGGGGCTGGAGCTTGTCCAGGGGAGGGAGGGAACAGAGCTGGGGATGGGTCTGGAGCCCCAGGAGAGGCTGAAGGAGCTGGGGAGACTCAGCCTGAAGAAAAGAAGGATCAGGAGGGACCTTGTGGCTCTGCACAGCTCCCTGACAGGAGGGGGCAGCGGAGGGGGTCGGGCTCTGCTCCCAGGGAACAGGGACAGGAGGAGAGGAAATGGCCTCAAGTTGTGCCAGGGGAGGCTCAGGTTGGACATCAGGAAGAATTTCTTCATGGAAAGGCTGGTCAGGCCTTGGAACTGTCTAGGGAGGTGGTGGTGTCCTTATCCCTGGAGCTGTCCAAGGAAAGGCTGGATGTGACACTCAGTGCTCTGGGCTGGGGACAAGGAGGGGATGGGGCACAGCTTGGACTCGATGATCTCTGAGGTCTTTTCCAAGGGAGGTGACTCTGTGGCTCTGTGTGACCAGAGGCACTGAGGAGGATGTGGTGGGACAGAGCAGAGCAGGGAAGGTGGATCCACAGCCTCCACCCTGTCTGGGCTCAGGTTGCCCATGCACAGGTGGGTGTGAACACCAGGATGGCTCTGGATGTCCCCACAGCCTGGGCTGGGTGGTGCCTGTGTCCTACACTGTCTCCATCATCTAAACACCCTCAGCAGCTCTGGGGACATCTGCCAGGGGCTTGTTCAGCCCCGTTTGTGCTGAGAGGACAGGGAACATGTGCTGGGCTCGGGAGTGGAGGGAGGGAGGCAGGGAGCTAAAACCCCACCCCCAAAGGTCACTGAGTTAATTCCAGTTCGTGCCCCCCTCTCACACCTCACTGATTAATAATTGAAGAAAATGTATTTCTTTTTCAGCTTGGAATAAATCAAAAATAAACACAGCATCCATATTCTGCCCCAGGGAGGGATCAGGAGCATGGGCTGGGAGCTGTAAGGAACAGGGGGAGGATGGGATGGCAGTGGGGGCTCTTTGGAAGAGGCTGACATTGGCTATGAGCTTCTCCCATTGAAATCAGCACTAAAAGGCTTTTTGGAGGAGACTTGAAAGTGGCCAGTGGAGCTGGGCTGTGAATCTGCTGCCACCAGGAATGCCTGAGGTGGTTTTGGGCATTTCCCAGTGCCCAGGTCCTCCATTTCTCCTGCTCCCAGGTCCTCCATCCATCCTGCTCCCTGAGTTTCCTGCTCTCAGGTCCTCCCTCTCTCCTGCTTCTAAGTCTTTCATCCCTCTGGTTCTCAGGTGTCTTTCTTGCTCTCAAGTCCTGCATCTCTTCCTGCTCCCAGCCATGGTTCAGCTGAGCTACTGGCAGCCTCTGAACAGACATTTCTGGATTGCTGGGATGGTGTGGGGAAAATTCACCAGCCTGGCACCCACACAGTCCAGGAAAACCTGAAAAACGAGGAGGAATGGCAAGGATGTTCACCTGCCTCTACCAGGGCCGCCTGCCTGAGCAGGTCTGGAGCACCAACCATCCCTCCCTGCCCCTGGTTCCTTCTCCCATCTCTCAGGATCCTTGTCCAGGAGGGCTTGGCCATCCTGAAGCTCCTGGCCTCTCCATCCCAGCTCCCAGGGATGACCCCATGCTCAGCTGCTTGTCTCCGTTCTCCCCTGCTCGGTCTGCACTGTCTCCCGGCTTCCAGCCCCCCAGGCTGCTCGCAGGAGCTGAATCCCAGCACTCCGGACCGCCGTAACATCGATTTGCATTGATGGAGACTCAAGGAACGCCCATGGAAGGCGCAGGCATCCCTGGCTGGACCCAGCTCCTCCATATTCATCTTCCAGCTGTGGTGGTGGGGGGGTACGTGTCGTCTGTGACCCCACATCTGGGCTGTGGGACGGCGGCAGCGCTCCCACACCCGTTTTTATGCAGATCCCCGCTAAGGTGGAGCTTCGTTTTGCCCTTCCGGCAGCGTTTGGAGCCCTTTGTTCGGGAGATGGAGCGGTGCAGGTACATCCAGGACAGGGGCAGGGACACCCGGAGGTGGCAGCGCTGCTGGAGAGCCGGGTGCTGTCACCGACACCCAGAGCACCCCCTCCTCAGGGCTGTGGGGGTGTGGGGGCACCCACATTCCCTAAAACACCCAGAGAACTTGTCCTGGGAGCGGGGAGGGATCCAGAGGATCCAGCTGTGCCCGGGCAGACCCCAGGGACCCGGCTGCTCTGATTTCTGGCAGCCGCCTGCCGTTCCCTCCCCTCTTGGTTAAATAAAGCTTTGGGCTGTGATGAAGCCCATTAAAGTCAGAGGCGAAGGTGTGGGATTGAAATGTAGGACAGCAGTCGCTGCTGAATGTGGTTGCGTGGGATCAATGGGAAATCGATACCTGGCTCAGCTTCGTGGGCTCCCGCCAGGCCCTGCTGCTGCTGCTGCGCTCTCCGGGCGCTCCCCAACTTCCTGCGCCCTCCGGAACGGCCCCGGACAGCCCCCCCGCCCATGCACCCCCGGACAGCCCCTCAAAAGTGGGAAAGGAATTTTGGCATCCACGCAGCTGTTAGTGAAAGGCTACAGACAAAGGGCTGCAGCTGCGGGGTGCTCTGAGCCGTCCGGGGGGCTCGGATGGGGCCGAATCCCGGTGGGATGGGAGGGGTGAAGCTGAGCCTCGGCCGCTGCGTCTCCCCAGATGATTGTGGAGGGTGCTGAGAAAGCAGCCACGACCCACACGGGGTCGGGGATTGGAGGCGGTGCCATCCCTGATCCCTGGAGAGGGCAGCGTCCCTCGGGGAGCGGGGCTGCTGCCGCGGGCAGGGACCACCGAGCAGCACGGCCGCGAAACGGGGAGCAAAGAACGCCAGCAGGGCATCCCTCTGCTCCCCCCGCTGCATGGGCACCTCGCAATCAAACCACAGGTGGTCCCCGGGGCTCGTCCTCAGCCGAGCTCCCGAGCAGCCAAGCCGAGGGAGCCCCCGCACCCCCCGTGCCCGCGGCCAGCGCGGATCCGAGCGCGGCAGGACAAGGGAGCGGCCCCTGGGCCATGGGCCGGCGGAGGGACGGCGGCATAAAGGGATCTCTCAGGAACGAGGAGAGCGAGGGCAGCACAGCGCTCTTCAGCCAGCGCTGAGGACTGATGGATTGATCCCAGTCTGGTTACTCCGGCCTTGTGATATTCACAGGGCTCCCCGCCAGCCTCCGATGGGGATTTGGGCTGGACAGAGAGCCCTGCACGGCTGGGACCTGTTCTGGGAGTGCCGAGCTGGGGGAGGAGCTCTCCACAGCTCCCAGCGCTGCCTGTGGCACCCAGCGGTGACAGCCACCCTCCGGGGTGCCCTCCGCTGTGGCAGCGTGCCCAGCCAGAGCAGTGCTGTCACCCACCCTGAGCACCAACACCCTGTGACCGCCTGCTCCCGGCACTCCCAGTCCCCTTTGGGGCTCCACCGCCCCGGCCCTCTCTCCAAAAGGCTCCTTGGGTCTCCTGGGGTGTCAGCTCTGTCCCTCCTGCCGGAGAGGGGACACCCTGGGGAGGGCAGGGAATGGGAAAGGATCTGCAAAAGCGCCATTAAACAGTCGGTTTTATCATCCCGGCTCACGTGAACACGGCGAAACCATGACATGATCCATCAGGGATGAACATTAATTATGATTGCACCTGGGGATCTTGATTGCCATTGATTTATCGATTCCTCGGCCCCTCGCAGCAGTGGCCGCTCCATAGGAATTGCACAGAGGGGAGGTGGCTGGGCTGGCCCTGGGTGGGTTTTGGGGATGGGGCCTCCAGGGACGCTTGAGAGGAGAGAGGGGATGATGCTTTGGAGGAGAAGAGAGAAGGAAAAGCCGCTGTGATCGCCGAGGGATAACGCGGCTGCACCACGTCACCTCCTCACGGCACAGAGGGGACCGTGGCAGCTGCCGGGGACACTGAGGAGATGCTGGGAGGCGATTCTGGAGCGGGATCCCACTGAGCCACAGGCTGAGGAAGCCTCTTTGTGGCAGGGTCTGTCCCCCACCCCGGAGCCTCCCCGCTGCTGGTGCCATCGAGCGGCGATCGGATCAATGCTGGCCGTACCAAGCCCCGCTCCGGCGGGGAGGAGGGACGGGGCTGTAGCACCTCGGAGGGGGTTTTCTATCATCAGGCTCCTGGAGAAGACGCCTCTGGGCTGCTCAGGCTTGGTACAGCCAGCAGTGATTAGCGAGGGTGGGAGAACAAAGGCCGCGGTGCCCCGATGGGTCTGTGGGTGGGGGGATGCGGGGCTGCACCTGCAGGGATGGGCTCCAGCATCCTCCTCATCTCAGCTTTAGGGGCACCTTTCCCGCTTGGCACCTCAGCAACCCACCCAAACCAGCTCAAAGCTGCTCCAGGCTGGCACTCAGTGGGCTCCAGGCTGCTCCCAAAGATTGATCAGCCCTGCAAATTCTGGCTGAGTGTGACCCAGCTGCTGCCCCTGGCCCTCACCATAGTCTTGGGCACCCGATGCCAGGTCAGTGGTCCCTTCCAGAAAGCCAAACGATGCCCAGGGAGGTGCCAACCCCAGGGCTGAGCCAAGCCCATCACTGCTGGGAGCAGCTAGGCAGCCCAAGCAGCGGGAAAATAAATGCTTTCAAATAAACTGGCAGTCATAGTATATTGATAACCAGACCAGGGCTGCACCAAGGGGGAAAAAAAACCGGGAAAAACCTTCCTGGTAAATCTCCAGGGGAAATTTTTTGCAAAGGATAAAAAAAAAGAAAAAAGAAAAAAGAAAAAAGAAAAAAGAAAAAAGAAAAAAGAAAAAAGAAAAAAGAAAAAAGAAAAAAGAAAAAAAGAAAAAAGAAAAAAGAAAAAAGAAAAAAGAACATTCCCCCCCCCCCCCAAAAAAAAAAAAAAAAAAAAAAAAAAAAAACACCGCAAAAAAAAAAACACTCTCTGNCCTGCTGTACAATTAATTCCTTCTGGTGGTCATTTCTCTGGCTGCCATTTAAGGTGGACACTCAGGAAGTGCTGGGATATCGATGGAGAGGAGGAGGAGATGGCAGGACCTCCATCCCCCTGCCCCTCTGCACAGGCTGTTAGTGCAGGGCCGTGATTTATTTAGTATCCATGAATACTGAGTGAAATCAGAATAATGGGGCACTTAGCCAAGTTACTGAGAAATCACTATTGTGATGCAATTTACTTCAATTAATTAAGCCTTTTTTGTTACCATTATTCCTTGTTTTACATTTTGTTTTAAATTTCAAACGATTGGGTGCATTGTGGTGGGAAGCTGATAGCTCTGGTTGGAGCCATGCAGTGAGAGCCATAAATACCCCGGGGCTGCTTGTCCCAGCCCATCACAGCCCCTGGCCCTCCTTTCCTCCCCAAAACTCAGCAAAGACCACGGAGCTCCAACTGCAGCTCCACTGGGTGGGCCCAGGTTGGTGCTCAGGTGGATTTGATGTGGTTGAATGCAGCTCCTCAGGATGCTCTAAATTTGACCTGTGAAGGAGAAGCCTGAGCTTTGAGTGCAATGAGTGAAAAGAAGATTTTTTTCTTACTGTGTGAAAAAGGAGATCACAGACTCACAGAATTACTGGACTGGGTTGGAAGGGACCTTGAAGCTCATCCAGTGCCACCCCTGCCATGGGCAGGGACACCTCCCACTGTCCCAGGCTGCTCCAAGCCCTGTCCAACCCGGCCTTGGGCACTGCCAGGGATCCAGGGGCAGCCACAGCTTCTCTGGGCACCCTGTGCCAGGGCCTCTCCCCCCTCACAGGGAAGAATTTCCCCCCAGGATCCCCAATCCTGCCCCCTGGCAGTGTGAAACCATTGCCAGATACCAGCCCAGCCCTCTCAGAATGAAGAGAGATCCATCCCTCTCCTGTGGCTGCAGAAAAAGCTTTCCCCAGGGCAAGAAGGGAAGTTTCACCAGGATCCCTTGGTGTTTCTGTGCTGATCCTCTCCGGGAGACCTTGGCCAAACTCAGAGCTCAGGGATGGGAATTCCAGAGCAAAGCAGCTCCCACCAGGCACTGTGGAGGGTTCACATCCCCCCAGGCCATCACCAAAGGCAACAACCTGCAGCAGGTGGAAGCTGGGACCACCTTGCCAGCAGAGCCCATGGCAGGAGGGGACACCACCTCCCATGGGAAACCGGGAGCTTCATGCTCCTGTCAGAGGGTGAGGAGGTGAAGCTCCAGCTGGTTCTGGTGTGCAGAGAATGGCTGGGTTTCTGATTTCCCCACCTGGTGTGACTGGGGCTGGATCACAGCCCCAAGGACACGGCTCTGGTGTCAGGACCTGAGCCCTGGGTGCTGCTGGGGTCCCCTGTGGGCTCCTCCTCAGTGTGCAGGGTTTAATGTTCAGCTTGACCAGGATCTCCACAGGGCCGTGTACCCTGCTGCCTTCCCTGGCTCCATGGTCAGGATGAATCCCTGTGGCAGACAATGAACCCCGCCAGGGAGCTGAGGCTCAGCCTCAGGGCACTTGGATTAGGTGGATCCCAGCACCACAGGGACCTCAGGTGGACCTGGCAGTTCTGGGTTAGTGATGGATTCAATGATCTTGGAAGCCCTTCCCAACCTTAATGACCGTGTGACTGTGTGATTCTATTCTGGTCCTCCCACATCTCCAGCTCAGCAGCCCTGGGACCTGCTCAGCATCCCTGCCCCTCTCCCTGCATCCCCAGCACCACGCAGATCCCAGGGATGCAGGAAGGCAAACAAAAGGAGCCATTTGCTACCATCAGGGGTTCTCCTTCCAGCCCTCCAGGTGATGCCACTTAACCTCCCGTGGGTTTCATTCCCTGTGTCACTGTTCCAGCTCCTGTGCTGGACACGTGAGGGGCTTCTGTGTGGGGCTGGTGTTACCTCTTTAATGGAGGGGAGAGAAAATATTGGTGCCTCGGACCCCCCTGGGAATAAATTCATACTGTGGGATCGATTCGATTTTTTTCCTCCTTTTGCCTGATTCCTGGAGCCTCCTGGGTAATGAAGATTAAACTTCAAGCCCTTCTGATATTACTTTGAAATGCAGAAACCTTCAGCAAAAGAGACTAAATCTTCCCTCGCCCTGGAAAATGGCAAATATCTTTGGGGATGGGCCAGTGCTGGGCTGTTTGCTCCTTCTCCCAGCCCCGGAGCAACCGAGCCGCACGTGGGCTGTGCACCCTCACAAACACTCACAGCCGGCACCCCTGCACCCTCCCGGAGCTCGCTCTGGCTCCCTCTCACTGTGCAGGGCTCGCTCGTGTGACCGTGCTGAGCTGCGGCCGGCGGCGAGGGCAGCCGCCGCCTTCCTCTCGGATCAATTCATTATCAGCCCTGTTATGAGGAAGCCGCTGAAATGTGGGCTGGGAGAACTCGGCGCTGCGAGCACAGAGCTCTGGTTTCTCCAGTCCCGCAATCGCTGCAGACAGCCCTGTGATCGCCGTTGCACCGGGACAAGCCCGGAGCAGCCCCAGGTGGTGAATTGGTGTCGCTCGGGAATGACCCCCTGGATGGGATCCCGCTCCTCCCCGCACCGGCAGCAGCAGCAGCTGGGGGACAGCAGGGGCTGGCGGCTTCACTGTGTGCAGAGATGGAGGTGGAAATTTAGGACATTTAAGGGAATTGAGGAGAGAACAGGTAAAACTGGGACACGGGGAGCAGCAGCAGATGGAGGGTCCTGAGCCTGGGGGGCTCCTCACTGCAGGGAGGGAAGGCTGGGGAAGGAAAAGGGAATGGAGATACTGCAGGAGGAGGCATGGGAACAATGGAGTGGAGTGGGGACATGGACAGGGACAGGGCAGCAGGTTTTGATGTGGCCATGGGGTGTTTGTTTTCCAGGCTCCTGGGCTGCAAAGGGCTGGGCACTGCAGCCCTGAGTAGAGGGCAGCTGGAAAAGTCCAAGCAATGGAGGGTTTTTGTCAAAGCATGCAAGACACTTCTCCCAATGTCTGGGACCTGCCAAGTCAAGTTTTTGTCACTTGACTTAATCTGGGCTTTCCTTGGTCTCAGCCACACATTTCCTTTACAGTCAGGACCTTGAAGCTTGGTGATGTCCCCAAAATGCCGTTCTGGGTTCCTTTCTTTGACCTCAGAGTCCTGGATCAGCCCAGACTCCTCCTTGCCTGGTTCCACTCCCAGACTGGGCATTTCCCTTCAGCAAACAAAGCCTCTCACAACCAAAGCCAACTTTGCTGCTTCCTCTTCCTGAGCATCCCACAGCTCTGGACAAGTCCTTCCAGACCTTTGCTGGCTTTGCTCCTGCCCTGGTGTCTCCAAAGGTGTTATTTCCCTGCCCCCAGCCCCTTCCCAAAGCCTGGCCTGGGTTACATCTCCCTGACAGGAGGTTTAACCTCCCCTTTTCCTCCCCTGGAGATATGGAGTAAACTCCACTTGAAGTCCAAATTCCTGGATGTCCTCACTTCCATATCTACTTCAAATGGGCAGCTCTGGACACAAGCCTGTCCCTGGAAAAACTCCATATTTTTCATTATGACTTCCATGCCCCATCCCTGGAACTGTCAAAGGCCAGGCTGGATGGGGCTTGGAGCCACCTGCTCTAGGGGAAGGTGTCCATGGCACAGGGATGGAACTGGATGAGCTCCAATGTCCCTCCCAAACCAAACCAGTCTGGAATTCCATGAAAATTCCCTTTGAATGACTCTAGCCATTGAGTCTTGGCCATGCCCAGGGAAGCTCAGGGAAGCTGGGACCCACGTTCACCACGTGTGCCCACAGGTCACCACTCTCCAAAGACAACCTGGAATTTCAGGGCAGGGACTTTTTCCCCTCCAAAGCCTCCCAGGCTGTCAGGGAAGTGATATTCTGACTCTATTTTTCTATCAATAAAGTTTATTGTCCTTTTCTCACAAACCCTTCAGCAATTAAAAAAAA
>VZTR01001417.1:110898-129051 GCA_013400775.1 Chaetops frenatus | reverse complement strand
TTCAAGTAATCACAGGACTTGCTCAGAATGATTAACACAATATGAAATTCTTTCTTTGGAGAACAAAGAATATTCTGCATGTACCTTTCATATCCCTTCATCACTGTATTTTCTACATGTCTATATTATCACACTAAATACAACTAATCATACATAGCATTGTAGCACTGTAGGAATGGTCAGAGAGTCAAGGAAGAAACCAATGGGAGGAAATTCTAGACTCAGGTCAAAGAACTGGAAAGGTGTATCTGTGCAGAGTCCTGCCCTGCCACCTCCCAGGAAAGGGACAGGACCAGCCTTACTGACAGCTCCCACTGCTGTTGGAGAGGAGCCTTTCCAGGCCTGTGGAAGAAGAGTTACACACTTGGCTTTTTGGAATGGAATAAGGCATCAGCTCACATTGAGTGTAAGTGGCCACTCGGTCTGAGCTTCCTAAAGATTTTTAAGGGATGTGCTCAGGTGGCTGAGTGCTTCAGCACAGAGCCACTGCATTGGGAGGACTCAGCTGGTGCCACTGATCAATGGGTACTTTTTCAAACACAGCAAAACCAGCCAAAATAGCCGTGGGGAAAAAGGAGGCAATTCCTTGCATTTCCTACTATATCTTTTCCCCTTTATGATCCGAGGTTCCAGATAGTCTTATCAAGTGCACAAAGTGGAATGAAAACCAAACTGAATCTTTGTTATAACTATAGACGTGCCAGAAGTCAGCAGGACCATTCCAAAAAGGAATGAAGGTTTGCCTATCCCAGTACAAGTATTTTATAAATGTGGATGATAGACCATTATGTATTATGGCATCTCAAAGGCAGTTATAGCAATAAGAAATAATTTACAACTAGTGCCCTGTTTATGGCCTCACAACAGTGTGACTTAAATGCTGCACAGACCTTGGACTGGCCCTCAAAGAGTGAAAAATTTTATTCTTTATGAACCTTACATGATGGCTATTTTATCTGAAGCAGCAAGCTGGTTAAACTATGGGAGTAGGACATTTTCTCTCAGTGTCTCTCTTGCTGTATGACTAATGTGCCCTTTTGATTTCTACTGTATGAAAATCCACTGGGAGGTTTAGGGTGGTTTTATTGCAGAAACCTATCCGATCTTATTGGCCTTCTAGGCTGATTAGTAGTAGGTTGTTTCTCACAGCTCTCCTCTCTTCTCTCTCATTGTACCTCTCCTTGAGCTGCTCTGGTGAGGTTTAGGATGCTGAATCTTGTTTCACAGGAAGATGTAGGTTGGTTCCCACAGCCTGATGTCTGTGTCACAAAGAATTACTTAAGATGTCCTTAAAAGTGACAGAACAGATTGCATTGGATCTCTCTTTTCAGTTCATAAACTTTATTGATTTTTTCCAAATACAAATATACCATTAAATTCAGAGTCAACATCTGGATATTACAAGCCTTCCATGGAAACAAATGTTCATATTTTTGGATGTTTTCCAGCTACTTTCTTATGCCAGGCTGGTGGAAAGCAGCCTTAAAACTGGTGATGTCTGCCAGGATCAATGCAGGGTTTGTCTAAAACAGTTGTAAGGAACGTGTGTGAAAGCTGCAAGTTTAAGTGATGTGTGCCTGTCCCATCTTCAGCTTCAGGGCTGCACTTTGGTAGCAAATACAACCCAGAGAAAGAGAGCCTCACATTTCCACTTGCCAGCCAGGCAAGAGTTTAATATTTTACACCACTATGATACAGTGAGACTGAAACTTTTCCACAGTTGTTTGTTCTCAGAGACAAAGGAACAGAGCAAAGCCAAGGTCACCAACAGTTAGAGAGGGACTTGTAAGTAGCACAGTAACCCGCTCCAATCTAAATTTCAGTTAGGCTGACAGCAGCCTGCTACTCCAGTGACTTTTTTTTTTTTTTGCTAATCCATATATTCAGTCACAAAAAAAAAAGAATTAATTCCTCATTTCTCTGGGTCCAAGAGATAGGACTGTGGGGGATAGAATTTCACAAAACCCAAGGTCCAAAGCTCCTTGCTCTGTAGTCCCAAACTCAATCAGAAATCTAACTCCTGTCATGAGAAGTCTGAAGGCAAATGGTCTGTTCTGGCCGTGTGCATTATTAGCTGGATGAAAATCTTAAGGATGAATCATTTGCTTAAAAAATAAAAGACAGCTCGCACTCGAAGAATGCAGCCTAAGCTTGGCACAAAAAAAAATAAAAGGGAGATAAGGGAACCTAAAATATGTAACTATTTAACTTTTTTTTTTTTTTAATGGAAATATTCTGTTTTCTTGTTCTGAAATAGTGTTTTGAGACTACATTTAGCCACAGTAATTTTAGAAAAAGATCTAAGCAAAGAATATTTCATTTCAGATCAGGCCAATTTTTCACATTATTATTAAGCATTCAAACACCAAAACAAATTACAGACTTTTCCTGCACATTTCCAGTTATTATGATCTGTTTTTATGCAAATGCATTGTTGTGTTGTACGTTCATTCACCATTCATCTCTCACAGCCTTTCCTTCTAACAAGCCCTTGTTCAATTTGTAAAGAGAACATAAACAATTAGCACAAGCAGTAAAGCTCAGTAACACCTGAAATGTCTTCCAGCACCCCATATTAATTTAAAAGTAATAACAATGAGAATGTCAACGCATCTTAAAAAGAAGTTATTGCTGCTTGCTATGTGCAGCAGTCTATGATTCATTGGCTGGCACAAAGAAAATCTTTTGCTGAAACACTAAGCAGGTTATAAAACAGCATTTGTGTGTTACTTTCACAGTGGCTTTCATCTGTCATTATAAAACCATCCAATTAGGACAACAAAAAGGAGGGCTATATTTTTTAAGTGCTGTTTCTTCCCAAATTAACTGCTTCATTTTGACATAGAACACTTTTGCCTTATAATTTTTTGAAGCATTATATTTGATTTTTATGTCAAAGAATTGCACAACATATTTTATTTTTGTTTTAAATGGGAGCTATGGGAAATCTGCCCTGATTTACTTGGAACTTGTATGCTTGTGCTACAATAATAAAGAATTTTCAAGCAAAGGCAGCCTTTCAACCTCTATCAGCTACACCAGAAAATCACAAACAGAGCGTGGTAGGTTCATTCCCCCTGCAATTCCAAGCAGTTTGAATTCAGGCTTTTTATAGACTTCTATCAGACCAGTCATTGTCTTATTAAATCTTATAAAGCACCACAAGAAAGGAAATCTTGGTTTATAACTTTGAGGCTAACACCTGCTTTCACAGTAAAGTGCTTTTCACTCGTGCATTTACATCAGGCAGAATCTTGCTTTAGAGTGACAGAAAGAGCTACAGTTCTCCAAATCTGCATCCAGCTTCTGGTTTGAATTACAAATGCATTCTCTCACTAAGCAGGTCAAGCCTTTTTTCATCCCAGAACACCAGAACAGAACAGAATCCCAGAACAGAGCACCACAGAACCAACCACGCTTTCTCATTCAGGAGCTGCTTCCTGCATTTCTGACACAGCAATATGTTTGGGTGTAATTTTTGTTCCAAATTAAATTTTAAAAATATTTTAGACATTCTCATGTTTTCCTATCTCATGCTTTTGCCAATTCTGTAAGGTTTTCAGTGCTTCAAGACTAGCTATGAATAAACCAAGACCTCTCTCCAAGATTCCTTGGAGATGGTCTCCTACTATAAAGTATTTCTTGGGGCCCTGACAAAACATGTACATATTTAAAATATGTAGCATATCTAAAATGGTAAGGTGGGGTTTTGTTGTAGCCACATATTTTTGGCAGGGTCCTGCTCCCCACATTGTAACAGTTTTTTTCCAGTGGTCTCATCACTACTCCTTCTTATCTCAAGTCTCTACCGTAATTATCAGAAAGTAGAGAATAAAACTAAAAAAGATGAGAAAATAAGGTCCAGAATGAGGAGCACACATCCTTTTCACATGAGAACAGTAATAGAGTCTATTTAAGCCAAGGTACACCATAGCAACAAAACATGCCAGAACCAAATCATTCTAAAATGGCACAGCCCATCCCTGTACAGATCTTTTTACTTGATGTACAAACATGCAAAACATTTTTGGCTGTTTTCTCTGCCTCACACTTTGTTCTGCTCTTGCAAGTTTAGAACTGTCCTAACCACCTGGTACATGGTGTGAAACTGCCTTCTCTGGGAGGACACAGCTTAATTAGCCCCTACATGGTATTTATCCTGCTTCTTTCCATGTCAGTGAGAAAGTAAATCACCTGACAGAAATGTCCCAAACGTGTTTCAGTTTAAATTCTGATCTGCCTCTTTCTTGCACACACTTGAGAAAGTGTCTCTCACTTGAACAAAGCTCTTCTGCTCTCAATCCTATTCACAGCACAAGCAGTGGAAAACTGGAGATTTATTGAGTTCTCTGTGATGAAGAACTACACACACACATTCCTTTGTTCTCTTTTTCTTTCTTTATTCTTCATTACAGTTGTTGGGTCTGATGATTGTCCTGCAGGAGTGTTTGTGCTTCAAAGTTAGAATTTTTTTTGGCCAGCTGGTCCACAAGAGCTTTTTTAGGTAACAGAGCAATGCTCTAATCCTCGGGAAGTTATGACAAGCTATATTTAAAGGATTTATGTGCCTGACTGATAACGAATGAATTAAAATCAAACTAGCAGCAATATTCTTTGTGCCTTCACATAATGTCTGGCACTCTATTAATAAAAGAAATAAATTTCTTAGGCAATAAAATTTAAGTGTCGATATTGAATCCTCTGGGCTTCAGGAACAGAAGGCTGGACTCTTTCACTAATATCAGTGGATTTCTTTCAGGGATGAATTTGCAGAGTTTCTGGACCAAAATGTTGCTCTCCTGTCAGGATACTATATAGATAAAATGGTAGAAACCATCCTTCTTCCTTGCTCTAAAACTCTTTGAGCTATCTTTTAAAAATATATTAGCCTTCTGTGTGATTTTCATTACTATTTCAAAACTAAAACTACCTAAAGAATTTATAATTTCACAGAAGAGGCCTTATGGAAATCTGTATGTTACAGTCCAATGCCCCACCTTAGAAGGTTCTAAATAAAGTACACATAAAAGGTTGGAGGCAGTGGAATAATTTCAAAACACTTTTCAGAATCAAAAGCAATTTAAAATGTTTATAGCACCTTTATATTTTTGCAGTGAGTGCTCCAATTTGGATATCAGTCAAGCTGAAAGCTCACAGCACAATGTAGGGCAAACTTAACTTATTTGCAAATATAATCATCAAAAAGGAAAATAAAAAGATAGGTCAGGAAGGCCAGCTGGGGGAGAATAACACCCCAAAAATAAAAACAGTTCTGGTTGCATAAAAAGCAGCAGAATTCCTACAGTCAGCTATGGATATTGAGCTGAGAACAAGGAAAAGTGAGAGTCTCTTGCCATGAAAATAAATAGAAAGAAATGAAGCTATAAAATCTCAGCCATAGCTGGATAGTTAATTCCAGTCAGTAATGTTCTCTTTCCAGAATGATTTCTCATGTACACCTCTCTACATACATTTTCTATTTTTTTTTAATATGGCAACATGGCTTTGGCAAAACTTTTTGAAGGGGGCCACTCTTCTTTGGCAGACTGCTAAGGAGAAAGGAGGTGTCTGTCACACCTCCTGCAAGTCCAGTTTCCCCTGCAGTCAGCAGGGCCAATGTCAGCACAGGAATTAAGAGCACATCCCAAGGCAGGCAAGAAGAGGAGGGCAAACCAAGCTGCTGCATCCAAGACCTCAATACATTTACACTCTCTGCCCATTTCCCACCCCTACATGCATCCGAAGTGCCCTGCTCTTCTGACACTCAGATACTGCCAGTTTTGCTCTCCAAGCAACCCAACTCACCCTCCTACAGCTCCAGACAGTCAATTTTATTGAATCTCCATGGTAAATGGCCACCCAGCCCACTTTCCTGGTAAGTCTGCACAGCCAAAATTGCTCCTTCCCATTGGAACAGTTACTGCTGTGCATCACCATCATTAATTTGTGTTTACACCTTTAGGCAAATAACTAAGTGGTTTAATACATAGATTTACTTGCTTGTTTGTCACTTAGCTAAAAAGCAGTCACACATGTGGCCAGTAGCAACACTTAACCTATGCTGGTCTGATCCCCACAACAGCATCTTAGCAAACAGGACCTGGTTTTGTTGTTTTTTTGGTTGGGTTTTTTTTTTTTTGTAGAAAATATGTAACCCCTAAGCAACACTATAAAGTTAAAAACCTCAAATGATGAAAGAAGCAATTTACTCTCTAAGGCCACTCACAAAAGTATTAGGCAACTTTAACTAACTACAGCAAGTGAAGATGGCACTGATGACATTTTCACTCACGCTGACTTCAGCATGAAGAAAACAATTCACCTTCCCAGAATGCCCACGAGCATATAGAGCTCCAGCTCTTTTCCATGAGGAAAGTTTGTTGCATCAGCAACAACCCCTCACAAAGGAAAGGGAAGGAAGACACACTAGGAAAACATTTTAGAATGTGAGGGGTAAAGAAGTAGTAAAACCACCAAGAAAAAACAAATTTCAGAAGGGGTGTTTTCCTTCTGGCTGTACCCCTGCAAGAGCCAAATCAGTTTTACTACAAAGCCTGGCCACAGAGCTCACACACCACCTACACCCCAGATGATGGAGTCCTATTTTTGGGACTCACATCAGGCTTTCTGCTGGTACCAGGGTAAATCTCACTCCCAGCAGCAGCTGCACCCTCACAGTCTGCAACACCTTTGCACTGTGCCAAAAGAACATCCCCAGACTTCACTGGAAAACAATGGAAATGCCACACATCATGGTGGGGTTTATTTCTGTGTTCTACAATTGGCTTCTGTGACTGTGTTTGGTTACCTAAGAAACAGTCCCTGGGTAAAATTTGACTGATTATATTGTCAGGTTGATTGTCACTACCGTGGGTAGAGTTTCACAGGGTGTGTGCACATGTGGGATGCACAAAAAATTAAAATAAACACTTGGCAATTTTAGTTCCTTTTTAGTAGCACTGCGGAAAAAAATAATCATAGGAAAACGGGGCAAAATTACACTTTTAAGAAGTTTATTAGGATCTGTATTATGTTTTGAAGTTAACTTAGCCAAGGGGAAAAAAAAAAGGGAATAGTCCTTCAAGCAGAAAAGTAGGGTATTTTTAGAAAAGCAATCTGTATTGGAAGGTTAATAACACAGTAACTTTACAAACTCTGCAAGATTGTAATAAGTACTGAACTTATTTCCAAATAACAGCAGTGCTCATTGCCTTCATTTATCATTGCCTTACACAAAATATTGAAGCATAACAGCCTTATTTAGTGAATTTCCAGTGTTAAAATCTCTAAGTGACTGATTATTTTGGCACTGGAGATATGTGCAATTTTACTTGCAGCCCACATTATTTAGACTCAAAGAAGTTGCTAAATATATAAAAAAAATAGCTTGTTGAGAGATGAAAACCTTGTTTTTAACCATGTGCAATACAGATTTTCTATGACCACATTCCTCTCTCTCATGGAAAGAAAGAAGCAGTCACATCAAAAAGAGCTAATTCTGCGAATATGGTGGTGAGGAATATAAAAAAAAAAGAGGAAGAAAAGAAAGAACATCACTTTAATTACCACAGACACGATGAAACAGAATGTTATCAGGGTTCTGATAATATGGCAGAGATTGCTGAGAAGCATCCTCTCTGAAAGGTTTCTAAGTCGGGATAAATGTGGGCACCAGAGAACAGGTTTTTGTCTGCAATCTAAACACATTTTCCCCTATTATGATCTCCCAGCATTTCTTACAACTGTTGTTTCAGTCTCTTTGTTATGGTTCTAACTACAAGGGGGA
Source organism: Chaetops frenatus (assembly GCA_013400775.1). Taxonomy (NCBI): domain Eukaryota; kingdom Metazoa; phylum Chordata; class Aves; order Passeriformes; family Picathartidae; genus Chaetops; species Chaetops frenatus. The sequence goes on along the minus strand of VZTR01001417.1, from coordinate 121,265 downwards.
TTTGCTGAACAAAGTTATGACATATAACCCCTTTCCCTCCTGTTCTGTAAGGCTGCTACCACTGCATCTGAAATCTCTGAAAGGATGCTGACAGCAACACACACTTCTCTGATAAATAATATTGATAAAATATGGCCTTGGGTGAAGAAGGAGGATTGTTTTCAAGCACTTCAGCACCAGCTTTCCTTGCATAGGTGCAGAATGTTTCGACCAAGGACAGAAGTGCACACAATAAAACCAGAAATCTCTGGGGAACAAGTCCCTGATGACTCCAATATGAGTGGAGAAGAAAAACCAGTCCTGTTCATTTGTCCTAAGCGTGGCACACTTGCTCCTAAAATGCTATCCTGGCTGGCAAGTAGCCAGAGGTTTCTGGTGCAAGTCCCTACAAGGTCAGTTGTTTTTTTCTCTCATTAAAAAATAATGTCAGAAGCACTGTAGCATGGTGGCTCGACAGCCCGATGTATCCTGCTTAGAGCTCTGGCCTTCTGCTCTCAAGCACCAGTTGGGGATCAAAACTCACAGCAAAAACCTCAGTGCATTTCCAGGTCTGCTGCACTGGAACAGAGAAGGGTCTTTGGGTTTTGGTATTATGAAGACATTTTGCTTTTGGGAAGGTAAACAGACCATATGTTTGGAGAGATGACTGACTTCTGCAGGGATTTGAAAGAGCACAGATCTATTTTGTTGATTATTTCTATAATGAGGATAGAGTGAATAAACACATTACCAAAAATCCAATGTACTGCAAGAGTGCTCCAAATGAGAATATAACTCTATAGTGTACAGCATTTATTGCTTGACATGATGTATTAATGGACAAGCTACCTGAAAAGAATCTTATTTTTCAAAACATGTTAACCTTTCACCATTATTTCCTCTTACTGTGTAAATACAATTTTTGTTTGTTTGTTTGTTTTTGTTTTTTGTGGTTTTTTTAATTGTTGTTGCTGTTGTTGTTTGGTTTGGGGTTTTTTTGTTTGTTTGGGGTTTGGGTTTTGTTTTTTGTTGTTTTTTATTTTTTTCAATTTGTCTCAGGGGAGATGGAGCTTGAGGAAGGAGAGTTTGAAAAAACAAACGAAAACCAAAGCTTCCTAGTTGTTCAGTGATCCCAGTGACTTGTGTAGGCACCCCCAAGACAGGAGATAAAAATAAGCTCACCCTCTATATAAAGAAGGAGAATGAACGTGGTTTTATGCCTCCATCTTGCAGGAGGCTTCAGAGTCTGAGGCTTCAGAACTGGCCATGGGGTTGTCCTGTGCATGACCAGGAGGTGAACTCAAAGATTCTTGTAGGTCCCTTCCAGCTCAGGATATGATATGATTCTATTAAATTTTCCTCGGTCTGTTTAATCAAGATTGAATCAATTTTATTAAGCAGAGCAGAAATTTTGCAAGACTGAGTCTATGTCTGGAAAAAAAGAATAAAGAGGTTTAAATCTGGTTTCTTGGTTCAGACTAGTGAAAGAAAGTTGCTCAAACAACTAAATGCTCAGGAAGAGCACTGGGACAAAAGGGAAATATGAGATGGAATCCAGCATTTATGGCTGATGAAGCCTAGAAGAAGCAAAATATTTTGATATCCTCTTCTATCATAGAGCATCCAGAAGATGCTTGCACTTAGGAAAGGGTGATTTTCTGGTCATAAGAAGGCTTTGTGCTGCTTCAGGGCAGTGTGTGGGTGGGAGGGGATCTCTGTTACTGGGCTCTGGAGTGAACTGGCAGCTGGGAGAAAACTGCCATAAACGATAGAGATGTTGGGGTGCACTTAACCATTTACTTCTATGATTGTCACAACTAAAGCCTGCATTTTTCCAAGCCTCTTCACATAAGAACATGGATCTCATCATCTAAGACACAACCTTTTATTTATATATTTCTCCACCACTTCAGGACAGGTCATGACCTTGGTTTATACTGGCTGCAAATTGTATTTACAGTACACTGAACAAACAAAAAATGCACAATTACTGGCATCACTATGTTATTCAAAATAACTTAGGAGTTACAGTAAATGGCTTTAAGCAGAGCAAGGCTGCATCTTTGGAGGTGTTACCATTTTCCCTCCCTGTGCTGCATGAAGATGTGCTCTTGTGTTCAGAGTCTCCAGGCAGGTGTTTGCCAGCTTTTTTGGCCCTCAGGAGGACTTTACAACCTCTCCAATAAGGACTGATGGGGGAGCTCTGTTAAATCTTTCTCTACAATGCTAGGGACAGGTCTATTTTCTTCTGCTGTTTTATTTCTACAGCTGATGATTAAATAACCCACCGTGCAGTTGCCTTATGGCAGTCAGTGCAAAATTAAATATTTCCCCATGCAGAGTTCATTAGGCATCAGAGTTTCCTAGTTAATTTGTTAGGCCTCTATGAATTCCCAGGGAATATTATAAAATTATAATTTTGGTCTATTCTCCTCCAACCTATTATAGAATACATTTCATTTTCCCATATCTAAAGCATAGTGAATGAAACTATTAGAGGAGAAAACACATCTGGATCTCATTTACATTTCTTTTCATGCAGATCAACATAACAGGATGAATTCAGTCCTTCAATATTCTTTATTCAGGGAAGGAAAAAATCAAAATGAAAGAAATACTAGATTGCTCCTCCCACTACATAGCATTAATGATTTTTTTTTCCTACTTTGCTCTTTGCTGCTTTTAAGGCAAGAGCCCTATTTCAAATTACACAGCACCTCCTGGAGAAGGGAAAGAGCATCTGGAGGAATGAAAAAGCTGCCAAGTCAAATTCACGCCTTAAAGCCCCAGACATGCTCCTCAACACTGCCTGTGCTCAGCTGAATGAATTCAGCCTTGCAACTGCTTTCCTCAGGAGAAGTGATATTTTCACCTACAAGCTGTAAAAAGGTCCCAGTTCAGGCGTGACAAGTTGGCTCATGGGGACGACACCAAGACCTGGCAAATAAGAGAAGAGTTATCCTTCTGAACCCTAAGGGACATGGTCAAGCACAGAAAAAAAATAAATTCTAGGCACAGTAGAACACTCAATTTTTAGGTTATTTCCCACCTTCCAACAAACCTCAATCCATTTAGCAGATCTAGAGGGTGGAAGAATGGGCTGAAGGAAAGCCCATGGAGCTCCATAAAGATTCCCCCATCATGTTCCAGGTGCCTATGGGCAAAGAGCAGCTGAGAAAGGGCAGGACTTAATGAACTGATAACAGTTCTAAGGTTGCAAGGAGAGCATAAGTAGGATAAATGGTCTTGCTTTTCTGAGCAATTAACTATTTCCAGTCACTTTGGCACATCTAACACAACCTGTTTTATTGGACCCTATACATCCTTCTCCTCACCCCAGGGAAAAATAAAAAGAAGATAATTTGGACAAAACTGATGTTAGGGGAAAAAAAAATTGAGTTCACACAGAATCTATAAACTGTCATGGCAATATAATGCTCCCTAGCAGATCTGATAAAGTGGGAAAAGGCTCCATTTGGCTTTTTGGATAGAAGAACTCAAAGGAGATTTACCAGAGTAGCACACACAGTGCCTTCACACAGACATTGTAGATATTTGAACAGCTTCATAGCACACTTTGTGCAAAATACTGAGCCTCCATGAATATAGCTGAAATTACTTTTGACAGCAAAATTGGATTTGTTCATTTTTCCTTGATATCAGTCTTTTCAGAGACAAGGTCCTAAAGCATTGGACGTGCTTCTCATCTCACCCACAGCTGTTCCACCACTTGTGCCTCCTGATCTGTTTTACCATCAACGGTGAGCTTGACCCCTCTGATCAGGTCCCATTTCCCAAAAACACCCAGAATATTTTCATGAATACAGATATATTTACTGAAGTCAAAGTTTTCTTTTTGGCAACACTGAAGCTGGGCTTAAAACTTATCACTAATGTTACCCTCAGGTAAGTGGCTTCTCTCATAACTACCAGTTTGACTGAACCTCGAGCATTGATCTGGATGTTAATACAATATCCCCTGAGTATTCATATACTCAGAGTGAAGCCACACACACAGAAGCAAGCATGTATACAAAAACATGTACATATCTTTGGTTCTGTGTGTATTTATCTGTCATGCTTACTCATTCAGGTGTGTGCCTGGTGACAGATACAAAACAAAAGCCAACTCCAAAAAACATCTAAGTTTTTCAGAACAGTGGATAAAAGAATTAATCTTTAAGGTTTACTGAGCTGTCAGGAATTGGATTTAGATTAATTCAGACAACACAGTTGCTTAGTGTTTCATTTAACTTCAGCAGTCCTCATTATAAATAAATGCAACGTAGCACACGCTAGATAAACCCAGATAAGCCTGAATTGCAGCTAGGAAGCATGAGGTACTCATGCACCTTCTGTCTCTGTGCTGAGCTCTCTGGAACACTGCTCACCACAGTCTGCAGCAGGACAGAACCTGCAGCTGTATAGTTTCCACACTTCCAAAGGCCAGGCTACTCAACGGAGCAGTATCCTGGCTATTAACGTTGGGTTTTGGTTTCCCAATTGCCACTGCCCTGCTCACACTCCAAGTACCATTGTCTGACAAAAATATCAGCACAGTTGACCTTGTACCATGACAGAGTGAANGGGGGGGGGGGGGAAGTAATTTCTTTCAACTATAAGGTGCCAAATACTTTCTGACCCTGGAGTGGATGCGCGAAACACATGAAAAATGGTGTGCAAATCATCATTTTTCCCCATTTGCTTTTCCATGTGTCACAAAAGGGCTCCTGCTAGAGCTCTGTGTCTTGAAAAATAGTATCAAGCATGAAGAGGCACACCAGGCACGCTTCATAATGCACACCCAACCCGTGGGGTCCCACAGAGCTGTGGGCTCATTCCTCATAACCTTGACAACTGACCTGCTCCTGTCAACTGATACAGAAAGCTGTTTTACAGAGCATGCCTGTGGGAAAGAGTAACAGGACCACGACATGCAAATGCAGGTTCCTGCATGCAAAGATGGGACAGCCCTGGTTTCTCACTGCATAGGGATGCCTGTCTCTCCAAAGCAGGTTTCAGGATCACTGCAGCACCTCTGAAGGGAACAAAGGGCTGTGCTAATGTTTCTCTGCTCTTCCTCCTCAAACCCTGTTTCACACACACCTGAGACACTGACAAGAAAATATGCACTGTTTTGTCTTCAGTATCTGATCTTGATATATTTATAACAATCTCAATTAGAAGATTTTCATGGCTCTGTTATGAAATGATCTCTTTGTAGCATCCCTCAAATTTATGCACTTCATCACTCCTGACTTCTATGCCTTTTGTTACGAAGAGAACAATAACAGTGGAGTATACTGACACAAATTAGAACAGCTTATTCTCATTAACTTCTCCAAGAAAGAGAGCAGAGACTGAACAGTATCCACAGCAGCTCTCTCCAACGCTGATTTATGTTACAGAATTGCAGTTCATGAAGAATATGAGTGTGAGATTGCCCTGCATGGAAGCAAACACGAGCAGCTGGCTGGCTGAAACCTGCTCCTTTTCAATCCTGTATTAGGAGCCTAGAAACATTTAAATTCTTGCTGCCATACCTTGTGCCCCTCTAAACTCTGCCTCCTCTCCTTCTTGCCTTAGGGACACCCCTGCTCAGTGCTTGAGTGCTTTGTGTGCTGCACCAACACTGCCAGCACAGGGCTGGGGGCTTATTTTAGCAAGAACCCACATGCAGTGGACATGGCTGGGTTCACAGGTGCCTGCTGTCCCTGAAAGTGGTTCATGGGGCACAACTAAATCTCCTTTCTGGCCTGCATTTGCAGCTGCTGCACGGTGGGACCCTGAAACCTGCCCAGGTCACCATCACGTCCAATGCTCGCAGCCAAACAAAGCCATTAATTCGCAAGGATTTGTTTGCAGGTTTCCTTGCCTTTCCCCATAAACAACTGTTGACAGGTCTCTAAAATCCATTCACACTGAATTGCTTCGCTGATTTGCATATGCAAATAGAAGCAATTCAAAGTTAAGTGTCAATTTCCATAAACATTACTATATCCGGCTTGTAAATATACACGTACATGTGAAATACTAAGCCTAATTAGACCTCAAGAGTATTCATAAATAACTTTTATTGGTTTTTTTTTCATTTTGGACCTAAGCTTTCAGGCACTTGAACTCCAAAAACAAGGGTTTACTGGTTGCATTGTGAGATATATTCTGCATCTGATCCTTTAACTTTGGGAGCTGCAGACTGATGCTAATTTAAACTAATTTACAGAATGAAGTAATTTCTCAAAGAGCTCCTTTTTCCACAGGTCACTTTTGTTATTTGGGACTGGGTAAGAATAATATATCAATGCTAAATAAGTCTTCTGCTAACAATTTCAGGTCTACATGGTGATATGGAATGAATAGGGTTCATATTTTACTTCAGGGAAGTATATGCTAGATTTCTAAGCAGCAAGATACCTCTGGCTTTAATAATGAGAAATTTTTGTGATTCACACACCAGCCTTTGTTACAGGTAGATAAAAATATGAAAAGAAAATAAAGATGCATAGATCTGGTTCCCCAATATGCATAATATTTCTGTGCTTATTAGCTGTCATTGCAGACATTATGATTCTTACCTCAAAGTTTATATCAGATTCAACTCTAATGAAATCAAAGTTAAGAGTCATGTAAAGTTTGATGCATCTCAAACAAAGCTTATTCCCATTTTCAGAAATACTTCTCTTTTCTTCTCCCAAGGTTGAAATGGAAAACACCAAAATCTGATCACACAAATCCACCATTCTTACCATTTTTAAGGAATATGAATTTTCTTTAAATCCCTAAGAAAAAGGCACATGCAGACCTATGTAAAAACGAGCTAATCAAAGACAGACGTGTGCAGGATTGGTCATTTACCAGTATTTATCTAATGTTTGCACCTGTTTTGTTTCTATTGACACATTTAAGGGTTATTTAGAGAGAGTGAATAAATAACATAGTACAAAATTCATAGCCAGCCATACATGAAGAACTAAGCTTGAAATTGAATCTTAAATTTATACATACAATCAGATCAGAAAAAACCCCATACCTGATTTTGAAAAATCTTCAGGCCGGGACTATCACTTTGTTTTACAAAATAACTTGTGCAATGGGATATTGACAATGGCCACACACCTTTAGGTTTTATTGCTTTTGACAGGCCAATTACTAGTAGCAGCCAGAGAAGAAAACCTTAACTACTGCGTATATAAATACCAGTGTTAAATAAATCAATCAACACTGATTTTCCAAAATGTTTACAGTATCTATGGGCTTTTTATTTTTTTTTAAATAAAGCCCCTTTCTAGATGTATTTGAAGAAACAAATTTTGGAGAAAAAAATTGTAATTATTTTAGAAATAAAAGAGAGATGGTACAGTGGCAAAATACAGCGTCAGAGATGCTAAGGGGTCTAATGCTAGAAAAACAATTTGGTGAAGGCACACAGAGTGAAGACTCACTGAGAGTAAGAAAGAAGGCACAGGAACGCAGGAAAGGAAAAAAAAGTAACCTGTGTTTCAAGAAAGTCAACGTGGCCCTTGCGGTATTTGTGACAGAACTGCAAGTGTGGTGCTGGTATCATTATTTTAAAGAAAGATAAAGAGAACACTGGTTCCTGTCTATGGCATTTGTCCCATGAAACTATCATGGAGACATTTGCAAAATCCTTGGATTCCGCCTTTTAATCAGGACCCAGGAGGAATTGAGGCTCATACATTTCTTCTGTGGCATTATGCTGCCACATCCATCCACAGAGCTCTAATGCATCCATGTTTCACAACACATCAGAGTTCAGCTCACCTGACAGAAGGCAAATATGACAAGTTTCAAAAATAGCAGCACACCTAAACTGCAATTTTCCCCTCTAACCAGCATGTCCTAATCTCTCAGCTTTGATCTCCTCTTCATCTGGGAAACCTGACACTAAACACTGCAGGCAAATTTGTTTCACCTAGCTGTAAGGCAGTTCCTTTGGGACAAGGCATGAGTGAAACTGGGGTTTATCTTTCTCCCATGCCTAAGTTTAAACTTGTACTGCAGAGGGGCATCCATTTCACAGTCTAAGAGCTTTTAAAAGATAAGTGCCAGTGGGGAAGACACAAAAAAACAACAAAAACTTCTAGAGTTCTAACTAGCTTACAGTGATGAATGCCTGTACCTGTCACCTGTACCTTCCTCTGGCTCACAGCTTTGCTGTGGGAGAGTTTGGCCATCCAGCCCTGGCTGAGTATGGCAAAGGCACCCTCTGACCCCTGGGCACAGCTCCTGAGAGCTCTCTGGGGATGCTGCACTTGTAACACAGCTGCTTTCTAAACAAAACCTGCTTGATGAAATAGGGACAGCCACCACCATGGCCCACAGCCTTAAACTAACCTGGTACTCCAGGCAGTAACTGCAGCCATGCTACTGGGCATGACCCTCCTTCAAGAGTACACCAGCATAAATAAAAAACCAGCTCCTCAAAGAGGCAAAAATCTCAGTGCTATCATTCTCATCTTTATCAAATAGAACTGAAATGAGACACTAGGAACTTCACATAGGTCTGCCTGTCAGATGCACAGACACACCCTACACTCAAGCACCTGTGTGGTTCTGCATCTTCAAAGGCCTTGAAAAACAGGGTTTTTTTTTCTAGAGAAATCACATAATTTTCTTCCTTTCCTATGAATTGGGAGCGATGACTCCTCAGAAGCCATGCAACACCTAGACATTTTCCAAATGCTCCCTGAAATCCATGACTGTTTTACAATCATCTCCTTGGAGGGCACTCTAGAAGTCTATTCATAAAGTATGAAATTTGGTTAGTCCCCAGTGGCGTCTCCACTTTGAGACAGAGACAAATATTTGACTAGCTAATGGCTAATTAACAACTAACGTGCTAATTAGTGTTATAATGGATTTTTTTAAGCACTTACAGAAATAATTAGAGCAGGTATCAAGATACAGCAAGCATAGACATGACTTATACATTGAGAAAAAAATCTGAATCAGCCTTTCCTTGCAGTCACCTACATTTAACACCTTGGCACGACTGCTATCAATGGCTCTGCTTTTTCAGAAGTTAATTTTGAGTCTTCTCTCAAAGGTAGTCTTTGGGTTCGTATTAATGCCTCATTGGTATATTTTAAATCCATCAGGTACTGCATTTCACCCAAGGAGAGAAGAGTTTACTCGTAGAAATATTCTGATACATCAAAAGTAAAAGTAATCAAACATAAAGGCAGAAACATATTAGAGATAATAAACTGCTTTTGGACAGTGCATGCCAAATGATGGAATCACATTATCTTGAAAATAAAAAGCCCTGAATACTTGAAATTAAGGAGAGTATAAAGTTTATGAGAGATTTTCAGGGTTATACCATCCCCTAGTTTAAAAAGTTGGGGGTCACCTCTTTCTGGTATCCCTCTCCCACCACTTTGTGTTCTGGTCTGAAATCTCTGTAACTTTGTGTCCATGCTGAGCTACATATTGTTTACTTATTCCCAGATTATCAAGAGCTCTAAATCAAACTGTTCCCTTCATTATTTTTCTCTCAAATAATCTGCACAATTACAGTATTAATTCTTTGATATTTCCAGGTCACTGAGAAAAGCTCTAAAAACTCATTCTTGAAATCAAATTATAAGGACCTGACTGGAAACATCCTCTTTTGTAATGAACATTAATTAATTAATCAGGTCTTATTTCTTTTGGTGATTAGGTGGTCATTTTGCATATTCTGACTTTTTCAAGTTTAATAACACTCAGACCAAAGCTCAATGACTTTTTTGAAATTCAATTCAACACCCTCTATTTATTTTTTAATCTTACTCAGAGTATTTTGTTGCAGGAGAAAGAATGATACAGTATTTTGCTTGTTCGAGAATCCAACAACAAATCTTTTATCCTGACGTGTCTCGTTCCATATTTGCAATTCCACCCTTTCCCTCCAAGAGCAATGCAGGGCTGGCTACCATGAAATCACCAGGGTCATTCTGCTTACACAACATGGAAAAATTGGCTCTGCTGATGCCTCCAGGCTTACTAAAACCATCACTAGTGGCCTGGAGAGATCCTAATTCAGCTCCTCAAAACTCTTCAATACATCTCAATAAAAACCACTGTTCCTAACACTTAATGTGCAGATTTGTTTAACATTTTCTTTAAGTGCTACATGAATGAAAAGTATGTTATATTCATAGAAGTACTCCCAAGATGCAAAACAGAAATAATTAGAGGAACAGCAATTGTTCCTCCCCTTGCAATAAAAAACACAATGCCAGGATTTTTCTTCAAAATAATCCCAGGCTTTTATTGCCCAGTGTCAACCATAGATTTCTCCCTGTACCATTTGGTTTCTGCTGTCAAGTAATTATAATCAACCACTTGTGGTTTACATTCTTTTTTTTTTTTTTTTTTTTTTT
>VZTR01001417.1:68847-110858 GCA_013400775.1 Chaetops frenatus | reverse complement strand
AATAAATCCAAATGGGAATTTTGTTTCTTAGAATTCTTGTAGCTTTCTCTATACTTATTTTACATCTATGTGTGTAGATATTTATTGATCATACCCATCTACCCAAACCAGAGGTATGATGAATAAAATTTTACACTCCTAGGCTCCTTTACTGCTAAGCTTGGTTTTTGAGATGTGCATAAGCCTGCTTGTTGACTTGTCTCCACAGAATTAACATGGAATTTAGAACAGAACCATGAAACAGCTTGAAGAGATGATGGGGGAAAATGTGTTTTTCTAGGTACCGCTAAATTTCATGCTTTAAAATTAAATTAGAATATAAATTCGCAGCTTTCAGCTTCCAGTATATTTAGATGTACTTTCAAATTTTAAGTCCAATTATGAGTAATTTGAGGCTAGATAGTCTACTTGTTATTACTCTGAAAGCTTTCTTTGTCTTTCATAACCTGTGGTGACGAGGCAGAAAAAAGCAATTTTTATGAGCTAGTAGCAGACACTTTTTCTGTTCTAATTAAAAGTCATAATTACATTTTTGATTAACACAGAATGAACAATAAAACAGATTAGTTATCAGCTTGCTACATTTTGTGAAACAATATCGAAGCTTAGAAAATTTCAAATTCTCTGACATTCTTAGCATAACTAGATAAAGCAAAAACATAAATGTAACTTATGTTTTACAATCTTCAATTTTGACATCTTATTTGAAAAATGAGCAGAATTTCCAATTCAGACAAACGTCTATCGCTGCAAATTTTTGTTGGTTCATAAGCCATGGGTTTTGCTTGCATTATTTTCAATAACTTAATTGCAGAGTAAGTTGGGGGGGGGTTCAACAGCAAAAGTCAGTTATTGAGTTTTTGAATGTCAAAAATAAATTATCTTAAAGGGTAATTTGATGCTTTTAAAGAAAGCCAATGCTCTTTTTTTTTTGTTGTTTTTAATTGACAGAAGGTGTCACACAAAGAATCAGTGACCTGACATGATTGAGGCTATGCAGGACACAAGCCAGAAAGGCAGACTCCACCTCAGTATGCTGCTGAACCATAACAAAATAACCCACAGAGTGCTGCCCCCTCCCCAAAACACAGATTCCCTGACACCCCTCATGCCTGCAAAACCTTCCATGAAGAGAAACTGGAGCGTTTGGAGTACCTGGGCATGTAAATGGTTCCAGAAATAATGGTTACCAATCACTTCTAACAACACAGACAGTTCCTATCACGGCAAAGGATAACATCCAGGTTTATTTTCAAAGAATGCTAAGGCTTCTCTTGGGGTAAACTTGCAATTCAACAGCTGTGCATGGCTGGGAACTTCAGACTTCAAGGAGTGAAAACTTCCCTCAAACAGCATAACTGGTTTTTAGCCACAAAAGCTATTTTAGAATTTAATGAAATATAATAAACCATAGGAAAGAAGCAAATATAAAAGGGTTCAGAATGTGAAGATGATAAGGAGGTGTCTAGGGTAGCACTGGTGCAAGTTCCTGCAATATTCCCTAGGTCAGCCACTGCCAGAAAACTCACCCCAGATCCATCTGCAGCAGAAAACTGACCTGAGAAATTCCAGCTGTGGAAAGGTGTTTAGAAGGTTTTAATAACTTGAAATCATGCCTTATAAGGCACACTTACAAGCATATAAATAAACAAACAGACAATTATAAATCATGCAAACTAAGATGGCCTTAACATATCAATTAAACTTCGTGAGTTGAATCAAGAGTGAAACCTAATTCAAACTTACAGATGGGGCTGACATCTGAAATGAGCACCTCAAATTCCTGTCACACTCAAAGAATATCAAAATTCTTTATTGAGAGAGATTGGGGGTGGGGAGGTTCATTTTTACAACCTTGTAAAGTATTAGAGATCGAGTTGGGGGGGGGTGTCAGAAACTACTGAAAAGCAATGATCTATAGGGCAAAACTTATTTTAGGGTTGGGGAAACTTACAAGTCTCAATTCACAAAGTAAATCACTTTTGTGTAGAAGACATGAAAGACTCAGGGTTCTTGAGGTTTGACTTTGACAAAATTGAGCTTATCAGAGAGACATGCCCAGATGGATACTCCCAGCACCTCTTTTCACCTGCCAACATCTGACTAAAATTTGCCTACAGCAGGTTTTCATTTTAGGTATCGGAACAGGAAGAAACGAAAAACAAAATTCTATCTCATTTTAAAAAGTTAAAAAATGTACCAGACAAATGTACATTTGTCTCTACATGCTGAGAGATTCATACATTAATTTTTAAATAAATGTTTAGAGATTCATAAACATTGACATGAACAAGAAATTTTGCACATTGACTTAATTTGAAACTTGATTCTACTTGTGCACTGGGATTGAAAAAAGATGAATATTAATCTATTATGAGTCTGCTAGCAGAACTCCTAGTGTATTTGGGAGTTTAAAATAACAGTTTTAAATCTGATTAAGTAAAGGCCAGATGCACCTCTAATCACTTTAGACATCTTTTAAAATTCTATTAATGTTGACATAAAATATAAAGTATCTATATCTGGTATTCTCAGAGGACAATTAGCAGAAAATCTACATAAGGTTTAACAGGTTACAGAGAAATTATAAACTATTGAGATAACGTGATATTTATATGCTATAATCTTATATGCTATAATCTTGATTTTTAAAAGCGAGCTTGTAAAATTCAGTACTACAGAATGCTATCTTGGGGTTTCACACATTTCTTATTTCTTCATTTAAATACATCTAAAATAGCAGTCAGTAGTATTTTTGTTGATCTATGAGATAGCAGTCTTGCATAAGAGAAGAGGAAATGCAAATATTTGAACAAATCTAGCTTTTATTAGCTACAAACTGCTAATTACAGAGATAAGAAACAGGAAAGAGTCCTTCCTCTTCCCCCCATAAATTTCCCACCTTTAAAAATTAAGAAAATACTCCAGATTTTAAATATTCCTTAGGAATTCACTGGGAAAACAGACTGTGTTCTCCAAAACAGAAATACATATAGACAAATAGGATAAAGAGGTGACATTTTTCCTGTTCAGCAACCTGAAACTTAATGCAACTTAATGAAGACAGGAGGAGATGAGAAAGGGTCTAACTTTGCTGGATCACAAAGGTAAAGGCAAAAGAAAAGGTTCTTCTGAGAACCTCTAAGGCTCCCAAAAAGACAAGATTAGTCTCACATTGGTGCAATGGATCAACAAAGGTCAGGCTGCTCTCTGTGCCCATAATTAAGAAATCAACCTCTTTTTCCTATCCTGGCAGTCTCTTTAAGAGTTTATATCTGACACAGTTTGTTAGCATATGTAAAAAATAAGAGAATTTGAACTAAAAATGCACACCAATTTAAGTGCTGTGGGGAGACTTGCCCAGGCATGTCATTCTCTGATCATGAAACATTGCCTGACAAATCACTCTGAAGAATTCTCCCTAAAATTCATTGCTCTTACTTGGTAACTGAAATTTCCTAGTAAAACACACTATTCATCAGATTTTTAACAAGATTTGTCTTTCATACATTAGGTAACACAGGAAAACACCATGGCTGTAAAACGCTCACTACAATTAACTAATAACCTCCATTTCCACGGTAAAATCTGAAGGTGCACCACTCCTACTTTGTACTAACATGAAAGGAGAATGAGCATCATCAGTAGTTGTGTACCATCCGAGACGTGAAAGAAGTTCTGTGTATTAAAAATCAGCAATCCTTTCCAAAGCATTCATCTTGCATGGTGACTCACCCTGAAAACAGCGCTGCAGTTCTTCCTAAAATATTAATATTGTACCTCTAGTAACAAAATCTTTTTCTCTTAAGTTGTAACTCAAAGTTTTATCTTTTTGCAGCAAGTCACCAGTTGCTACATTTCTCTCTATATGTAGCATGTTGAGCTATTGCAAAGGGTTTCAAAATTCACAATATGTAGCGACAGAACCTATTCCCATGCCCACCCCTCACAATACCAGTGGGTATCACAGAAAAGTAATATTTATCTCCACTTCATCCATGGCCATGGCACTCATACAAACACACAAAGCGTTCATTTCAGTGTTCTATAACAAATCTCCAATTGCAGGTGCTAACTGGTTCACAAAAAAAACCCCCAAAACAAACAAACAAAAAAACTCAAAACAAACAAACAAAAACCACAAAAAAACCCCCAACAACAACCAAACCCCCCCAAAAACAAAAAACAAAACAAAAAAAAACCCCAAAACCACAACAACAAAAAACCAAAACTAAATTAAAAAAAAAAAAACAAAAAAAAACANCCCCCAAAAAACCCCAACCAAACAAATAAAACACCAAAAAACACCACAACAAAAAAACCCACCACCCAACCAAATAACAGGATCTCACCCCTAAACAGAGCGAGGGAAATTTCACACTGTAAAAGCACACACAGTGTTGGTCAAGAAAAAAAAAATCACTTTTTAGCTCCAATCTGATTATTTTAGAGTTTAAGAGAAAGCAAGGGATGTCTTAAAAATCACATGCATTTAAATTGCACCCTCTTGATTAGAACACTGGCATAGCAAACCGCAGCCTAACCTCAGTTTTCCATGAATTCCAAGGAAACCTAATTGCACCCTGCACCAGCTCATGGAAGCTCCTGGTTCATGCAGCTCACAGCAAGCAACCACTGTTGATTCTTGGCAAATTTCCACAGGGTCAGAGACAAGAGAGCTGTGTTGGGGAGCATCTGCACCACAGGCTTCCCAACCTAGGTCAGCAACAGCCGTGGGATTTTTTTCATTCCATGCTAAATAATGCAACTCTTTCCCTCTCCATCCATTCACTGCTTCACCTTTATTCTTCATCTACCAAGTCTTTTGTTTGCCTAGTTTTTCCTATGTTTTGTAATACTATGTGAGCCACCTAAGCAGTCATCAGGCTTTCAAATTGGATTAAAATAACATACCTTTGCTGTGGAAGGAAGCAAAGCTTTTACTGCACCAGCCAAGTCTTTTCAAGTAGGAGCTGTTCATACTGTCTCTAGTTCATTAGGGAAATTAGGAATAGTTTGTACTGTTGGCAAACAAACGAGGATATTGTAACTTGCAATTATGCAGAAACAGAATGAATGCTTAGAAACATAGTGCTCAAACGAAAGAAAGCTGAAAAGTTTTGAAATTTTTGCTTTACAAACATGGAGAATAAAGCTAAGGAACCAATATTCATAGTCATTTAAGTTTTACAATATGTGGAAAGCACAAGTATTGCTCCAATAAAATAAACAAAGGAATTTATCATCCAGAAAGTAGGATTTTGAAGCCTTTGTATTCTAGCAATATAATTAATGACAAAACTCTCAGAAAATAGTTTGGTAAATTAAGGGTTCCTCACCTAACATTTCCCCAGCTCCCAATTACCTCCTTGTTCAATGTATTCATTTAAGGAAAACAGCAGTAGGTGGACCAAAATAAAATCATAAAATGAATTAATTTTCCCTAAAGTGCTGCCTGAATTCAGGTTGAACTCTTTTAGGTACAGTGGGTTATGTACTTAGAGGGTAAGTTTACATTCTGCTTCCTTTCTGAAATGCTGTTTTATTACAGTATTCTATTCACTGCTGTGCTCTCCTTATCATACTCAGGGAAATATGGTATCTATCTCATTTTATTTAAAAGTGACTTGATAAGTGCCCCAGTTTTATACACTTCTTATATAAGATGTTCAGAAGTGCTTTTTCTCTTAGGAGACTAGAAGTTTCTGGTTGAGCTGTGCTCTGCAGTGGCCTCTGATGGTTAAATTACTTCTTAATTTCTACTTTGCAGAATTTCTCAGGCTCAGTTTATTTTCCCTCAGTTCTGCTCTTCTTCTCAGTTCAACTCCTTCAAGTGAGCCAGAAGTTCTTTAAGCCATGGTTGGGGGTGAATTGAAAAAAAAAATAACCAAACACAACATCAAATGTGAAGGACTAACATATGAAATGGAGATTTTAGAATTAAAATTATTATGGAAGATTATGGACCAAAACAATCTGAGAAACCGTGGTTAAAAGGAACATATTTAGTATTTTTCCATTTCATTTAAACTATAATTTTCTTTGAAAAATTAATGGGATAAATTTAAGGCAAATTTCAATTCCACTTATATGGTTATTGACAGTACTGTCATTCATAGACACAGAAATAATTACAGATTAAAAGCTTAATTAAATAGAAAACATTTTCTATTCTCACTCTGGCTTCATACATTTGCCTTTCACAACTTGATTTGTAACTTGACACAAGACAAAATCAGCCTGTGATCTTTGCTTCCATCATGTCCTTCAAACCTTCTTGAAACTGGTGTTAGCTGCTGCCTTTTGTTTGCCATCGAGCATTTTCTACTCTAGCACAACAGCAGTGCCCAAAACAAAACAGTAAATAAGCCCCAAAGTCCAGCAGACCATCATGAACTGCTGAATTCAAGACTGCACTGAATCAGTACATGAGAAGAAAAAGTGCTGAGAAGACCAAAAGACCTCAGTATAAAAACACTGATTCATTTAGGTTGGAAAGGACCTTTAAGAAGATCAAGTCCAACCAGTAACTCAGCTCTGCCAAGGCCACCACTAAGCCATATTCCCCTAAGCACTACATCTTTTAAATACCAGCAGGGAAGTATTGAAAATACATGGAGAGCCATAATTACTCACTTGAAAACCCTTTTCTTTATTTAGTCTTCTTTCTCATTTATGATCATGGCGTGGTGGCTGCAAAATGGAAAAGCCATCAGCTTGTCAACTTGGCTCTGTCAAATTTAAAGCCAACAAATATGGCTGGAAAGGCTGTTCCAACATAAATGCCAAAAGCAGAGAGAGATTTTTGGACCAAGTACTGCTGAAAACCTCCAGAAGACAGAAGAAAGTTGTTTCAGTCCCTTCCACTTTTCTCAAACAATAAAGATTTACTACAACAAACAGCAGACTCTGAGATCACAGACTCATTGAATGGTTTGGGTTGGAAGGGATCTTACAAATCATCCAGTTCCAACCCCCTGCCATGGGCAAGGACACCTTCCACTAGAACAAGTTGCTCAGAGCTCCAATCAGCCTGGCCTTGAACATTTCTAGGAATGGGGCAGCCACAGCTTCTCTGGGCAACCTGTGTCAGTGTTTCATAATAATAACACATCTTCCTTATGGAAAAGCTATCTTGTAGTTTAAGGGCCATTAATGACTGGATTAACCATTAAAATATTAAAAATAACCTTTAAAAGCCAAATATTCTGTCTGACAGGAGCTTAAAAACTAAGAATAATGTGTCACACCAGGACAAATAAAAAAGCTTCGTAGACTCTGTGTTTTTCAAGGAAGAATTCTAAATGAGAATCACACACTCGTTTATCTCTGCTCAACACTTTTCAGTGTGCTAGAAGGCTTCTCATGGGAGATATTTGCTGATATCATAGAAGGCTTTTCTGAAGATTTCCAGCATTCTTATGAGGATTCTAAAGTTCAGCAGTGCTTTAGCAAAGTCAGTCTGTAAATTCCAAGGTTTCTGGGATAAATAAGGGCTTCTGAGGTCTGGAGAGCAGCGCAACTCATGGGAGAAACCAATAAAACTGACAGAATGCCTTATGATCTTTTTATTCCTTGCACAAATGTCTTGCCTTATTTTAGATAAGTCAGAATGGTAGCTGGCAGAACACAGGCTTGGCATAACTGCAAATCACATGTGAATAAAGTGAGGGCTAGGAGGGATGCAGGGTGTGACAGCATAGTTTCTCATAAACAGAATCTCTTTAGCTTTGTAAAAATTGCTGACTCAAAACTTCAATCCAAAAATACTAACAGGAACTTTTGTCAAACAGACATAGTGAAAGATATCATGTCTCATCAAAGAAAAGAAGAAGGGAAAAAATCCATTTCCACCCAGCAGTCGCCCAACTTCTGGGCTTCCAAGAGAATGCCCATTTCACTGGACAAATTAAAAACTTACTTCGAAGTGCTCCTCTAAAGAATTTCTCACCTCAATTAAAAAAAAAAAAATTGTTCCTTAGCATATATATATATTTTAAACATACAACAATCATTATCTTAACACTACCTAAGACTTCACTAAAGCCCAGTGTGCTCTGTACCCTGGTGGCCATGACTGCCCAGGTAAGCAGTTCATAGAAAGACACCATTTAAATGAGGAGTTGGATGTAGGCTCTCCAATAAGAGAGGAGTTCTTGATCCAGTTATTGAATATAAAATCCTGGCATTCTCCAAGGAACCACTAACAGTACAACAGAGACCATTAACATCACTCTGTTGGATTCCATGAAACAAATGGAACATGGCACCAATTCACCAACAGAAGCTTATATAGCTCCTGATACCACAAGTAAGTTTAACATGCACCCCATGAACTCAAAACACTGCATTTATCCTCAAAATAGGTAATATTGCTAAATACAACAAACATCAACAAAGCAAAATACAGCCCTAGCTGTTATATATCTGCAGTGGGTAAATATTAGGAAAGCCTATGTATTTGTTTTGCTTATATAGGATTTCTTATTTGGTAATGTCAAAACAGCTTTTTCAAAATGAATTATGCTATAATTGAGGAAAAAAGTATGAAAAAATATATTTTGGATTCTTAGATGAAATCTGCATAGCCTGAAACATGAATTCACAAGAGGTAGTCTTAAGGAACAATGTGCTTCAGATGAAGGCAGTGACAAATGTGAAACAACTTTTTGGAATTTACTCAAATGCAATACAAGACGCCAAAGTGAGTTTGATCTTTCCGGATCAAGATCAAACTGAAATCAGGTCTATATCATACAGTTCTGCTGGTGCAGTGATATTAACAGATTTTTAAAAATCCCTAAGAAATCACATCATATTGGTATGTCATATTGGACAAACCAATATGTTTTCCTCTACATTTCCAAAGCACTTAAAGAGACAGTTTTCACAGACTGGGATGAACTCTTGAAAGCAAGTAAAAGAGGCAGGATAGGGCTATAGCTGATGCACATGCTACTTCTCTAAAACTGCTCTGAGGGGTAGTATGATGGTAGCTATCCAGTAAATATTTTATTCAGTGTCATGATTCAAGCTAAATAAAGTGAAAGTCATCTACTACTGTTAAATACAGTCACTTCTGCAATTTCTTGGCAGTAAGAAGAGCAGATGCCCTTTTGTCATACCCAAATTAGTGTTTGCTGTGGATTTATGAAACTTGCAGCTTACTTGCCTATTAAAACAGTGACAGAATTATTCTGGACATGGGGAAAATTTGAATTTGATCTGGCCACAGGCCAAATCATAGGAGGTTCATGCTGAAACACAGCTAATGAGTAGCCAGAAGAAGTGGCCAGTAATTGGCAGCTCAGCTTCGGTTGTAAAGAATGCTCATTAGGAAGACAGGCTGACTACTCAGCTTCTTCATTTATTCAGTTTTTGACCCACAATTTAAATATTCCAAACCGTTCCATTTTAAAATACAGGACAAAAAGATTGCATGATCTCACGTACAGAGGTGGCAATTCCCAAAATATTTACATGTGAAGCAGCCAGTTAATACACCCTGCCATGCTTTTGACCATGGGAATTCTATCTGACACTAAATAAACAACAATAATAAATAGTGACAGGGAAGGTATCTGCTCCAGAGAATGTATCAGCTAGAGCAAGTTTTGTCCATTCCCTAAAATGTGTCTGGGGAATTTGGTTTTTTTTTTTTCAAAAAAGGCTATTGGGAGCAGCATGCTCCCTCAGTGCTCTACAGGGTACCACTGTTTGGCATTGCCCAGAGATCAAGGAAATGCAATTCAAGGCAGATGTGAGCTGGTGTGTTTACAACAAGCCAGATGCAGTCACACCCTTTACCAGCCAAGAAAATTGCTGAATCTAATGGGCAGTTTGACAGCAACCTGGATCAACTGGCATTTGGAAAATAAAATTCAGTCAAAAAGCAACTGGATAATGAAGCAAGATGTCATCCACTCAACAGATAACAAAATCAGACCATTTGAAAAGTGGGAGACAGGCCTCTTGCTTTTAGACAAAACAGAAAATCTAACCCCACAGCTGATGGTGGTGCTGAGAAGAATGACAGCAATTTCTGTAACACAGTTCTGTGCCAGGACCGATTAAGTGCTGAAAATGGATTTGGAATCAGCTGGTAGGAAAGCAAAGTATGCAAGTTCCATGATCCAAAATTAAATAGCTGAAGCACGGTAATTCAATTAAATGCTGAAAAACTTTCAGTGATAAATCACACATATATATCACTTGCATAAATTACTCGCCTGTGTGGGTCCATCAATAAATGTTCTGTGGAGGAGTCCTTCCCACAGTTTTTATCCCAAAATGTCCCCAAAAGCATTCCTGAGACTGCTTTCTCAGTCAGGACAAGCTGCTCTCCTAAAAATTGTGTACACATGAGCTAAAGTCTAGAAGTGACCCCTGTGAGTAAACACACAGTGAGTTTAGAGCCCAAACGTATGCCAGGGTGCTCCACCAGCATTGTACATGCTGCATTTCATTGCTCACAGCCTCAACTTCACCATGGTGTGAAATGTAGCTCAAAGAGCTGCAGATGGACTGTACTCAAATGTCTGAATTTCTGATGTTTTCCATCAGCCACTCAGATCTGTGGGCTGCCATCCAACAGGTTTAGCCAAGCACAGAGCATGAAAAATTGCATCAAGAGACTGTTTCTGTAGTCACTTCAGCTGAGCTACTTGAATGTCACGCTCATCACCACAGTAAAAACCAAACATCAGAAAGGCCTGGGATTTATCATGTCGAGCTACCCAGCTGCTGTGGACCACACCACAGCCCAGCAGGGACATCAGGAGACAGAGAGGCTGAAGAACGTCACACAAGGCATGTCATTCTGACATCCTCCCCCACATCTTCAGATTTTTGGAAATCTTGCTCAAACTGCTCATGTCAAAGTGCTTAAAATGCAAGCTCTCTGAAAGCTGGTTATTCCAATTCAGCTAGAGGAAGGAGAATGGCAGGAACTCCCAAACACATGCTAGAAGTACAGGGTGACTTGTGCAAGCAAAAGCAGCCTGTGTCAGTCAGCTGCTTGTGAGGCGCAGCATGAGTGATCAGACATGCACAATCTGGGTGGAAGGACTTGTTTTGTTGTTGTTTTTAACCAACAGCCCAAAGAATTATCAGTACTGATTTAAACAGGCATCTACCAAGCCAGGCCTTCTTCAGTGACACCCTCTGATCTTACCTTGTGTATAAACCCAAACCCTACTCTTGGAAAAGCATTTTGTTTCTGTATTTTGCTGTTTAGAAGGGCAGCATAATCCTTCTGGGAGAGCATCTTTCTTTGCAAGGATAACCTGCATCAGCACCACAAATCTTCAAGGATAGCTACTGCACTTATGAAGTTTGCCTTGGCTCTTTGAAATTGAACAAAGTGAGTTGTTAATTCAAAGCAAAATAAACACATTACTGAGCATATAATAGGTAAATAAACATAATAATTCTAGTACCATATATAATTCCAAGTATCACAATGAGAGAACAACAAGGAACATGTGAAATAACATCCATGGCTAAAATGAAGCCATGACAACAAAGGACAAACACCTGCCACTGATTTTGCACCAACTTATCTAGAAGAGTAGCTGGATGTTTTTATCATCTGCAGACCTATTAGTTATAAATACTAATCCAACACCAATATAAAACAATGTCCCAGTAAAACACATTTTAGGCACAGATCTACCTCTGCAGAGCAGCTGGGTTTTCAGACTAACATTAATCACAAATACACCTTTTGCTTGTGTGCAACTCAACTTCTTATTCCTTGCCTGGGGATACAGAACTCAGAATATTAGGTTTCAATGACTTACTTTTAGTCTTTTTTTTTATTTTTTTTTAAAAATCCAATTATGTTTGCATCATCAGAAACAAAACTAACCAATTTGACGACACTCATACTAAGTCTTTTTCTAAGAACGAAAAAAATAATTAAAAAATTTGCTATTGACCTTTTATATTAAAAGGGACACTGACAAATACTAACTATTTCCACCTTTAATTACCACTGGTCAGTGTTCTAACTAGCAGAAGTATACATAGCTAAAAATATAAAGTGCTTCAGATCTTTACACATGAAATGTGTGTGCTTAGATACCTCCTCTATTTTGATCTGTGCACTGAATTAAACATCATCTTTTCAGATGCAGAGCTGTCAGGACAAAGGAACAGTGGCCTCTCTGCTATATGAATGCTTTACTAGAAACACAAGTGCAGGCTTCTCCCCATTTTCCCATCACTATCCTGTCATCCACACTTGCAGATGCCCACAGACAAGGAGATAATTTAATTAGCATACACAATTAAACCAAATGATGGTATCAGGGTCCTTATGTTCTTAGTTTCATTATTAAAGCTTAGTTTGTAATGATAGTCATCAATTACTTTTCAGATTTTGAAGCTCAGTCACAAAAGAAAACGTTTCCCAAAAATTACTATAGAGGCTTTAAAAGTTTGTATTTCTTGTGGCCACACTATCAAAATAAATTCACAAAAAATGTAGTCAGCAAGCACAATTGTTGAAAGGTATGACAGCAAAGACATTTAGACCACATCCTTATGAGAAATTTTTTGTCAGAATGGCATCCTGTAACAAATATGGGGGAGAAAAAGAAAGACTTTTTTTTTCATATATCCAAGAACATTTTGTACCTATAACTTTTCTATGTCTGCTTCAGGAAAATTAACCATTTAGAAGTCTATTTGGATTTTATTTAAGAGTCTTGATTGATTACCAATAGGGAGTCAAGACATTTCCTAAGATGTTATCATTTTAGTTTTTTTGAAAGGCTGTCTCATAGCACTTTGAATTTCAGTACCACAAACACACCACCTCAGTGTATTTAACACAGGAGGTTTGCAGTTGGAGCCAATAAAAAGAATGGAAGTGATTTCTCCCAGTAACACACACAGAAAAAAATACCTTTGCAATTAAGAGCTTGCTATTCATGTATGATATTAACTTTCTGACACTGCTCATTCTTTTTCAGCATTTTGTTTGTACATGGAAGACCGCTGTGCCCAGAGGAGTTGTTGTAGACAATAGGGGGATTTTTATCTCAGTAAATATTCAGATCTTGTACTTTTACTTAGAAAATGCATATGATTTAGGAAAAAAAACAAAACGTTTTCCAAGATACATTTTTTTCACCTGAAATCTTATGCTGTCCACAATAGGACCTAATTTTTTAATCAAATGATAAATAAAGCCCAAACTCTCTAGTGTTATTAAGACAAAAGATGATTCTGAAATACAAAACAGTTTTGCACTAAAACCTTCCCTTACTCTGGTATGTGCAAATCATTTATATGTGNTTTTTTTTTTTAATTTATAGCTGATGATCTAGGTTTTATATATAGAAATTATGTGGAAATATGGGTTTCTTTGAAAGCTGATTTTGCATGGACATCTAGAGCAATTCCTAGTATAATGCATTTACATCTCACATGAACACTTCTCACTTACTAAGACTTTCTATAGTCTCAGCTTGTTGTTCTTTGCTAAGGGGCAGGTGTGCCAACATTAGCATATTATAAACTTTTTTCCTCATAAGAAAGCTTCCCTGTTTTCAAATCATTATGTTATTGAGATATTTAGATGTTATTTCCTCATGGACTGGAAATATATTTCAGCCTTACAGATTCCAATCCCTTTAGTAAACACTCCTTGCTGCTTGTCCGTACCTTCCTACAAATTTTATACATATTTAAGAATTTTGTCCTCTGTTGTACCTCCATAATTCTTTCCTCAAAATGTATGTAAATCATACAAAAACAGTATTAATTCAGAAAGGCTTGGCACATTATTTTGGGAATTTTCAGCCTGGATTTCTCTTACATGCTCAATCATATTAAAAAGTCAGAGTCCACATCAGCTGAGGTTCAGATTATAAATATAATGAATAAAACTGTTCTGACTACGGGTAGGAATGATTGTGAATAATCTCCAATTTATACAGTACACCATAAGTCACTGCCACCTTTTATTCATGTGAGCATGTACACATTTATTTGTTTATGGAAAACAGTTCCTAAAAAAAATTCTCATAATGTTGCAGCATATGCTACACAGGGAAGTTGCCCCTTTGATCTGTATAAACCTACATGTTCAAGACATCTTTAATCAGAAAAATTTTCTCCTCTATCACCTGTGGAGAGTTTTCAATTAAAAAGTTGAGTTACTAGGAGAAAAATGAATCTGAGTTAAGATGTACATATTTAAGAAACTTGGGGAAAAGAGCTTTCCCATTTTTCTTCAAAATAGGCATAAATTGATAGTGTATTCTAATTATGATCACACTTGAGAATAGTTAAGCTAATGAATATTTCCCCTAACTGGTACAAATACCAACAAAAATTGACTAATAAGTATTCACTGGAATAATTAATTGCAGTAAATTTTAAAATAATCTTGAAGATATCATGGGGGTTTTTAAAAATAATATTGATGCATCCTTTTGTAGCAGTAGAGAATCCAGTCTTGAAATTCCATTAATTTAGCAGACACAACTTTTTTCTAAACAGGAATATAAGAGAACACAGATTACCTTCACCATACATGCAGCTTTTATTTTACTGTCCTATCACTAAATTTTGTGTTTTGCCCATTACAAAGCGAATACTCAGCAGTCTCAGTGCAGTTTTACTGAAAAGCATCTGAAGTTACCAAAGGTCACTCTCAAGAGGATGTATTACTCAGTGCCTGCAAATAAGATTTCCACTTAATGTTTCTCTGCATGAATTTGATCCTAAGAACTTTAGTCACGATTCAGCTAAACCTCTAAAGAACAGGCATTATCCCCCTGCCCTTGGTGGGGGCTGAGAGGTTACTGGACCCCTTTGAGTAAATCTGGTTCTTTCTTTCAGCCTGAGAGGGGAGGTAATCCTGGAGGAACTGCCTCAAACACAAGGACATGAAGCATTAGCTGGATGACTACACATGTTGTCAAAAAAAACCAGTGAGAACAGAAACTTTGTTGAGCTAGATCCAGCAAGATGGAGGAGCAACTAGCATAAAATTTATTTTCAGCATTGTTTTAAAAAAAAACCAATCAGCTTTCATTGCCTTTTAGCTTCTGGATCTGGACCTCTTACACTGGCAACACTCTCAGGTTTTTTTTCTGCAACCACAGGAGTCAGAAGTTCTCATTCATGAGTGTCAGCCGAATTTCCTGGGTAACCATTACAAAGTCCAGAACTTAAGAGAAATAATTGATGTCACAAGATCCATCATAACAAAAATTAGAAAAGTTAGAAATAGCTATTTACTGAGGGTCATATCAGCATTCAGCTCTAATCAAATGGCATCAGATATTCAAATGCAGTACAAATCCACTTAAAGAATGTTTTTTTAATCAATGGATTGACAAGGCCCCAAGGAAGCTGCAAAAGGCAATCAGCATATGCTGGCAGGGAACTGGAAATGTAATTACAATCTAGAGAAAGGAAAATTTCACTGTGCCCTTCAAAATGATGCAAAGTCTTGTCATTTGCATGATGTCCCTCCTATTAAAGGAAGACACAGAATCCCCTTTCCCACATGTTTTCATGTTAGCCATTTAGTACATCCACAAACCTGTAAAATTGGGAAAGAAAGGAAAATGAGTTTTGAATAAAGATGTACTTGACTTGGAGTTAAATTTCTGAGTTCACAACCCATGTCCCTCAGTACTTTTGGAATTTCTGCCACACAACTTGCCCTTTTTAACTTTGCCACAGGTTTCAGTGCTACAACATTAAAAAGAAGATAAAGCTTGTTCATGCTGATGAACTTCCAGTAACTCAGGTCCTCTGTATTCAAATAAAATCTTTCTCTTTTTATTCCTGATTATTGTATGGCTCATTAAAGGAATAAACCCCAGCATGACATGAAAAATCACTTTAGTCTGATAAGATGAAGCAAAACTCTATTCAGCAGCAGAAGTAGCTTGGCTTGCCTCTAAGAGAGAAGCTGAACAATAGTTACTTTTATTTATTACAGAACCTATTTTATGATTTTAATGTTTTCAAAAATTACACTTCTGAACAAGAGCATTCTTTCCTACCGAGGGGAAATCTCCTTTTTATTTATTTAAAATTTTCCTGTATACATACATTGCATAAATTTTAAGGCAACTAAAGTTTCAATTTACTTCATGTTCAAACTTTAGGTCTAGTTAGAATAACCTGCAAACTGGAAATAGTTAAAGAGTGAATCAGCAAACAAAGCAAGCAGAG
This sequence comes from Chaetops frenatus, assembly GCA_013400775.1. Lineage (NCBI taxonomy): Eukaryota > Metazoa > Chordata > Aves > Passeriformes > Picathartidae > Chaetops > Chaetops frenatus. Next base: position 94,655 of record VZTR01001417.1, on the reverse strand, counting down.
ATGAGGGAGGAGGAAAAATACTTTTTAGCAAGTCACTTATATGTCTTCAGCTATATTTCTGAAGTTATCCAGGCAGATTTATCATTAGATCTTTTACTGAAAAACTCAGCTTCAAAGCCATTAAGTTTTAGGAAACAATTGAGGAAAAACATCAGATATTCAGTGTTCTGAGAGCACTGGGGATGCTTTAAGAGCAAAATATTTTATGCCAAAACTGTCTGGTTCAATAAAACCACAGAAGCTGGCCTAAACTGGGAAAGTTGTCTGGGTTGAAAGTTTGGGGTTTAATTAGGTTGAGGAGATTTTTTGTGGGATTCTTTTGGTCTGGGTTTTTTTGTTTGCTTGCTTCTGCAGGGGCTTTTGAGTGGGAAGGGAGGGGAGCGGTGTTTGAGGTTTCTTTTAGTCTCTTGGTTCCAGGATGCAGAATTAGAGGATAACTAGTCTTTCTCCAAAGATCAGTCACCTGGTTTTGGTTTTTTTTTTTTTCTCCAGTCACTACTAGGAAGATTTCACCTTTCAGCCACTCTTCCAGCAAACACAGCACAGTTGTCAGTCTCTCCCTTCTCCAATAGCTTTTCAGTTCTCCTGCTGCTGCATAGAACAAGTTAAAACTTCCACTCCAACCCCTCCCAAACCACCACCTAAAAAGCCATATATGACAGACAAGCTGTTCCTGTCCAAGCTACCCAATTTCTATGGAGCAACCCATGAACCCTCCCTTGAGTTGAACTGAAACAAGGCGAGGATCCCTCCTGGGGGAGGCACAGAGCAGACCTGGGAAGCCCTGATGGGTGAACTCCAAGCCTTCACAGATGGCTTCTGAAGAAGCTTGAAAAGCAACTCCTGATAGAAATACCAATTATGAGTAGCTCCCCTGAAAATAGTAAGCAATAACAAGTTCTATTTGCAATAGCCAGAAAGCAAAACTCTGATTGCAAAATACCCAGGTGTTGTTTGATGAGATATGAGATTTTTGCGTGAGATAAGTGCTGGTGAGTGATTAATTTCCTCAATCCCCCATTTTATGTAAATCAAGAATCTTGCTAAAGTTTGCAGTTCTACTTTTCCTTTAATAAAAACTTACAAAATAAGAACACCTCCCTCTACCCATACATACACACTTTAATAGCAACAAGCAGATTTTAGAACTTGGTTCCACATTTGTTACCAGGGAAACTGCACAGACTTGGAGAGATTCACATGCAAATGATTTCCTAATCTGCTCTGTCATAAAAACACAATCTAGCACTCAACTAGCAATATGCATTAAAATGCAAAGCCCAGGATTATCAATGAGCTCAGTCTTAATTTTGACTCTGTTTGGTTCTTCTATTCACAGCTTTTATCCCTGCTATGAAACTGCTGCTAAATCACTCTGGTTTGGTGAAAAAAGCCTTCTACCTACACTGTGTAATGAAGATAGCAAGGACCAAGACTTTTGAGCACAGGAAAGATTCTCCTGCCTTCCTTCAGCCTGGGCAGTGCATGGAGCCCTCATGTACAACCAGCCCTCCTGGGCCTGGGGCTAGCACAACCTACTCAATTGGGATCTGAACCTGCTGCTGCAAAGGTCACTACTCTATTAGCCTTAACATTTGGGTTTGCTCCAATGAAAACACACACTGGCAAAGTGCACAATATTGAGAGAAACAGAAATTAAAGTTCTACAAGCCCAACATTAGTAGTGCTATTTAGTTCACTCCACTGAAGGAGAACTAGCCTTCACTCAGACTTGTTCAGTCATTCCCAGACTGCCTCAAATTAGTTAATCCATGTACTTCCAGCACCAGTGGAGCTGCACAGCCAGAGCCTGCAGCTGCTGCCAGAGGCCAGAAACACCTGAAACTTTCTTGCGGCTCTGTTGGGTCCCAGCTGCAGCAGCTTTGACTCTGTCTCATGCCCAAGCAGTGCAAGATTCACAACTTTGTGCCCTGCCAAAGGCAGCAGAAGTATATATATATCTTCAGGGAACGTGATATTTACATTAGAGAATGCTAAAGGAAGCTTATTTGCTGTCACAAAAACATTGCAGAAACCTGTCTGCTCCTAACTCCTTCCGCTCACTTGAGAGAGGATGTTATCAGCCTGAACTCCTGGGTAAGTGATACCCCAACTCTGCTTTGATAGAAAATCATCAGAACCTGACAACGTGCATTTAAGTATTTGATTACATCACCCATTGGTCATTAAGGAAACCACAGTTGCATCTTCCTGTTACAGCCTATTTGATTAAGTTATATGATACATCCTCCAGCATTATTCATGCCCCTGTGCACCAGCAGCTAATTTCCTTTGCTGCATGTCGTCCTGTTTTTATTAATGTCTCCTCCAAAATGAACTTCTTGAGTTGTATTTTTTCTCTTCTCATACCTTCTCACAGCTCAGTCTAGTTATCATAGACATATTTTAATTAATTTACCTTAAGAATATATCATTACTTAGGTATATTAATCAATTTTACTTCATACCTTCTTATAAGTAGGTTTAGTCTGGGTTTAACTTCTGGTTTTCCTTTTTGGGGGTGATATTTGATTAAAAAGTACTTATTCTGAGTAAATTCAGCTCTGAACCATAAATGACTGATGCAACTTTTACAACATGCTAATTTGAATAGGCATAACTGCTGATATTAGAAAAGAAAGTTTACCCAACAGTTTAGAGCACTGACTAAATGTGAATTTTGTCCCTGTAATGTGCACAGGCTGTGGAAAAAATATCACCAGTGCAGTACTTTCACTGAAACTCCAATAGTTTAAAAACATAAAACACAAAACACGTACAAAGATGGAAAGCTGGTATTTCCAATTAAATGAATCTGGTTATCATGTATTCAAATGTACCTGAAAATGTTCAAAACCTAGAAACTGCATCTTCAATTGCCAGAATTACATCATGGCACTAAAAACCAGATACCTCAAAGCACAGTGTTTGCTTTTCTTGCAGTTTCATCTGACTCCTAACACAGATGTGCTGGAGCAAGGATCCCTCCCCAGGAGACAGTGGATGCAGGAGCATGTCCATGGTAAAAGCTGTCCCTTGCAGGTTGAACCATGCCTGATTAGCACTTGAGAACCTGAGTGAGAGAGAGTTTTGCTCTGGAGGTGGCAGGATTATCTTGTCTCTCTCTGCTTGCAGTGTCTACTAACACAGGAACAAATCCACTGAGGGGTTTACAAAAATTCAGGGAGAGCAATAGATGACCTTCTCCATACTTGCCCTTGCCCAAACAGACATGGTATTAAAAGTGCCTGCAAACTTCATGTTCTATCTGTACATGAACCTTTCTCCTAAACTTTGTCCCTTTTAAGTTTAGATTTGGAGCAGGCTCCCTCCACTGAACTCCATAATCTGTTCTCCAGATTTTTTTATTCCCACCAAAAATGGCAGAGAAGAGCTGTCAGGAAACACAGAATACATGGTAAAAAATTCTAAAACTTCACAGAGAAGCTGATGCATGATGTGCATTATGGTAGAAATGAAGAAAAAAACCAAGGGGAACACAGGAGTTTCTTGAAAAGGAACTTAGTAAAAGATAAAAAAAATTGCTTTGAAGTCATTTAAGTATTTCAGGATTATTTAAACATCATCCTGGATGTGAGCAAGGCTCAATTTAGTCTTTCTTCCTTAAATATGCACTTGCCTTTCTAACAGAGATCTTCTTAATCCCGTTTCTATCCTGTTATTTTGGCTAATTCCAAATGTATCAAATTCACATACAAATTCTATTCGTATTTGCCAGTGAAGCTATTTTTAACATATGCTAAAATAATAATTACCAGGGGGAAAAAAAAGAATCAAGTTTATATTATTGATTATATACTATTTTTAATGAATTTCATTGAATCCTGCAATTTAAATGCTATTTAAGACCACTACAGGGTTTAAAAAGTGATTTGTATAACAACAGTGAAGAGTAACTCTGACAGAACTGTGAGTGAATACAGCTTTCAGGGATGAACACTGTCTGAACCTATGTCATCTCATTAGTGTTAAATTAATCAGGCTTTATTTATTCATATGACGTTAATGATTATATAGAGCCTATAATTGTCAAAGTTTCAGAAATTCTTGGTGTACTCTGATGGTGGGAGGAGTTCAGTAGCCCTGTATGAGATAATAACCCAAAGTTTCCATTCTCACTTTAAGATACCACTTTAATTTTTATTTTCATCCTGAACTTTTAAGATTCATAAAAGCTTCAGCGTAATTTTTCCCCCTACAGTCATAGAACATTTCAGTTTTGAAGTACAAAAAGCACATCCATAATTAATGGCTTCCATAAGAATTATGCTGTATGATTCATTTTGTTCAAAACCAACAGCAGATATTATGAGGATACCATTTATTATATGATTACTGTTATTGAATTCTTGGCATTTAATCTTCATGCATTTAATATTCAACTTTTTAGTTAGCTTCTTTCTAAAGAAATATTGCTTGCATGTTACAACAAAAAAGGAAGAAATAGGGCAGGAACAAGATTAATACTTGTTGGGAATGTGTCCTATTATTTTGATTTGTGAATGCATATGAATTAAAAAAAACCAAAACTTCAGGTACATTAGCCTGTTGCAAATACAGGCACTAGATTTTAGCCTAAAGAAGGAAATTTAAAATAAAATATGAGAGCTAGTTAAGCTTTCAGAAAGGCTAAATTTAGAAATGTTTGTGAATTATATTTTACACGATGTAAAATACCCTTGCAGGACGTTTAAATGTCAGCTAATTCCTGAGAGGAATATTACTGTGTAAGTATTGCTGTTGAAACAAAACACAGAAAAGCAAAACAGTTTCATGCATTTGCATGTCAGCACAGAACACCTAAAGACATTCCTGGTTTGCACCGAAAGAGATGCTTAAAAGCTCTGTTTGGTAGGGAAGCAGAACCAATAGTAGTGGAGATGTGTTTCAAGAAGGGATTAATGGAAGAGTCTGTCACTAAGAATGAGAAACCCAGCAGTGCTCGTGTCTCTTGGTCCCAGTGCTCGTGAATGCACTACAGAACTGCAAAGTACCAGGAGCACCCTACTTGTCACAGCATTACATTTCTGCTTTGGCCCTTGAAAGGGTCTGTGACAAAATAACCTGGCCAAATGGTGTAAATTCTTTAATAAAATACCATGTGCCAATCACATCAGATAACAATTAGCAAAAGAGCTTTAATTACACACACAGGCATGTGACAACACCCAGCAATAGAGAAGCTCCAAGGATGAGCAGGAGTTTATGTTCCAAAGTCATGGAAAGCTCTTTCTGGTTTTGCTTCCTGTTGAGTTCTTGTTTGCTTGGGGTTTATTTGTTTTGTTTCATTTTCAATTTTTGGGGGATTTTTTAGTAGTCAGAGGGAGTGAAATGCAGAACAGATGTTATCACCTGCACAGAATTCAAACACAAACCAAAACTACTGATTATTATAATAATCTGTTCTGAAATACCAATAAAAGCATAAAAAAAAACCAACCTAAAACCCCTCCTTGTTTCTCTGGCAAGTGCTGCACACAAACATGAGCGGGTGAATGGAACAACAAATTTAATTATTCCCATAAACCCTCTGGGCAATGCTACATATTCTCAGTTACCTATCACTACATTACCATTAATCAGCAAGGTTATACACACACACACAGAGAACTCTGATAACATTCCTTAATGGCTTTTCATAATGAAAAAATGTATGAAAATAAGACAATGAAGCCTCTTTTGCACCGTTCTGTCCTGATTTGGAGGAAAAAGAGATGATCTTGAAAGTATTTTTCAAGTAAAGACTCTATCAAATAACTGCCATCAATTAATTTAAATATTTCATTTAGCTTTACCTTTTTCTTTGATTGGCTAACACTCAAAACCGTAAAAAAAAAAAAAAAAAAAAAACAAAAACAAAAGAAAAAACCAAACCAAAACAAAAACAAACAACAAACAAACAAAAAAAAACAAACAAAAAACCCCACAAAAACAACAACAAAAAAAAAACCACAAACCTTTTTTCCAAACAATAAGTAAAAGACTTTCACTCAAAGCATCAAATACAATGTCAAATACTCAATAATTTGAAAAAAGAGGAAAACATTAAAATTTATCTTTAGATAGATGTGTTTTCAGAGAAGTTGAAGCTTTCTGAGAAAATGATTCCCAAAGTCCTAGCCAGCTTAGAGCAAAAAAAAAAAAAAAAAAAAAAAAAAAAAAANAAAAAAAAAAAAAAAGCACAAGGAGTGAACTGTAAAACTGTGTGTCTTGTCAGTTTTAGAGGAGGGGAACAGGAAAGAAGCAGCAGTGCACAGAAGACACTGTTTGATGAGATTTATGCAGGAAGTTATGGATTTGTTTCTCAAAGTAATGATGAAATTGAAGTCTCTACTCAAGGTAGTCTGGCTGAGTTCCTGTTAGAATAATTAATTCAACACTGTGGGGATGGAATTGTTATTGATGTGATGAGGCACCGGGAGACTTGGACAGGCACTCTTTAATTATTTATAATCTAAGCAAATAAATATAATTAAGCAATATGTATCTTTAGGAAATTCAAATTGACTCTCAGAGGTATAGAATATCACCTTTCCTTACAAACCAATGTCTTAGATAAACTTTCAAAGATCTACTAATGTCGTGCTGAAGCCAAAAAGCCTTTAGCTGTAGAAACTTGGAAAATGCTATGACAATGTTTTGATCAGCATAAAATCCCAATTTTGTCAATTGAAAATCAGGCAAGTTCTGTGACAAAGAAGACAGAGACAATAAAGGGCAGATATGGCAAAGCAAAAAATCTGCAAAAATATTGCATGATACATGCATTTTCTTCTTCTTAAAGCTTTTGGGCATATTTTAGCACTAAGTGAGGAGATGACTTCAGCCAGACTAAAGTGCTTTACACAAATGTATTTATCACTGCAGAGAAGCAGAAATTGTTCCAAGCTGAAAAAGGATGTCTGTCAATACATCACGAAAAGAAATAGCCTGGAGAATGTACACAGAAGTGTATGCTAGGCCAGGAAATTTCCATCTTTTTCCAGAACGAAGTACAAACTTTCACTATCCTGAGTCTGCTTCTGCAAACGATGGAAGATTGACTTCAGGATTATTTTTTTCCCACTTGTTTAATGGTTTGGGCTTCTTTAATCTGTTCACATATCCATGCTCCTTTGAGCAATCTCAAGAGGAAGCAATTAAAAAAAACCAAACAAATTACAACTGAAGGTCTTGCATTATATTCTGACTCCAGGACATGAAACTTTCTAAAGAAGATTAAGCATTGTGAGATCTAAGATGAGTTGTCAAAATACTGCAGATCTTGAAGGTTTCTTCAGACACAATTAGCTAAAGAGCTCGAAAAAGAGTTTAGTAGAAGGCAAAGGAAGCTCCTTAAAGTTTGTATGCCAACAGCCCACCAAGATCAAAACAAAGCTCTCCTTCAGCTTCTGTAGAGTTGGAATCCGGATTCTCTTGAGGCAATGGAAAGAGATTTAAAATACAATACATAAAAATACTTTCTCATCTTTCTAACCATTTCTACTTTGCTGTAAGCTGCGCTCCTCCTGACTTTTCATGCATCATCATCGACAGAGGAATTCCAGAAAGGGCCTGTTTAGATGGTTGCAATGGTAGTAATGCCTATCCTCTCAAACCAGTGCAATAGGAGAACTGAACACAGAAATGTACCTTTCCAAGCTGTTTTGAGATGAGCTGAAGAAAAAAGAACAGTAGAAAGACCAAAATGGAGAGGGAATCAAGGAAAAAAAATGACTCCTGAGCAATACAGAAATCAATCCCACTAACAGCACTGGAGACAGTCTAATTAATGTCATTCAGCCATTTCACGTGGCATTTAGTGAGAATCCTATACAATTCACTCATCCAACCCCCATGTAGGTTCCAGCTGCCTTCCTCATCCTTCCTCAGGGTGCAGGGGGTGGCCTTGTTCTGGCTTCTCTGTCCCTGTGTTGCTCAGGGTAACTGGGAGAGGCCGGCACTGCAATCCCAGTGCCCAGCACAGCCAGCGAGGGAGGCGGCAGCGACCACAAACAATTTGTAACAGTGACAACCACAGTGGGCGAGTGCCACCAATGCTAAAAAGAGTGATGATCGTTTATAGAGAAGTAAACTGAGATCTATAATGGTGTGAAGTGAGGCATCCCTGAGAAAATAAGGGAAAATGAAGTAATCTGAACACACTGCTGGATTTGTGGATGCAGGGACACGAGCTGAAGGAGCTACTGCAGAGATGCAGGTCTCGGTTCTAGAGGCATCTCTTCCTTGCTTTACTAAAAGCATCATGTACTGATGGAGTAGGCAATTTATGATGATATTTTCCTTGAGCAGCCCACAAACACGGTAGAAAGAACTTCCTACCTTGGGGGTAAGGCAGTAAGACTGCAAACTCTTCAAGTTGTGGTAGAAAATACAAGTGTGTTTCTTGAAAAGGGTTCTGCCAATTAATATTCTGTTTTATAGTTTCAGCAGCCTAGTGGATGATATTTCATTTTTAAGCATTTTAGCCTCACCAGAAAGAAGGAAAACTTTACACATCTATCTTAGATACTGCATTCTTAGCTACAAAAATACCTTATTGTAATATTGATTTACAGGGCCGGATCTTCAAATCCAGCTCAGGACCAAAAATTAAGGGCCTATCTCTCCTGATCCTGTGGTTCCACACTGTTTAACTGATACAGCAGAGGGGCCTGTTCTCAGCTCCAGTCCATTGGAAGCCATGTGCAAGCATGAACCTAGCACAGCTCTTTGTAACAGGTTGTCGTGGCAGAAACCGGCTTGGAACAGAGAAAATCTCTGTGAAAGCCATGAAATAGTGACTGTGAGAAACTCTCAGTCTCCAAACCAAAATAATCCAGTTCTCAGGCTGGCTTTTGTGACAATGTCAAAGCAAGAATGTGAACAAAACTTGCACCTGCAAACAGTACGGGAGAGCCTTTCTGATTGGTTGGGATGATTGTTTATACCTTTTAGCCTATGGCATGTTTAATTTTGGAATTCTATCCAATGGAGTCTTGTTTTTCACTATCTACCTTATATATGAAGTGTAATTTCTTAATAAAATGCTCTTTGCCTTTCTGAATTATTGGAGTCTTTTTGTGTGGTGTTGAACTCAACAGCAACAACACATATCACCTCTATTACTTTTGAGGGCCATTTTGTGTGATAAAAAGGAGGTTAAGTAATAATTCTGAGCCATTACTGTGTCTTCTTTTTCTCTCCTTATACAAGAAACAGTGTAAAAATTCACCATCACTCTGTCCCTCCCAAGCCTCTCCATTTCTACCTGTATTTTCAGTGCCTTTCTGTATTGTGTGCTTCATCTTGAGGTAGCTGCTGATCAAGTTTTTCAACTTTGGAAGATGTAGCAGCAAGACCACAACTGGGCAAGGCCAGGATCCTCAGCAGGGCCCTCATACTCAGCAGGCAAATGGGAGGAGCTGTCAGCTCTGCTACCTCGCTCAGATGTCACCTCAGCTCTCCTCTGGGGCAGGTGCTCCAGCAGAGGTGCTTTCCTGCCCCTCTACCAAGGAAAACCTTTTAAAAAGATGCTCTTTGATGTGTAACCACAGGAGAGCACAAGTCTCAAGTTCAGCTAAGCATGTTGTGAACATTAGCAGGTTTAGCTCCAGAAGGCAAACACAAGTGACAGCCTCCAAGTCAAGATATCAGTTTGGAGGAGTTGCTGCAAGAAAAATACTGAGACGAACAAACAGTGGGTGTTGTGGATTTTTCAAGTGAATATTGGAGCTCCTGAAAAGTACCACTACCCAAAACACTGATTATAATAGGAAAGGCATATAACATGTGTTTTACAGTGCTACTTTACCTGTGCCAGACACAAAGGAAAAATCAAAGAGAGGGGAGCATGTCAGTTTCCTTTAATAACAAGAAACACTGAATGGCATCTTCTACTCGGAATGCAGTCTGGACTTTCAGTATGGAATAAAATCCTCCACTCTTAGCACTCCACCTTCATCAGCTTTGGTAAAAAAAAAAAAAACCTCATATCCTCCCCAAGAGGGTAACAGTGTCCTCCAGACCCAACTCCTTGGAGAACACAGGCCAGCCAGGGTGAGCAAATTGTTCTAAGCTGTGGTTGCCAGTTAAGCCTAAATTAATCCTCTCCATAGATCGGCATCTTGCAAATGAATTAATGGGCACACTACCTGGGAGACAGTATACAGTCTTTTTCTACCTCATTAAAGAATTCCTCCCTTAAGCAAGATATTAGTCAATCTGAAATTTATGGGTCCTTCACTTTCAAATTTTCAAAGGGAGTTTTGAACTCAGTCTATGAAGGATTGATACACGGTTTGAAGTGCAACCAGGACTTCTTACATCTGTGGTAAGAACAGCAGCACAGAGCAATCACTGTTACTTTTGATTTAAATGCCTCATTTACTCCTTCCACATGAAAAGCTGTTAAATAAAATTATGCTTAACTAACGACCTAACACTAAAGGAATTCTCCTTTTGCACAGAGATAGACTGTGGTTGCACACTGTCACCAAAGCAACCATTTTCAACACCTGGATCTCTGTCAATACAGTCAATGTATCAGGAAATTCACAAAATAAAATCACAAATTTACATGACAAATTTTAAAAACCAAAACATTTGTGTAGCCCTGATTTTTTCCTAAAATTCTGTTCTCACAGAATGTTAAGTACACATGGAGAAATGTTTTTGCTAAGCTTATCTTGTTTTGAATTCTTGTTAAGAGGAAGAACTTCTTGATGGCCCTCCATTTCAACCAATATGATTAAAGTGGTGTTAACTTTGCCCACCAATCATATGGACCTGTGTAAAATAGTATATAAGGAGTTAGAAATTTCAATAGAGAGTCTTTTCAGCCTTCTGATAAATAGAGTCTATGTGTCTGAATTTGTGTCCTATGACGACATATTAGCATTTTCCACTGCCCTAAAATAAAAAATGAGATCAGTATAAAGTCATTGCACATTAGTTGTGGGTGAAGTAAACTTTAAAATTTCATTCCTTTGGTTTTAGTTGCTGGTAGAAATGTGTATTTTAAATATAGGGAAAATAAATAACCACCATATTATTATTAAGTGAAAACGGGGTAAGAAGTGTATGACAATGAAAACTTTCACTGCGTTGTTCAAGCCTGTATTTTTTACATATCCATTAATGTACCACTTTACATAGCTCACGTTCTACAGAACCAACAGGATGTTTTTCACACAGATTACACATGTAAAGTACTGGTTGCCATTGCTCTAAAAGTGCCCTGGACATTGAGATCAAAAGCAAAGGGAGCCACCTGCTCCTCCCTTATTTTTCTTAGCTGGTACTTGCTCAGTCTGTCCTTGATCCCTACAACCCTCCTAGGCTGTCCTGCAGCACTACACCCTGCTTATCACCAAGTTGGGGTTGACATTGTGCTTTTTCCTTCATTATATCATTATTCTACTGTTCACAGCTTGTCTTATGAGCCTTAAACACAGCAAAAAACCCTCAACTTTTATTCTCTTTACAACAGCTTTCACATAATTGAAAACAGTTACACTGTCTCTCCCATGATTTTCTTCTAAAGATTATACAAACTGCAGCTCCTTCAGTCACCATATTCTGGCTTGTTCTTCCTTGGCCACCAACCAATAAATCTATATGCATCTTGAAGGAAAATCATTGTATTTTCACATAGGATCACTTCCTGCATTTTTTGCAGCCTGCACTGTTTATACAGCCTAATAATGTATTTACCCTTCTCTCAGCAGCATCACACTGTTGACTCACATTCTGCTTGGAGAGCAGGAGGGGGAGTTCTGCCCCTTCACTGATGCTTGGGGTACTGGCTTTACTCAACTAAGTCTCATGTCACAAATCAACAGAGGTAGAGGTAAACAGAAGACTGGGAGCTCTAAACCAAGGCTTTCTTAGGGCTCTAGTTTTAAATTCAACTTCTGATAGAAGAAAGGGTATTTTCTCACAAGTAGAGAAGGAACAGAAAAGAGGATTAGGGAAAGTCAGGCTGCTGCAGAAGCAGAGCCCTGAGAACTCTTGGTTTTCCAGTCAGTTAATTTCTTTCCATCTGGACTCAGCACAAACTAAAGCAACTCCTTGAAGGGACTGTGTGCACAAGTGATGATGTTTTAGGAGGGCAGAATTCCCACGTGACCACATCCTACTTCAGAGTCTGCCTGTACGTGGAGCCGTAATGGGGGAGGTAAACCTATGAATAGGCCAAAATTTATTCCATTTTGGGGGAGGAAAAAGAAATCTGGTGGAAAATTTATTGGCATACAAATTTGTATTTATGCAAATACACATTTGCAGCAAGAGCACAAAAAGAAAAAGGTGCCCTCAAGGTGGTATCAGTTGTCAGAGGGAATTATATGATTTATAGAAGCTTTCATAGCTGGGGCAGGTGGCACAAAGATATTTATAGCCATCTCCCCAGCAGAACAGGTGTGCTTTGTGAGTAAAGTTAATTTCACACAGTTTCATTAGGCAAATTTTCACAGAGAGGGTCATGACTCATCAGATCACTTTTTCTATGATTATATGCATTTAAATCCTTTACTGATTCAGGTTGCTGCAGCCAAACTCAAGTCTGCAGTCAATGGCAACTCTGTCATTGTCTTCAATGAGAAAGAATTTCACATGATTTCTTCCAAGATCTATTCAAACATTGTCTCAATACACAGGCACATCTGTTCAAACTCTGGTCCTGAAAGAATAAGCATTTTGCATTTTGATTCCGGCATTTTTATTCCTCATGTGCAATGACTAAATTAAATGTTAGGTATACGATTTTGTATTTAATCTTAAAATATTCCTATAGGATTTTTTCCAACTTCTTAGTTATGTGAAAAAGAACGGAGAAACCATCTTTTCCCCCACATATTTCCACCTTCTCACTCATCACAACGATCTTAAATCAGCCCTGGCAGTTTGTTAATCTCTGTGTGCAGGGAGCTGATATTATAAAGAACAGCTCAATATATGTCCCTTCAAAATTATTCTTATTTCTGACAGGCTGCATGAGACACTGAAACTGGAAAACTTACACATATAAGCTACTGGACTAATCTATTTGACACAAAGATAAATTTAGATGTTTTACACAGAGGTAAAACTAGATCTGAGATATCATCACTGTAAAGCTTTAGCACCATTATTTCATTACAAGAGCTCAAAAAATGAAAAAGCTGAGCTGGCTGATATGAGCCAGTCCTCTGGCAGGACAGGAGGCTGCTCTGAGCTTATCCCAACACTGGATCCAGTTGTTCCAAACCCATGGGCTCTGTAAGAGCTGCTCAGGCAGCACTGATTTGCAAGGCAGCTTCTCATGGTGAGACTGCATCCACAGGCTCCTTACCTTTGGAAATGGAGCTTCACTGCTGCTCTCAGGGCCCTCCCTGTTGTTTCTACACCTTTTTTGCTCACCTTTTGTGAGCCTGTGCTTCACATTTAACCCCTTAAAACATGGAGCATAAAGTCTATTACAATATTTTCTTCTTAAGAGTACAGATAAGAACAACCTATGAACATGGTCAGGTCACCCTTAGTCTAATCAAACCTGATGTGAGGCACCTTCATCTCAGACATATTCCTCACTCAGAACATTTTTTATTCTTATTCTTTTCAGGCAGATATATCTTTGCCATTATTTAAAATCCTATCCTTTTTCTCAACCAGGAACAAGATAAATGGTTCAAGCAAGCCAGCAAGTGATGGAGAGATAATCAGCACACAAGGATTCTCAGATACACGGAAAGCTGGGGCTACACTCTGACATTAATGTCACAACAAATGGCACAGTTTTACAGCTCAGAGTACAGGTGGCTCGTGGTTACATTTACAGCTCCAATACAAACATATTCCACCAAGAGCCTGACATTTGACAACAAGTCAAATGTGTTGCATGGGATCCCAATGAAGTTTATGGTTATAAATTATCAAATACATAATTTAGAGTCTCTTCAGTTGTTCAGTTAATACAGATTTCAATTATTTCAGTGTGAATACAGATTTTGCTAAACCAGTGTGTCTCAAAAGGGTTTAGGAAGGAGTTAAATCATTTTCTTATCTAAAACAAAAGAGAAAAGTGATACAGTCACACAGCTAATGGAAGAGACACACACACACACAAAAAAAAAGTCTCCCTCTCTCTCTCTCTCTATATATATATATTAGATATTCCAAGATTTGGATAGCTAAGAAACCTCCTAAAATACATAGTAGATTTTTTTACCTCAATAATTCCCCTGATGTACAAATACTTTTGAGACTACTGCTGAAGGTCCTGTCAGTTTTCCTGATAAATCAAACTTCTAAAGATGAGAGGTGAGGGAGAGTTCACAAGATCTATCTCTACAATATATAAAACTTGGACAGGGATACAGCTAAGGTGGAAAAAGTTTGAGCCATTTTTAAAAAGTAAATAACTATCAAATGCATAAAACAAGCTAAAACCTAACCAATGGCTGCAGAAGTATTGCTCCTAGAGCTCTTGTTCAGTTGCATCTCTCCTTTATCCAAATGAAGGCATGAAACCAAATTGCTGAATTTTTAAATATTGCTTAGTTCTGTCATATTTATATATAGCAAGTGCAACCTAACTGATAAAATTATGAGCATCTGAAATTCTTGTTTCATTGCAAATCATCTTTGATGTACATGTGTTCTCACTAATACTTAAGTGTTTAATCACACGTGCATGAGCAGGTTGTTGCTCTTACATTGATGACAGGTTTTTTTCTATACAAAATACATTCCAGGTAGACACCACATGGCAATTTCAGAGTACTTTGGGTTTCCAGACAAGGATGGCAAAAGTGTCTTTTCACTACACAGGATGAGTGGACAGAGAAATTTCATCCCAAGCTGTTAGCTATTACCATCAAAAGGCAGTTTTTGCAAGGGAAAAATTGCTCTTGTGTATTGAAACCCTATTTCTCACTCACTCTGTAGACGAAGGTCAAAGTTGAAATTTGTCTTGCTGTGTAATGAAGACATAATAAAAATGTGAAGGCCTAAAAGAGAAGGAGGTGATTACAAGCACTGTAATGGATGCCCTGTTTACTCTGCAGATTGCATTACACCATGCACAGCCAGGCTTCGATGCACACCACTGCTACCTACAGCAGATACTTTGGAAATCTCCTGGGATATGATGCCTTCAAGTATATTACATTTATCAACAACATGGTGCCAAGACTGGCTGCTGGCCTGAGAAAGCCCCTCACAGTGTTAAAGAAAAAATTGTTCTGTCTCTTACCATAAGAGGATTTGATGAAAACAACTTACAGTGCAAATCAGCCAAAGGCTTATAGACAGTCTATCATTGGAGTTTGCTACAGGAGAAAAAGGACACTACTCTGGTCTCAGTGAGACTGGAATGTTAACAGAAAAAAATAAGAAAGGCAGCAGTACCCACATGAAACTGCTGGGCTGCAGTACAGAGGAACAGAGCCTTAAGCAAAAAAGGTCAAAAAAATTATTCCATTTCATCAAAGTTATAATAGGTTTAAACTACGAAAGTTGTATTAGAGTGGGATGCATTTTTGAACCATTTTTATGTGCATCTTAAGGTACAGATGATAAGATGTACCTTTGTGTGTACACTCAGTCAACATGGGAAATTTGGATGCAGCTTTGTAGAAAAGCAGAAGCCTTCAGTTCAACAGAGCAACCATACACTCCAAGCCTTAGACACACCCCAACACAACAGTTTTAACACCCTCAAAGGGGGCTGAATGCCATTTCAGTATGAAAAAACCCCAAACAACTGGACCCAGATACTGCATATCAACTATTTTCATTTTTGTCATGTAGAGAAGATATCTGAAAAACAGGATAATTTCCCAGCACAGCCAAGTTTTTTTTTTCATCTCTGCTTACTGGTTTTGACTTCCCACCATTCAGGCTTTGACCTCTTCCCTGATTTGTCTGCTTTATGGAGTGTTTATTTAATACAAGCATGCAGGTAGTCAGTCAATTCCCATAGCTGATTCTATTGACTGGAATTGCTTGGGCAGTGGGAAATCTCAGCAGTGAGCCATCCCCCAGAGGCAATTTTTTGGCAGTGTTTCCATTGTATGCAAGCAGGTACCTAATATTTGGATTCTGGTCCATCAACAAGACATGCCATCACTAGAGCATTAACATTTCATACACAACTTGGATTGAACAGGAAATAAAGTGTGGTCACACACTAATATTTGACTTTGTAGTCTTGCTTAATCTCCTTGCCATCTTCCCCAAAATTTAAAATGAAGAAAAAAAATCCTCCCAAATCACCAAAAGAAGAGGAAAGAGGACACACAATTACAGATATGCAGAATGATTTGTGGCAGGACAAAAGAAAGGCTTTTCCACCCTAATGTGACTCACCTGACCCACTGTGTACACATTCAACCCAGCAAGACTCCCACCCACTACCCCAGCCTATTCACAAGCTTGGGAGATTTGTTTGGGGTTTGGTTTAAATATTAACATGACCTTCTTCACTAGAAATCATTTTATGACAGACCCTGTCTTTCTCTCAGCTCCAGAAATCAAACTCAACCCGAAATTCCCCACAGAGTCCCTTTTGTGAGAGTGACAGGGAATTCCAGTGGCTCCCAGCCAGCCCTGCAGCTCTATGCAGTGGTCAGGTGGAAGCCTTGGCAGTCACTCTGCAATGTCCCACTGGAGTTGCTCTCAGGTTAATATGCCACCTGACCTGGTGGGTTACTGACAGCTAACACATCTGTTTGTTTTGGTGAACATACTCGTTGTATATTTACAGAAACCCATTAAGTTCATCTGACCTCTACCCTGTTTACTAGAAAGTGTGGCTCAGGTGTAGGAGCATCCCTGATGTCTTTAAAGAGCAATGAAAGGCATGAACAGAACCTCTCTGTTATGGCTTCCTAATTCCAGAGTCCTTCCTTACAGTTTGGTCATTAAGTGGTCCCACTTATGCCCTACCTGACTTCCTGCTTTTGATTTAAGAACCTTTGACTAGAATCTTGAGCACCACTTGCAAGGTGCTCTTCAAGTTTTTAGTACTTTATTTCCTGCCTGCATTTGACCTGTCATGGTTTATGGCCTTTCTGGTTCTCATTTGGACACGCTTTGTAATTTTTAGAGAAATTTTTTAAGCCTGCCCCTATGATAGCCCCCTTGCAGTCATGCTCCCAGGAGCTGGGACCCTTGATGGCTTTCCCTAGTTTGATTTGCCTTTNTATATATATATTTATATATATAGTTCTGCCTCTTTACATTAAGTATTTTTCTACTGGATTTATTCAGCTTGCTGCATAAAACAATTCAGTGCAACATAAAACAATTATATTAGGAACACTTCTACAGATGCGTCTTTAATTCACCTTGAAGCAGACCCTGTGTGTAACTTAAGACAAAAGTCAGGTGTTTTTTTTCCTCTAAGGTCTTAACACTACAGTTCAGTCCAAAAACTTTCTCTCTATATCTACATATAGATGAAGAATTTCTGTATTTTCCATATAGATGAAACATTGACTGTACACATAGGTAAATTAAATGCACAGCTTTTGATTTCACTTCATATTCCCTGATCAGTGTCATGGTCCTGAACAAGAGTTTGCAGTGCATTCCTAGTTATTTTGATTTTATCTTTCACTCTTTGAGCAGACAGAAATCCTGTGCAAGGCCTCCACCCAGCTTTCCACTTTTTGCAGTATTTCTAATGTTACACTTTCCAAGCTGTGACAGTCTCCTGCTTGCACATATTATGCTCTCATCCTTGCAAAGCTGGTAGCCTGGCAACTCTCTACCCCATTGATCACTATCCCATTGATCATTCTCCTTCTACCACAGCTGAAATGTGTTATCAGAGCCAGCTGCCATCAGACAGGCAGCATTCCTTCTATCAAACTTCCCAGGCTCCCAGCACTGGCACAGAAGTTCTTGCTGGTTCCTCCCATCCTCTGCTGCTCGCTACTGCATCTGGCAGCTGACTGAGGGCCCTTCTCAGCACTGCTGCTTTGTTTCTTCCTCCCCACCTGCCTTTTGGCCTCTCCACACTCAAACTGCTGGCTACCTCCGCCCTGCAGTTTGCATCAGCACAACCTAGGTTTTTCCCTCTCCACATGTGTTTGTCTAGAACATTCCCACCGGGAAAACACACCTTTACCAACACAGCAAAGAGTCACCAGTTCCCCCAGTAAGCTGCGTAGGGCCTGCTACCATTACACTTGCCCGGCAGGCCATGCTCAGATGTCAGCTGTGCACACGAACATCAAGTCTAGCACCACCTCCCGTCCTTGAAATTCCCTCAGGCAGCAGGAGCAACCCTCAGAGCGAGACCACTCCGGGACACTCTGGGGAATATTTCTGACTCTCTCTCATTGCTGCAGACCAGCCGCTCACCACAGGACAACATCCAAGTTTTAGCAATGCTTGGAGCCTCCCGCACTGCACAGACACACAAAACTCACCCAGGCAGGCACTGCACAGTGCCCCAGGCAGCCTCAGCCCTTGCTCTTCTCTGCTGGGCCCTGCAGCAGCAGAGGCAGAAAGCTGCTTGGGCTTTAAAATATTTTAGATCCACATCAATTACATGATACCCTCCTTACTGTAAGCTGGCCTGATGAGTAGGCAAAGCTGCAGCAACTGTGCAGGGAGAAAAGCCTCAGACCACAGAATCACAGGGTTGGAAGAGACCTCCAAGATCATCAAGTCAAACCCAACCCTAACACCTCTGCTAAACCATGGCACTGAATGCCACATCCAGGCTTTTCTCAAACACATCCAGAGATGGCAAATCCACCACTTCCCCAGGCAGACCATTCCAATACTTTATCACCCTTTCTGTAAAAAAGTTTTCCCTAATATCCATCCTATATTTCCCTTGGCACAGCTTAAGGCTGTGTCCTCTTGTTTCTGTCAGTTGCTGCCTGAAGAAAGAGACGAAGCCCCAGCTGACCACAGCCACCTTTCAGGGAGTTGCAGACAGTGATAAGGTCACCTCTGAGTCTCCTTCTCTCCAGGCTAAACAACCCCAGCTCCCTCAGTCGTTCCTCACAGGGCTTGTGCTCCAAGCCCCTCACCAGTCTCGTTGCCTCCTCTGGACGCACTCAAGTGTCCCAACATCCTTCACAGAGAGAACCCAAAGCCAAAGGAGCCAGCTGACCCAGGGGTCTCCAGGAGATATGCTAGCAGGGTCTGTGCTGGCCCCACAGGCTCAGGGACAGGTGCCTGGTGCTCTCCCAAAGCTGGAGCAGCTCCACACCCCACATGAAGGCCCCATCTGCAGCCCACCCAGCCACACACTGGGAACAGCCCCCAAAGGGCCCTGACTCCCATTGGACACATGGCTTTTCCAGAGGCCAGAAGATGCACACTGCAGCTGGAGGCTGACTAACACTGCCCCTGATGAGTTTGAAGGTTGTCTCAGGGGCTGCACAACCAGGAAAACACAATGTGGTGATACTGCAGTTCAGCTGGTGTTGCAGCTCTTCACTGAACCAGCACCTCTATCTTACTTTCTCAGCTGCAGTCAAGTAAAGCACTTTCCCTCAGGAGTCCAAGAGGTACCAACCAAGAGAGAGAAGGCAGCAGAGATGTCTTATTTGCACTGCCATAAATTCAGAGTATGGCACTGAATAGAGCACTTGGTTTGCTTTTATGCTTGAATATTTAATGCAAATTTTTAGGACTAGATTCTTTTACCCAATGCATTCTCCTTAGGGCTTATTCAAGATTAATCATTGTCTCTGCCTCTTTGCAACAGCATGGCATTTTTTACTCACGTTTTTCATCATATGCCATAACCCACAAACTGAGTATCTTTTTATGATTATTTTATCATCTTAAAAACACTAAAAGAAATGACATGTACTACCTATAAGTGAATATCATTAGCATTTACTTTCAAGTATGCCACTGACAGAAAAAGTAGCATTCTCATCTTCTCTCTCTTCTTTTTTTTTTTTTTTTTTTTTTGCCTTCCAGACTCTAACTTCATACTTTGGACCTATTAGAACTTAAAAATAAACTTAAAGGCGCTGCAAGCTCACCAGTACTGCTGGTACTTGAGATACTTTCACCATCACTCTTGAATTTTGTATTTCAATCATCATTATACAGGCTTTGTTGATTCAATATTGTCTTTTATGCACTACGTTCCTAAAGCCTTATTAAAGTTTAATGAAGACACAGAATCGGATAATATTTGCATGTAAAATAAAGCTGTAGTCTAAGCAATACAAAGTATCTATAATCATCAAAACAAATCACTCAGCACAAAAGACAATAAAAAGAGAATGGAAGCCAGGGAAGGAGAAATTATACGGAATCTCTTCCTAGAAATCAGCTACCAAAAGTTCACTAGACACAGTAATTTAACACACAAAGCTTTGTTTATCGAGCAGAATTGCAATTTCTAGGGTTGTTTTTTTTTAACCTTTAAACGTCCCAATACCTGCAAAAACTCAAATACAGTAGGTACTTGTCCTAATTTTTAATTGTTTTTAAGAACTCAATTGCAGAATAAATCAGTAAAGGATAAACTATGATGTATGTGGGCTAAGTGACAAATGAAAGAGCCCTTTACTGAAATGTTATCCATACTATGGGTTAACTGAGAGGAAAGAATCAGTTTCAATATACCTCAAGAAATTAAAAAAGGTAATGAAAATCAAGATGAAGGTGCATACTCTTTGCTCTCATACTATCTGCAAAAGATCTAAGCAATCTGAGACATAATTTATTCTAAGATCAAAGTTGTCCTAGTTCAAGTCCCTTTGCTGGAAGAAATGATTTTACATTAGCAAATTATTTTTCTGTTTTTTTAGTGATTCTCAGATGTGTTTTTATGTTCTCTGACTGCAGTAGGCGATTACTGAAGACCAGGAAAATATTTTGGCTGAGTCAAAGCTAGATCAGAAGCCTGCCTCACCTTAAACAGAGGTAAAACAGCACTGGTTGTTATTAACAATTATAAACAAATGATGCTTCCAGTAGCTAAGGCAGAAGACAGCAGCCCCCAATGAATTGCCACTGAATTGAACCAATGCTGCAAAATCTTATCTATGAATATTTATTTGAATTTTAAAGCACGTTTGCTTTAACTTCCATTTTGCATCCCTTTTGTGTTTGCTTTTGGCATGTTCTAGTAAATTAATTACTAGCAGAAATGCTTGCTGAAGCTGTGGATTTCCAGCAAATACCACAAAATATTTACTGAAACTGCCCTTTAAATTTACATTTGAGATTATAGCCAGCAGAAATCTGATTTTGGAGCTTAATTTAGGCCTGTCAATGGAGAATAAAACAGCAGGTAACCCCATCTTGAAATGTCTTCTATTAAAACCAGCAAGAACCAATTCATGAGCCATAGTGACTTAATTGCATAGCTCCAATAAACAATTTTGGATAATAAATACTTCAGATCATGTAAATAGTTCCAAATTGTACTGCAAGGGAAAGACCTTTGTGTCACTTCAGAAGTTATGCACCAGGCTTGACAACATCCCTGCTGCTGGAGCTGCTGCAGGAATGGCAGCTACTGCCATGGCTAAGTGGCAGTGGCTCTGCTGATGGCAATTCTTAGTGCCCCATTGCCCACCAGAATCAGAAGCTTTCATTTTCAACATTCATGGTAACACAAGTGAGAAAACCTACACTAGGATGTAACCCAGACCTCTCAGCGTTATTCACAACAGCTCAACCTGCCATCCTGAAGTAAGAGGGTAAATCCAGCCCCCCTTGTGAAATCAGGATATAGCCTGCTTCCTTGAAACATCCACACGTTTTACAGAAATTCCTTCCTGTCATGGTTGGAAAGCCTGGGATTTCAACTCAGCATGTTGCAGTTGTTAACATCATTTGGGTTTTTCACTTGCAGCAGGTGCAACAGGCTTGTTTTTCTAAGCTGGACCACTTTAGAATGCTTACTGCTGGCAGGAGGGAGGGAATGTATCCCAGTGGGATCCAGTGATCCCTGGGACTGTACCAGGCCCACATTCTCTCTCATTCTCTGGCAAGGACATGGGAACTCTTTCTGGCCAACCCCAAATAACCTCAGCGTTTCAGGCTAGGTTAAAGTGTACCTTCCCATCTCCAAAAACACATGCCATAAAGGAATTAAAGCAATGAAATAGATATTCATAGATGTACACCTGTCTGTGACAATACATGGCAGAGAGCCATTCCTGCTGAGTGCAGTGTCTCCCTGCTTAGGGAGTTCCCTCTCTAACTTAACCTCCTACCAGCAATATTAGATCTTTCAGATTCCTGTTTCTGCCATCAGATGCTTTGACCTGGCAACATGATTATTGTCAAAGCAGGCAGCAAAGCAGTGCAGCTCTTCAGGAGAGGGTCAGGTTTGCAGAGAGTCAGCCTCAAACACTGTCAGCCCAAAAAAAGCGCTTTTCAAAAACCAGCACATCACCCCCCCTCTCAAATCAAAGAAAACCAGTACAAGCTTGCACTGGAGTATCCATGAAATGAAAGTGAGAAAATGACTTTCTAAGATTCCTTCTTTGATCAACACAAAGCAGCATGAGAAGCAGGCACTTGCAATAGATCAAGCATGGGGAATTATTTAAATTATATAATTTGTATTTCTCCTTGAAACTGGATGACTTTGGGAATGAGCAGATATTAAAAAAAAAAAAAAAACAGCAGAGAGACTCTCTACAGAAAAAATATGTGGACTTGTAAGGAAATGGTTGGAAAATAAAAAGATGTTTGTCTTAACTATTTCTCCAGTAAAGGTGGTTAGAAATTTGAAATATTGAAAGACATTCAGCTGAGAAGTTCAGCAAACAGAAAGAGTTTTGCCATGTCTCTATGCAGGGGCATATAACACTGAAGAAAAATCATGAAGCAAATAATGAAACTTCTTGGGACTATATATGAAATTATTTTCTACATTTCAAGTTACAGCACTTCAGTTTTTGGCTTCCCTTGTCTAAAGCTATTTTATGACTCTAAATGAAAATTTATATTTTTATCAGGATGGTTACACAAGCAAGAAATTAAACTCTCTTCAACTTTGGCAAATAAGCCTCAGAGGAACTCTTCAAAATCTTACAGATTTCTGTCTACCAGAAGATTGTGACAAACAACACTTCAAACAGAGTAACTAAAAAAGTAATAAAGATAGTTCAAAAAAACCCTACCATACTTCAGGAAGATACCTTTCACATTTTTCAGTTTTTGAATATTAAACAACATAGCTAAAAATTTCCATGGAAAAAATAAAGAAAAAAAATACACTTGTATTGGTGTTTAAACACATGAGAAAAATCTTTAAGACTTACCATTGTGAGTCCATTTTTATGAGGAATAAAGTGTACCCTACTGAAAACACAGGAAGGAAGGGAGTCAAGACGGTGCAAAAGTTACAAGTGGAAGGGCAGATTTCTGCAGGATGAAGACCAGGCAGCTTTAATCCTTCTCCAGTGCTGGTGCCCTGTCCACACACACTTCCCTGAGGATGGACCATGTTTGTTCCCCCTCCACCTGCCAGGAGTTCTCACCCACCAGCCTGGGCAGTCATGCCAGGACTCCAGAGCAAACTGGCCTGGCCAAAAGCTTCCTTCCCCTAAGGGGAGTCTGCATCCCATGAAGGCAAAGAGTTCTATGGGGTTGCTGAGATCTAGCTTTCACTTTTAGATATAAAAACCAACCTAGCTTGTTATTTTCCTACATTCCAAAATCTATGTGGGAAAACTGTGGTACAATTTTAAGATTTCTTATCATTTTACTTAGTCCTATGACATATATTTCATAGCTTTTCCAAGACTAGGGATGAGGACAGGAGATGATGACAGAATTTTTGAGAAATTAAAAGGATCAAACACAGTCTGAATGACTTCATGTACTTCATATCTCACTTAGTTATTGATCTATTTTGACCCTTGGATAGGGGAAATTTTAGAAGACTTTCTGGGCAATCTATGACTAGATATAGCAAACCAGGTTACATTCTACACCATTTATTTCTAATTTCTTCTTGTTTAGGAGTATCTCATTACCAAAGAAATTAAGAGTGATACAACTGAGGTAAGATTAAATGTCAAGAGAATGCAGAGCTGTTAGTAGTGAGTACAAACTTTCTTTAATTACCAACTACCTACCCAGGTAATATAATAGAAATACTTGACAGTAGGAGTTAAGCTGTTGTTGTTATTCTGTTTGGACTGGAATTCTTTTCCAGGATAGGTTCTGTTTGAAATGACTGGCCCTATTACCCAAGATTTAAGAAGGAGGGCTCTGTCCACCATTTTACTTGAATGGCAAGATTAGATGTATACAGAAGAGACTTCCTGGTCATTATTAAGGAGTGCCAAAGTATAGCTGTCTGTATCCACACAGAGCTTACAAATATTTCTTTTTCTGGTTCATCGAGTTTGTTGGTCCTCTGATAAATCAATAAACTTAGCAGTAGCTGAAAGCAGTTATACACTGTATTTTTCATTTTTTTACTAAATCCCCCAAAATAGATCTGTTAACCATCATTCAAGGACATTTGGAGGTTTCATTTTCAACACTGAAACATCTTAAATATTAGTCTGATAAACTTTTCAAAATTTTGTTTTAATTCTGTACTCCATATAAAAACTTCTGTGGAAACATTACTGAATACATTAAAAATTTAACTGGTGGTGGATTTACCATCAGACATTAGAAATAACACTTGACTCAACAAAGTACAGATTATCTACAAACAAGACTATAAGAACACAGACTTTGGTAACATCTCCTGTTTACCTTCCCCTTCTCATTTCCCATCCCAAAGTAACCACTAGCTGGGTAAATACACACAATGCTTTAGTAAAGTTTTGCTCAAGCAGTTGTGTTTTTCTTTCATATTTCCTTCAAATCTATATCATGAAAATAATCAAAAAACCCCAGCAACATCATAAGAGAAAGGCATAAAGGAGTATCTGCAATTATTGAATAAAGACCTGAAGAAATGGCTTGTCCTCTAAGCAGGTGTGACAACACTAAAAACTGCTGTGGACATTTACTTCGAGTTGAATGTACATTCAACTCTTTCCAACTTTGAGAGAGACCTTGTTTACAAGATCTAGGCTGTTGACAAAGAGATAACACAGTCATTGAAAACAGTTATAAAGCTTAAAGTCTGGATAAAACAGGACTTGGTCTTCCATTTTTGCAAAACAGTAAAAACTGAGCTCAAGTCATGAAAGTAAAGTTGTGACAACAAATGAAATCAGAATGCTAAATCATAGAAAAATCAATGTAGGAATTACAATATAAAGACAAACATCTCCCAGCTTACTGAATATTTCAAGTGAACATCCTCAAGTATTGACATATTTCTTAAAAATGGCTAACTTGTCACAGCATTTTCTTGGAAACATATGGAAAAATGTATTCTCTTGTTCCCTGCTAAAATTCGAGTTCCTGCTCCAGGAGGGGATCACAAAGAATCACTGTGCAGCCCACATGGAAAGAGTGATTGTCTGGGCAACATTTGCCATGAAAATATATGAAGTAAATTAATTACTCCCTGGAGCAAGCCTTGCTAGGAGATGCAGTCACTTGTTCACAAGGAAGATGGAGAAAGTTATAAACAAGCTCAAATCTCTTTCAACTATTTGCTACTAACAGAAAAGTACCAACATGTCTTGAAATTAGTTAGGACATCAGGACCTGGAGAATGCCAGCTCCTCTGAGTGTAGGCTTGACTTAAAAGAGCTGGAGTTACCAGTTCTTAGTACTGAGTACCAACAGCCCACCCCTGTGACACTGGCATGTCCTGGGCACAGTTTCCCTTAGATGCCTGCAGAATTACCCTTCTGGAGTTTCTCTGGTTCCACTTAATCCTTGCCATCTAATTAAAAAAAAAA